>MEJB01000044.1:3090016-3128391 GCA_001752375.1 Rhazya stricta
AATGAGCTATAAAACTCAATAAGTAAATCCCATGCATGAATGTATGTGAAATGCACTATATACTATAAATTAATATTTCACTTCCTCAAATAGAACTTTCTAAATACTTCCATAAAACTTYCRTTTCAAAATGTAAGAACTTTTCAAAATCTTTCCATTTCATTAAAATCGTGAGCTCACTTAGTSTAACGTCTAGCCATTAAGCTTGCAGTAGGCCATTGTTCTTTGCAACCCGATTACATTTCCTATCGGTAGAACCGCATAGCGGTTAATATCACTTTAACTTTTCTTTCATCTTTTTCATCTCCCAAGAGGTGAACGTTACTTATCTCCCTACCCTACAAGAGGGTTATGTCAAGTGCGCCAGTCCTCCACACCCCATTTCCTACTCACATCTTTCATGACTAAGTTTGCACTCCCTTCGAAATCTTAACATTTTCTAATAATAATTCATTTATAAAATTTCATTTCCTTTCAAATTTTATTTCCTAAACAATTCGTTTTCTAAATGGTCGAATAACTCATGCTAGAAATGATRTAGAATACTATAGCTACATGCCCATGACATGAATTACATAAGTTCATATTTAAACATATACATCGACAGTAGGAACACCTTACATGAAATAATCCAACACAATCATAACACATTACATAACACAATCCAATATAATCACCACATAACACACAACGGAATAGRTAGATGGGTATGGAGATTTACTTACTTGGAGTCCTTAACGTTGAAATTCTACTTAAATCACAAAATGAAGTCCCTCAACCGCTCTTAATGTCAATGTGCGTAAAAATGACCTAATTATTATTACAAAAAAAAAAATTCATTTAACACAATTGACYAACCTTAAAACATTTAACGCTTATCCTATRAACGTTATTAGCCAATAATAACCCATATTTAATTCCCACATYGCAAAACTATCACATTCTTAAAGGTACAACTTATTTCATGGCTTCCTACCCTTCTCAACAATGATAATGATAATACCCAATACAATACATTTCTAAGTCAAACATATTCTTCATACAAATTAAACTCGTTCTTAGATCGGGTATTWAACCTAATYTATGTTTTTCCACAATTACACTATAGARCATAATTACATAAGTCATTAAATTTCTAAAATCGAATAACAACATTTTCACCTTTAAATTTGACAAGTTGTGCACTCGCCAAATGAAGTGTGCAATGTGTTCGTCAAGGGACAGCAAAGCTCACAAAAAGTGCGCATGACATGGCAATGTTATTAGACCTGCGATATTGACCCAAATGGTGTAAATCAATTTGGAACTTGTCCACTCGAGACCCATCTTCGAGAGGTACCCGTGAGCAAGTTCCGAGGGGCAATTTGTAGATATGAAAATTTTATTAAATTAAGTTTTCATCACTCATTTAAATAATTAAGAGTGATTTTTAAATGCTTCCATTAAAACTGAAAAGTGTTTGACATCTTGACCAATGAACCATCGATATGTGTAAGGATGACAAGTTTTAACCAGCAGAAGTCATAGATGCAACTCGACAAATCAAGTAACACTACATCGCTCCTAGATGTGACAACCAAGCAAATCAATTTGCTTTGTCTATAAATAGAGGCCAAAGCATAAGTGGAAGAGGTCCAAAAAATCGTATTTATGTCTATAAATTGATATTTAGAGAAGTTAAAAAAAAAGAGCACCAAATTTCTCTCCAAATCTCAAGATCAACCCTCAAAAGTCTCGAAAAATTTCAAAAAGAAGAATCAACGGATTGAATTTTTGACTTAGGAACTTTTCAGAGATTGTAAACACTTTCTTATCATATTTATAAGATTAATTATTTGTTACACATTTCTCTTATTTTCTTATTATATTTTGCAAAMGTGAGATTCATGTAACTATTTATATCATGGAGATCTTTTTTGTACCTATTAATTATAGTTGTATAAGACTAAAAAATAAATGGTGTATTAGAAAGCTTTGATACATAAGGAAGGCCTGGCATTCTTTGGGGGAAACCTTAGAGAATGTGACCATGCCACGTCCTAGACGTGGGTTTAGACTTGGTTTTGGGTATGACTATCATAGTTTCTAAAAATGTGATAGCTGAGAGATTGATGTTTAATTCACTCATTAAGCTCTATGATCAAAAATTGAGTGAACTTGCATGACCTAATTTTTAGTTGCACATGCACTTCAAGAATGCTCGGAACACTTTCTTAACTAATGATGTTTGAAATGTTACAGAAAGAGAGAAAAGCAAAAGCTAGGTCATGGCCAATGAAACTATTTGGGGCAAGATTTTGAAGGTTATTAAGGGGAAAAATTGCTAGCCCATGCATTGTTATGTCATTGCTCATCCACTATTATGTAATTGGTCATCCACAATCAATAGTTTAAGTTTGGTGGGATGGTGAATGTCAAAATCGTACACATTCTGTAATGCCCCGGGTAATTTTCAAGCATTTATGAATTTTATGTGATTTCATTTAGTCAGATTATGATAGTTGTTTGGTTGATTTTGGTGGTATTTTTCCTATAACTATTTAGATTCGAATGGTCATGGTAATTCAGTGTTTAACCAGTGCCTATCTATTTTAGGTTGGACTGATRGAACCCATTAATATTTTTATTTAAAGGGTTGGGTTGGGTTGGTTGTATTAAGATTTCCCAAAAAGATTAAGTAGTAAAATGGGTCAATGATGGGTTTAGTTTGGCCCAAGACCCATAGATACACCCCCACCAACASTGTAAAATTAGTATTACATTTGAAACTAACCAGTTTAAGCTAAGAAAGAAGGAAAGGAAGCTATGAATGGGAAAATCACCTTGGAAACCTTGAGAAACATTAGAAAACGAAATCACTATGGTTAAAAGTAAGGTTTAATGTTAATTGATGCATTTCGTCGAGTTAATCGATAACTTCTAGGTTAGAACCTTGTTTCATGGAGTTTTTGTTAATTATGGTTAGAAAAAAGATATTTTTCTAAGCATAATTGAGATTTGATATATATGTGCGTCTGATGAATGGTACGGGGTGGAATGAACATAGGGAAATCAAAGGGACGCTTAGATTCAATAAGTTACTGCTGTTTTTGCCTCTGAATTCATGATTTTAGGTTTATGCGCATGCATGGACAAAAGAGATTATCCTTTGCTCTGTTCGTGTCAATCTGGGTATTCTCTGGATTTTCACAGACGTATTCATGAACGGAACATTTCATCCGCATGTACTTGCAGAGCTAAGGACAGTACTAAGGACACAAGGTAGCGTCCATGGGTTGAAAGATGATGCTATGGATAGAACATTCAGTCTATGGCTATTGTCCTTGACCCTTCAGTTTTGAAAGAAAAACAAACCTCTTTGAAGTTTTCTTTAGAATTCAAACATGGCTAATTGTTATACATGTTTTCCTTAGCATGGCTAATTGTGGAGATGGAAAATGATTACTAAGGAGTCTTAGAAATGTGTCTTTGAGCTGAATGAACTAGAACTACCTTTAAGTATACTTTCCTTGTTTTGGGTTAGGAAATTGGCAACTTTAACATCGAGGACAACTAAGGAACTCGGTTGTTAACCTCAAACCGAGCTTAAACTCTTAAGTGCTTCAAGTAAGTGAACTCCTACATCCTCATCAATATAGTGTATGTCTATGGTGAAGTTTTTATGTATGGTTATTATGATTGAATTGCTCTTATGTGAATTGAATGTAACTTATGGTTGATTTTCAAATATGTAAGTAAACTTCCACGTCTTTATCCATTGTGGTGTATGATTATTGTGTATGAATGTGTATGAGTATTATGATTGACTTGTTTGTATGTAAAGTGATAAAAGTGTTATGTTTGATTTGAACTATGTAAATTCCTATATGTTTAAGTTATGAAACGACATGCACATTGTTTTATATTATAATGTACATTCATGAACAAGAATTTTGTAATTTACGACATGTTATATATTCATAATAATTATAGGGCAAATGTTTCAAGGTAATGTGTAAATGAGTTTGGTAAAGCATGTATCTCCAGTTTTAAGAAAGAAAAAGAGTGTATGCCTAAGCYATGAAAGGTGAGAGTGGGAAATGGGGCCTACGGGATCGGTGTGTCCAACCTAGCCTCCTCTGCGGCTAAAATTTAACTGTAATGTTGGCCTTCTTGTGAGGTGAAAGGAAATTGTAATTTAATGTAAATAGCTCTACGTTAATACCTATAGGAACGTGACCTGTTCCAAATAGTAGCTACCCACTTTAGAGCTTAATGGCTAGCCTATACACCAATGAGCTCATGACTATAATGGAATGTAAGCTTTGAAAAGTTAAAGGAAAAAGGGATATAATTTTTGAAAGATTTTATAACAATGCAAATCATTAGCATTTATGCATGGAGTTTGCTTATTGAGCTTTATGGCTCACCCCTTTCCCCTAATTCTATGTTTCAGGTGATGAAAGCTAGGTGAATTGAGGAGAGCACTTGGGGRCAGATGTGGATCTGGAAAAAGCTTACTTTTAAGAATCATTTATTTGTCAAATCTTAATCTTTAAGACACTATATAAACCATGAGTTTTTGGTATTGCAATGGTATTTTGGTTTTTTTAAAAAAATTATTTATTAGAAAATTAATCTTCCYATTATTAAAGTTATGAAATTATTTCTTTACTTCCACATACATGAATGCGTGAATGCTAACTTACTTAGGTTAGGGTAGTTCCTTAAACCGAGGTATTACACATTTTATGCCATCTTATTAAGAAATTTTACCCTATTATGACATTGAACCATGATCCTTCATAAGCTATTTAAGTATAAATTCACATATTTTTATGGGCATATGAGTAATCTGATTTTTATGTAATTATTGCATTTATTGGTTAATTTCTATTAAGTTGTATAGGAAAATACACWAAGGAGCAAAAGAGTAAAAGCCAAAAGTGGACATTTGAGAGCATGATGCAACATAAATATGCCACAACATTAGCTAATCARACAAAGTAATTGCATRGAGCAAGATGCCAAGTTGCAACTGAAATTTTGCCAAAGATGGGCAAGGATAAGAGGTAAAAAGCAAAAGAAAAGTGATATAAGAAGCCTCTAGAAACTTGAAGTGCAAGAAAAGAGTCAAAAGAATTCTTAAAATTTTGACAAGTAGGCAMGTGGTGACACATGGTAAGTCCCTAGTGGACCCCATGTTCTACTATATTTTGGYAGCCACTAAAAAACCTCTCATTAGGCTAAAGAGTGAACTTCAATGACATGTATAGAGCTCTAAATGGACCACAAGATCCACTCTATCAGATTGTCCAACAACTTGTATTTCCCACAAAATTTAAATAGGAGATGGATTGAAGAAGAAGAGTGTCAGCTGGGGAAGTTCCTCCTTTCTTAGGAGGTTGAAAGCCAAGAGAGGAGCTGTTCCTATGATCAAGAGAAGATATTGAAGCCCTTCATTGGCTAGTGACAAAAGCTGAACGATTGAAGAAGGAGCCTAGGAAGATAATCAAAGTTGGACTGTGAGTAGATGCTGCAGCATTGATGACTGCAGAAGCGCACTTTCCTTTGCAGGAGTTTTCTAAACTGTTCTTTGTTTCTATTCTATTTCTATTSAGCTAAACTTGATATTTGATCTTTTATATAATATAGAATGATTTATGCCATCTTATGTTTCATTTAAGCATGAGCTAAGTTAACATTAGTTAGGAATTAAGGTGCACTTAGGCTTGATGATGTGCTAATTAAGTTTTGCATGCTTCAGCTAGTTTAAATTTATCCAAGGGATTTAATTCCTTATGATAAACAACCCTTTTGAGCTAGAGTTGGGAACATTGGGTGAGATGTTAACTCTAGTGAAAAGCCTTGTGTAGGGTGAGTAGTTTGCATGAATGTTGTACCATCTAGCTATGATATCTATTGTATTGTGAAAATATTATTTTGTTAATCAGGTTTTTGGTGAGAGAGCATTCAGGACAATATTGCCATTGATATTTAGAGCTTTGGTTTTGAATACCTCAGCCACAACCATTACTTGAAGTCAGTTACGGGAGAACATTGAAAAGACTAAGTAATTTTTGCATTATAGAGTAATGATATAGGATTTCCACAGAATAGGGTGACGCCTAAAATTGCATTATATGTCCTTAGGATTGCTGGTGCGAGTGCAACTTCTTTTTAAGAGGCTATAGTTAGGTCGTGAACAAAGTTGATACAATTGAGCCTAATACCATTCTGGGAACCACATAACACTTGAGCATCAAATAGCGAGTTAACGAAGATCTCGTGTTTCTTRTGACAGGGTAGCCTTAGTATGAGATGAAGGACTAGGTCACTCGAGGTACTATGAGGCCAATGACAGTGTAGGTAGTAGGGCCAAAAGGCTAAAAAGTTGAGGGCTATATCAGTTTGGCGGATATACTCACTCCTGTATCATTCCTTTCATCATTCCTTTATCACAGATATGTCTAGGTACCAGTGTACTCACCACTCTAACTATGTGTTGTGAATGATGTTGTAGTATGCATGACTACATCTCATAAACATCATACTTAAGGGATCCCTCATTTCCTAACTGAATTCCATTCTCAGTGATGAAATCCACTGGAAAGATGAATTTGTCTATCCAAACTAATAMATCCTCAATTTTACCTTTAGGGTAGGCAATGTTTTGTCTGCAAGYTGTAATGTCATGGYTTTAGGTCTTGCTTTACCTATTTCAAGTTGTTAAAATATGGACACTGGCATGAGGTTGATGTTGACTCCTAAGGCACGCAATGCCCCTTCCATAATACGTCTCTCCAATTAAATATGGAATTGTGAAGCAACTCGGATCTTTAACTTTATAGATAGTTTGTTTTGCAAGATAGATGTATACTCATTTGTTAAAGTAACCGTCTCAAATTCCCCTAGTATATTCCTTTTGGATAAAACATCCTTCATGAACTTGGCGTAATTTGGCATTTGAGCAAAGCTTCAATGAGAGGAATGTTAGTATATAATTGCTTAAGAATATCCAAAAACTTACTGAATTTTTGATCTTCATGTTTCTTTTAAAGTCTTTGGGGAAATGGTGAGGGTAGTCTCTCTTCTTTTTGTTTAGGTTGTTGTGGTTTTGCCACAACATCCTGCGCAGCCGCTTGTTCTAGGTCATTGCTCCATTCTTCATTTTCCTCTTTTCAAATGGAGGTTTGTTGCTTCGACTTCTTGGCTTTGATCACTAGTTCTTCCAGCTACTTCCCATTTCTAAGGGTAAGGGCTTTGCATTGCTCTTTATTGTCTTTTCTTGGATTTTATRTGTCATTAGGCAATGTGTCTGGTGTTCTTCTGCTTAATACAATACCAAGTTATCCAATCTAAGTTTCWAGATTCCTCAATGATACTGCTTGGTTTTGGATCATTGTTGACTGATTCTGAATAGTAGTGTCCATGGCTTTGTTTTTTGCCATAAGTTCTTTTAGTATGCTCTCTATGGTGTTTGATTGTTCATGAACCTGTAATCTTTGTTGCTGCCTTTGTTGAAAACCTGGTAGATATGTTAGTTTGTTTTGCTACAACATGGATGATATTCCTCCTTGGTTGCTCTATGAGAAGTTCTGATGCTGCCTCCGACTTGGGTTATATGTGTTRGAATAAGGGTTATTGTTCTTCCCAAAGTTTCCCACATAACATATTGGTTATGGATTTGATGGGCAGTCATTTAATGCACGTCCTTCTCCACAATATACACATGATGTCCTTTTTGGGTTGTAGCATTRGTACTTGCATATGCTTAATCATGTTAGTCAATAAAGCTACCTCAGCTATTAGTGCTATCATAGTATCCACTTTGTACACTCCTGCTAACCTCTTTGCTGTGGCAAATCTGTTGGATAGCCATTGGTATTTGTTGTTGGCTATCCTCTCCAATATTTCATAAGTTTCATCATATGTTTTGGCTAACAAGGTTTGTTGGAGCATCCACTATGATTCTTGTTTGAGCATTCAATCCGTTGTAAAAAGTCTCTGTTTGAGCCCTATTTTGAATGCCATGATGTGGACATTTTCTAAACAGCTTTTTAAATTGCTCCCATGCTTCGTGTAATGTTACATCTCCAMTATGTTGAAAAGAAGTTATGTCATTTCTTAATTTGGCAGTTTTCATAGGAGGGAAATATTTCATTAAAAGCTTTTCAACTAGATTGTTCGATGAAAAATAGAATTAGGAGGTAAAGAGTTTAACACAATCTTTTGCGCAGTCCCTCAACGAGTATGGAAATAGCTTCATGCATAATGCTTATTTGGGAATTCCCAGTAATTGAAAATAATTACTTACCTCCATAAAAAGTGTAAGATGTAAATGGGGATCCTCATTTGGCATCCCACTAAATTGACCCACTTTTTTGTAGGTTTTGGAACATCTTAGGCTTAAGCTCAMATTAAGCAGCCTGTATCTCTAGTCTAACAATACTGGGATGTAGATGATGTAGCACTGATATGATATAGTCTTGTATGGCTCAATTTCTCTCATCCGACAATACATAGCAATGTTTGGGTTGTTGTATGTTAGTTATTTTTAATTTTCCTAATACTTTTATCTATTTTTTCTAGTAAGCAATCAAAGGACTAACATCCTCTTCTTATTAAAGTCTCTTACTAGTTTATTTCTTGTAAAACGTTAATCTGGCAGTAATTGCATGCTCGCTATCCTCTTGATGGTTTAATTTAAAATAGTACTTCTGTAACGGGATTTTACTTTGATGAATTTTTGGTTGATCTCRTGAAATTGTGTGCCAACTAGGGTTGGACGTTTTATATGTGATTAATATTTTTAAATCGTACGTTTAATAGGTGCGAAAATATTGTCCGTATCGAATAAGAGTTATCGTTTGGTTAAAGGCTCGACTCATGGGCCTATTTGTTTGTTAGTCGAAAGTTGGGCTTTTTATCGAAAGGAAACCGGTTATATTAAATTTACGAATTTTGGGTTAAATTTGGATGGAAAGGCCCGAAGGGTTAGGGTTACGACCCAAAATATAAATTTTTTAAAAAAAGAAAAACCTAAAAACCCTAGAATCTCCTTCTTCTTCCTTATCACGCTGCCGCCGCCACCCAAACCCTACCCTAACCGCGCCGCTCGAAACATTACCTGCCTCTTCTTCTTCTTTTCTCAGCCGCCGCCATCCTCTATTCTCCTTGCTGTTAACCTTCATGACCACCAGTCGAGGCCGGAGCTCGCACGTCACGCATCACTGTGATTTGCTACTCGCCCTCGCCGCTCAACCTTTGCCCACCATACTCGATCGGAGATCGACTCATCAGCTGCCTAAAGACTCGATTCGAGCAGAGCTCTTCTCTCTGCTCGTCGATCTCCAAGCTTGCCGGTCGTCGCTCCGCCCAGATCCGCAACGAACCAGCAGATCCAGCGGCTTGGAGGACTCTGCTTCGCGACTCGGCCAGGCCGAGACTGCCGCTGCTCGCTGATCGCCGTGGTGGACTTCCCTGCTGCCCAAATATTCTCTCTCACGACCCGTGCCACTATCGCTTCTTTACTCGTTTGTACGCTCAGGTGCCGTTGCCATCGTCCGCACAATCGCAACCGGAGAAACCATAGCCGCTCGGGACGAGCGGTCCTCCCAGATCTGCCCATCTTCTCCTTCTCTGCTCGACGACRTTGCCATAGCCACTCCAAGTTCTGATCTGTGCATCAGAACTGCTGCGTCGCTCGCCGCTTGGCCGTCACCACTGCTCTCGATCATTGCTGCTGAGCGGTTGTTGTCGGTAGCCGACTATTTGGCAGGTTAATCGAGTTCGGCCAGAGACGAGAGCAATATCAGTTGCCAGCTTCCAGAACAGAGACGCCAGGAACACCCAGGTGCTCTGCTCCCAGGTGCCAGTGCCAGACCAGCGGGCGCCCAGCACCCAGCGCCCAGCGCGCGCCCAGGCACCCAGTGCCCAGGAGCACTGATGCCCAGACGCCTGACGCCCAAGAACCTGAAACCATTCCCGAGACTCTTGGACTTTGTGACTTAAAAGGTGAAAATATTATTAATTAATATTAAAATTTATAACTTATGAAATTATATCCTAAAGTAAAATTGTGAAGAACATAAATTAAGTTTAATACCCGAACGAAGGAGTTTAAATTGTATCCTTAAAAGATGTGATAATTGGTACTGTGGGGACCAAGTTTGGATTAATAATTGACAAATGAAATTCTTGAAATGAACCCTGAATATCTAAGTTGGGACGATTAAACTAAATAGACTTTCTTTCTGTAATCACAAATAGGTTGATTCGAGTGTCCTAACATTGAGAACGGTCGAAGGATCTCACTTCGAGATTTAAATAAGAAACCTTTTAACGTAACGAATTTCGGGTAAGTAATCATCACATTTTCATGTGTTATTGTTATCTRAGTTCTACGTAAGTAAATACTCTCATTCTCATTTAGTGGTGATGTAAGGGTATTGTTATTRTGATTGAATCTTTTTACATGAATTGAACGTGTATGTAAGTAAACTCTCACATTCTCATTAACGTATGTGTGTGATTGTTATTTAATCTGAGATTTATGTAAGTAAATTCTCCCATTTCATTAATGCAGATGATTGGATRTATCTGAATTCTTTAGATGGTTTAATGTGTTGTGTGTGGGATTGTATTATGAGATGTGTTAATTGTATGGAATGTTTCATGTGTTCATATCCGGTATTACCTTTATGTTGAATGATATGTTATCATGTTTCATAATTTGTACTGTTTATCGAATGATATGTTATATACAGTTGTATGCATTTCATGTCATRGGCATGTAGTTAGTGTTCTACATCATTCCTGGCATGAGACATTTATACATTGAGAAATGAATGATTTAGGAAATGAAATTTTGAAAGGGAATCTATTTTATAAATTGTAAYGTGTTCAGAAAAATGTTAAAGTTTTTGAAAAGGAGTGTAAACYTAGCCATGAAGGATATGAGTGGGAAATGGGGCGTATGGGACCGGCGCACTCGAACCGACCCTCTGGGAGGGAGGTAATGATTCACCTCTGGGAGGTGAAGAGAAAAAAGGAAAAGTAAAGGAATGTTAACCGTTTTGCGGTTCTACCAGTAGAAATGTAATCGGGTTCCAAAGAACAAATGGCCCACTGCAGTCTAAAGGCTAGGCATTACACTCTAGTGAGCTCACGAATGAAAKGAAATGGAATGCTTTACAAATTATATATTTTGAAGGAAAGGTTTTGTAAAGAGATTTCAAAAAGGGAATGTTTTGAAGGTTTTCATTGAGAAAACGAGATTTTATAATTCATGACATGTAGGACATGTTTATGCATTCATGCATGAGGTTTACTTACTGGGCTTTATATCTCATTTCATTTCTCTCGTTTGCATTTTAGATGATGTRTAGCCAGATGGCRCGAGAAGGTCACTTGTGRGCAAACCATGATACYCTGAAGTTAATGTAAATGAATGTTATGGATTAAGATGGTTGTATTAAGTATTTATTATTTGGTTTAAATTCTTTTGAGCTTCCACAAATTCATTTTTATTCAGTAAATGGTGACATTCCYGGGTTAGGATAAAGGTTCCTAATCTGAGGGTGTTACCAACTTCAGTTTRCCTTATGGTAATTTTGTTATATCTTGGAAAGTAGACATTCTAATACATATGACAGGTGAATCTATTTCAATGAAACTATATTACTAAAGTTGTGTAGAATTTGATATGCTTCATATTTCTTCTCAATGAAATCCAAAATAAATTTCAAAGTATGTTCAACTAAGCTTTAAGAAAAGTTTGAGATATTATGGTGTGTCGTAAACCCCTATAATTTTCGATGACTAATTAGAATGATAGAACCACATATTTTGCGATTACGATTTTAGTCAAGAAATTAAAAATTAGAAATTCTAAAAATTGGGATATCGCACATCGAAACTAGTTGTGTTTTTATACGATAAGCCATAATTATATGTTATTTTGTTGTGCACTTAGATAGTAAAGTATTAATTAAGTTAGGTCGTTTTGATTAGAATGAATCTGGATGTTTCCTCAGCTGAATCAAAAAGTCCACCCCAAACCCTATCTCGAGTCTATTCAAAATTTCATTTTTATTCCGAAGTAAGAATGACCAATAGGAGAAAAATCTTGGCCACCTTACATGCACGCAAAGGATTGGCCGATTTTCATTAGAATAAGACACACATTCTTTTTTTTTTTTTTTTTTACTTTGATTCTTGCATACTTGCCACCTTCCACACAAAAGCGGTTTCCGTTTCCCAAGAATTTTAACTCTTTTTCATGCTAAATTGTCTTCTTCTTCATTAAGAAAATTATCTCACTGCTATCTCTTTCCCACTCRCAAGGTGTATTCTCCTTGAAGATTCTTCCCAAGCTTCTTTAAGAAGTGTCGTAGCTACTCTCCTCTAAGATTCTATTCCCTAAGACTAACCGGCTACCCATACTCCYTCATTTTTCCCTCAACTGATTTCCTTACAATCTCCCTTCTCTCTCTCAGCTTACTTTAACTCTATCTACCTTTCTCTCTAATATTCCTCTCTTCCTTATTGTTTTCTTCTTCTCCTTATTCCTCACATCCTGCCCGAGAATTCCAGCTACCTAAGGACCTCCATCAAGGCTCCTCTCCTTGTTGCCTGCATTCTTCTCTCGAAGCTCCTCGATTGCAGCACCAATTCTAGTCCCCTAAGGACCAATCAATACAAGCTAGTTCTCTTCTTTTGAACGGTTAAAAACTCTATTCTCCTCTTTAGAAATGCATGCTTAGGATGAAGATTAGATAATGATATATGCTAGTTTTGGTAATAGCTGAAATTTTGATGAAATGGTAGTGCATTTTATTATCAATTTTAAGTTCAATTGTGAAGTAGTTTATATATACTATTTTGAAGTCCTTATTTTGATGTAAGATGCTATATATTTCAGATGTGATCTGATATGCATATTGGATAGAAGTTTGAAGTTAAGATTCGTAAAAGGATGGMTGAATTGGTTTGTGAATGGTGTTTATGTGTTTGTTATATAGTTGGTCTTTGTTGTTCTTTGATTTTGAATTAAATGGAAGTTTTGGTTTGTAGGAATGTTAAATTGTGAGGAATATGATAATGAACATACTAGTGATTGAATTTTAGCATGTTGTTTATTAGTCTTGATTTAAAGCATAGTAATGGAAAAATTGGAATCTCTTAGATACTAGGGATTTGATAACTTGAAACTTCTACTTCTTAGGATGAAAACAAGATATAGATCATCTAATCTRTATTTCTTAAAGMTTGAGTTATAAGTAAAACAAAATGGACTATCAGCTTGACCGAATAATGATCACCCTATTGTTTTAAGGAAACTATGAATCGGTTGGTAAGTGAAATAATGAATGCGATAAATGGTTAGAAATATAGTTTTGTTAGGAACAATTTGGGACTAGTTTTACACGAAATGAATTTGAAGAACKGAAGCTATGATTAAAAATCTAGACCATGCCAATTTAAGCTTGAATGTTGCAATGCCYTGCTGTACCATTGCAATTTAGTAGTGAATGGACACTTCTAGGTACTGTGATTTATATGAATGAAATCCCTAGAGTTTTAGTAACACAATAAGAGGCCTATAAGCGACTGATAACTCAATTTGAAAATGAATTCGGAATGGTCAACTCACCGTAGTAAGCACTCCTTATAAAGATGGAATGTCTCAATAGGAATCGGCGTCTGCTCCATGCTTATTTCCTCTAGCCCTTAACTTACTTCAGTTGAGTTAAAGAAAGTACCACATCACCGAGCGGCTCCCTTGAATGCCAAGTCTTCTTATTAGTCAAGCGRGCTAGCTGCAATCAAACTAAACGAAAGGCTCACTGAAGGCTGATCTTTGGGCATTAAATGCCTTCWTAGAATACGAAGAGTAAGAGGCTGGTTGCCCCTCTGTGGGAGGGGTCAAGCTTGGGGACTTCTCCTTTGTGGGGAATCTATGACACTGAAATCATGGGAAGACTAGAAGTAGAATTCGAGATATACGCAAAATACTTAACATTACCYGTTTTAATGAGTAAACTTTGGACTTAACTGTTTTAGTCTTATCGCAATTCAACCATGACTCTCAATAGATATGTTCAGTATGGATGGATATTTAGGGCCATTTTCCAATAAATATTGTAAGAAAACTTAATTTAAAACTCAAGATACTAGATTTACTCAACCCTGCCCGTATTGGGCATAATTGATCATTGATAGTTTTCATCAACACTTGTAAATAGAAATGTCCTTAGAAATAAAAATCTTCTTTATGACCCCACTTCGTTGAACATTAAGATTTCATGATCACTGAATTCTTATTGAAAAATCATTTGAAACCCGAAATAGAAATCGTAATTCGTAAATCTATTGTAAGCCTGAGGTATTGCTACTCAGATTCATTTGGAGCGCATTAAGATTATGGAAATGTAAGCGGATGAATCGATTTACTCTTTGAAATTAGTCAGCATCATAAATTGATGTGCATTTATTATGTGTTTTAGGCTACTAGAGTCAAAAGTATTAGCTGAACTCTTTAGGAAGTATACAATTAAGAAATTAGATTTTTTTTCTTTGAAAATGTGAGTTWGTAGCTTAAAAATTTTAAAAATAAAAAAATTCGACGAACTCAAGATTGAGCTATGCCAAATTAGGGTGACATTAGGTAATTCGTGTGACTCGATCTGAATTGATCGTTTTTATTTTTATTTATTATTTATTAAGTTTTTAACTTTTATAAAATTTTGGATATGTTTTCTATTTTATTTTATTTTTGCCTTTATTCAATTTATTTACATTTCAATAATTTCATTTTCTCATAAATGTAAACAATTTTTSTTGTATTCCTTATTTTGGATTTTTGAACTTGTTTTAATTAAAAACACTCAAAAAGAATCTTGTTTTTCAAAAATGCATTTTGCAAAATAAGTAAATAAACACATTCTGAGAAATTCAAAACAAAAAATAACTTGAAAACAATAAAGATAAGAAGGCCTATAATGCAAGGGATTCCATTCTAGAATTTTTTTTTTTTTTTTTTAAGTGATTGTGTTGAAGATTGATTCCTTCATTAGTAACATTACAGACATATGATAGTAAGGGCATTAAATAAAGTTTATATACATGTTTTCATTTACTTTGGAAGATGAATTTCGAAGATGAAAGGAAGAGAAAAGAGTGAAATCGATGTTATTTGAATATTTGGATAAAGAAATAAYTAAATTTTTTATATGAAAAATAAACAAGAAATTGAGTAATAAGACATTTTTCAAAAGTAATTTACAAATTTGTACCTATCATTATCCGTTTCGCTCCATCATTAGGAGAGGAAATTACGTAATATTGCCTTATAATCCTGATAATGGGGAGCCATAAATTATGAGGCATTAGCTTGAAAAGTCTTGAAAATCGACTCCATTTTAGGCCGCGGATGAAATATATTAATTAATTAACCAATATGCCGCGTCTATTCATCCAAACAGTTTGGATGAATAGACAAATTTGTCAACGTTCAAAGTCGGAACAATAGCGGCATATTGGTTCAAGGATCTGACCAGTTAGACGAGATGGTGGAACTTTCCTGATTAAGAATAAGGCTATGTTTGAAAACATGCTAAAGTGCAAAATTATGTTGGGGTTGTGTACAGTTTAGCAAGAGGGAAAATTTAAAATTTGAATTTGATGGATTTGAGTGTGGAATTGSCAAGGGTACTAATGTTATTCGGATAGATAGTTCGTAACAGTCAACTCATAAATATTTATAAATTTATAACTTTTTTATTTACAATCAAACTTAACTTTTACTTACATATTTGTAAAATTTAAATCCCTTTCCATCGCATTACACATCCCAATTTTCAAATTTTAGTATGAATAAAAGTTTAAGTAATTATTTTAGACTATTAATGGTATGCTAATGTTTGAAATTGTAGTTATTTTAAACGTTTAATGATATTGCTTCAATGTGGAAGAATTACTACATTTTAGATGCCAAATGAATGATGATTTCATTGTAGCCAAACATTACTTCATGGTGGAATGCTAAACAAATTATTGCTACATATTAGAATTGGAATTGTCACATTTTAGCATGTTATCCAAACATACCCTAAGTCTTCTCTTAATGACTCATTTTTCGAGTCACAAGTACTTAAGTTCTTATCTAACTTATAAGTTACGATTTCATTCTTTTAAAAGTATAAATTTTCTTTTTCTCCTTGTAACGGGAGTAATACTACCACCTATATATAAAAATAAGTATTTTGGGTTCAATTTATAGTATAAACTTGGAAGTTGTGCTATAATGATATATTCTCGTAATTTTTTTCTACTTAAATTATTGTTGAAATAATAATAATATAAAAACTTTTTCTACTTGAAATTATGAAACAAAACACAAACATCCTAAATTTAAAATAACCTATAAAATGTTCTTGGWGGAAAAACGCCGTATGTTTTCGGTGGTTAATAAAAGTAGTAAACAATAGTTTTCATTCAATGCTTTGGCTTCAAGAAATGCTTTTAAACYCAGCCAGTGGTTTTCCCTACGGACGAAACAAATGCTTTTGCCAATTCAATGGATTGCATTTGCACTGTGGTTAAATGTGGATACAAAATCTTACCCAGTAAACCATATGCCCTAACACACTTTTACATGGCACTTTTTGATTGGAGGACTTTTATCTGTTAAGTTGAATAGTGCGGTCAAAAATAAGACAACTCGAATCAWTTTGACTTTCCATTATGTTTCTTGACRTGGTCAATTTCGGTATTTCATTTCAAAGCTTTTTGCTTCGTAGAAACAGAACCTTGAAAAGAACCATTTTCCTCGTTCCCAGTTAAGAAAAACGCAGCATCTGGAATACTTTGCATTCGCATAGATAATAGCAAGAAAATGCTGTCCCCAAGCAACCCCTATATATACTAGAAGGGCTCTTTCTCCCTTTAATCCCCAGCAATTACTTCAAAGCTATATCAACTAAATCTTAGTAGAAATTTCTCTCCAGCTCTCACCACTCTCTAATAATGGTTCTCATAAAAACTGCTTCTGACTCTGATGTTTCTGTCCATTCCACTTTCGCCTCTCGCTATGTTCGATCTTCTCTTCCGAGGTAAAGGAAATAGAATGTTTTGATATATATTCACGTTTGACAGTTATTGTCCATCCCTTTAAAATGGATTGTTTTTGTAGGTTCAAGATGCCAGAGAACTCAATCCCAAAGGAGGCAGCTTATCAAATTATAAGTGATGAGTTGATGCTTGATGGGAATCCAAGGCTGAACTTGGCTTCATTTGTGACAACATGGATGGAGCCAGAGTGTGATAAGCTCATGATGGATGCCATTAACAAGAACTACGTAGACACGGATGAGTACCCTGTTACCACTGAGCTTCAGGCAATTTCCTCTCTCTGTCTCTCTCTCTTGTTTTATATTCCCATTTTAATACAACTTGATATATTTATGAAAGGCCTAACAGAATATTATCATAATCTTTTCTTTGTTTGTACAGAATCGCTGTGTGAACATGATTGCTCGTCTCTTTAATGCTCCTCTTGGAGACTCAGAGACAGCTATTGGAGTGGGAACTGTTGGATCTTCAGAGGCCATAATGCTAGCAGGCCTTGCTTTCAAGAGAAGATGGCAAAACAAACGCAAAGCAGAAGGAAAACCTTATGACAAGCCCAACATTGTCACTGGAACCAATGTTCAGGTATTACTTTTATCTTCTTCTATTCCAACCTTAAAATAGATGGATTAGCTGTAATCAATTGATTTCTCGTAGATAAGTTCATCTCATATGGCCGAATTTTAAATTTTTAGGTTTGTGTCTTTATATTGTACCATTCCTCGCTTTTGAATAGGTATGTTGGGAGAAATTTTCGAACTACTTTGAAGTGGAGCTTAAGGAAGTGAAGTTGAGAGAAGGATACTATGTAATGGACCCCGTAAAAGCTGTAGAGATGGTGGATGAAAACACCATATGTGTTGCTGCTATTTTGGGTTCGACACTCAATGGAGAGTTTGAAGATGTCAAACTCTTGAATGATCTGTTGTTGGAAAAGAACAAGCAGACAGGGTAATCACAAAAAATAGAACTTGTCTTTTTGGTTTTCTGTTTTGAGAGGCATGGGATRAACCAAWCCCTGTCCCTTGCAACTAAGCCGTAGTAGCATAAACCTATATAATCCTTATCTTCTACAGTTAACTGACATTCTTTTCTGGGTTAATTTGGSAGATGGGATACCCCAATTCATGTTGATGCAGCTAGTGGTGGGTTCATTGCTCCATTCCTATACCCAGAGCTTGAGTGGGATTTCAGGCTCCCATTGGTGAAGAGCATCAATGTTAGTGGGCACAAGTATGGGCTCGTTTATGCTGGAATTGGCTGGGTGATTTGGAGGAGCAAAGAGGACTTGCCTGAGGAACTTATTTTCCACATAAACTACCTTGGTGCTGATCAACCTACCTTCACTCTAAATTTCTCCAAAGGTGATTAAGATTGATTGCTATTTTTTCTTCTTTAGCCACAAAAGCATTGAATATGGCTAACAATTTCTTTTGCAATTTTAGGCTCTAGTCAAGTCATTGCTCAATATTATCAACTCATTCGCTTGGGTTTTGAGGTGGGAGCAGTAAATAACGTTTATTTTGATTTATGAAAGGCTCTTTTGCGAGAGTCAAAATCCATCTGTTACCGCTYTCCTAAAATGGAATTGCCTTACTGAGAAACAATSTTTTTCCTATGTTTGATCAATAGGGTTATCAAAATGTCATGGATAATTGTCGTGAAAATGCCCATGTGCTGAAAGAAGGATTGGAGAAGACAGGTCGCTTCAACATTGTCTCAAAGGATGAAGGGGTGCCACTAGTGGCATTCTCTCTCAAAGAGAACGGCCATCACAATGAGTTTGAGGTTTCAGAGTTGTTGCGCCGATTCGGCTGGATCGTCCCTGCATACMCCATGCCTGCAGATGCTCAGCACATCACGGTGCTTCGTGTTGTCATTAGAGAAGATTTTTCACGTACTCTAGCAGAAAGACTGGTGCTTGATATTACCAAGGTTTTGCATGAAATGGAGGCGCTTCCATCTAGGTTAATTTCAAAGATGAATGATACTTGTGAAGAGAAGGTGAAGAATGCCATTGTTGTGAAGAAATCAGATATTGATACACAAAGGGAAATCACTGAGGCGTGGAAGAAGTTTGTGATGCAGAGGAAAGCAGCAAAAGTTTGCTAAACTTATGTTAACCGGTCATTAATAAATCTATAACGAAAACTTATTTATTTTAACTATTTTTCCCTCTGCTTGATGTTCCAAAACTTTTTGTTTCCCAAAATTGTGATTTGTACTCAAGACAATTTTGTATATCAATGAGTAAGCTATGACATCATGCCTGATTATAATAATAATTTAAATATATTTTCTTCTTCTCCTTCTGTGTCTGCAACAATTAATTCGACGATATTTTGATATGAAAGATTGAATTTGAGAAAATCATGGAACGTTACTTTATTAAACTCATTTATTGCTTTSTATGTACATTTCATTATTTTGCTTTCATGCATTGGTTCAATATCCTATCATAGGACAATTACCTTAAATGGTCCTGAAAGTTTTATTGGATCCATTCTCATTCTCTACATTTTCCCATCGTGCAATTTTCGTCCTCATTATTATATAGAATTCGGAAAAGGATATACATCTGTTAAGCTCAAAAATTTTCTATGTCTATGSGTCAATAAGGATCCAATAAATTGGTAACCTTTTATTGTTAGGATTTAAAATTCTAAGTTAAAATGGTAAGCCTTGATTTATAAAGAAAAGAGGTTAAAATGTATTATAAAATTTAAGTGGGTGAACCTCTTGTTATATTTAAATATTTATTTTTAGTGAAAGAATATCTTAAAGTTGAGGCATTAGATAGTGATGTAAATGTCAGAGGCGATTAAACATCTATAAATATTTATGTTCTTATTTTCTAGTGCTTATTCATTGACTTGMTTTTATTGCTTTTTACACCTTTATTTATTGACATTCATTGTTTCTCAATTATCTCATATAATTATTTCAGACTAAGCATTTGATATATTTTCTCAACTAAGAAAAATTGAGGATTAGAGCCAAATTTTAAAAATATTAACTTTTTAAAACCTCCCAAAACATCTAAAGGTCCAATTCACCATTCCCTGGGCCCATTTCACCCGATTAGAATGTTTCCTGTTCAATGGTCAGATTTCGATAGAAGTAGCTACAGAACTCATTTAATATTGCATTCTTAGCACATTGGTATTTTATAACAGAGAATCCATTGTCAATGGATTGTATTCGACCGGAAAGGGTTGACACGATTTTAAATTTCAAGTTTTTAAATCTAAAAAATTCATTATATTAAAAATAAATAATAAAAATGAATAAAAAATTAATTAACAACTTAACAAGAAATTAAATAACAAATTAAAATATAATAAAAATAACATTTTAACAATAAAAAATTAATAACTAAATAATAATTAATAAGGAATTAATTAACAAATTATAAGTAATTAAAGAAATAATAAAAATTTCATGAATTAGAAAAAAAGTTTAAAAAATTGAACCATCCGAGTGTCTTGATTTGAAATAAATTCTTGTTGAATAATGGGAGTCATTTCATAGGAAAATCTTTAATCATGTCTTCATTCATTTAGTTGTTTATTCGCCCATTAATTTATTCTTTAAATTATCTCTGGGKTGTAATTTAAAGGAGTATTTTCTTGGCTGATGAGTTTTGGAGGTTGTCCGGAATTCGAGTTATTTATATATGAGTATGGAAATGTTGTTGTGAAATTTTCTGAATTATATAYAGGAGGTAAATGTTAATATTACAGAGAAAACTTACCGAAATTTTTATAAACTTTTTGTATTAAAATATTTATTTTTTTAAAAAAACCTCTTTTCTATTTAAAGTTTCAAGATATTTATTTTCCCCAATTTCCACAAATTTTATGTGAGAGCGGGTAAATGTTGACATTTTTGAGCTAGAATAAAGTTCTTAATCTGGAGTTGATACATTTTTGGCTATTAAATATCTCAATTTTGATCCTAATGTTGCAGGACAAAATTCACTTTTGCAATTGAATGAATTAGACGAATCTAGGTTACAATCTTATGAGAATGCTAAGCTTTACGAAGAAAGAACCAAATTGGCCCATGACGAACGTATTATCCCTAGGGAATTCATTGTTGGTCAAAAAGTTTTACATTATTACTCTCATTTAATATTGTTTCTAGGAAAGTTAAAGTCGAGGTGGTCCAACTGTCGAGGTGGTCCGACCCTTCATAAGTAACTAAGGTACATCCATCGGGAGCCATTGAAATTCATAGAAATGATTAAATTATTACTTAGTATGTCTTTACAATATCACTATCTATATTATCGTAATACATAATTATCAATTTCAATATCAATATGGATAAAAAATAATTTGTTAATTAGTCTTACTTTACCAACATTACACTTTCATATATAGATGATGTCATAAAGCAGAAAATATTTACATATTCCTAATCTTCAGGGACCACATGTAAGAAAGGAAGAAACTGGAGATTTCTATTCGGTCTGAAGAAACCTATATATTATGGACAGCATTAAGATTTATCCTTTTAGAAAGAAACTTTGTCGAAGGCTATTGCCACCCCATTGTATATTAGTTTCGTTACTGATCACATGCAACTAAGATTTACGTTCTTTTAAAAATATATAATATGTAATGTCATGTGATACAAATTTTCAGTTCGATAGTCTATGAAAATGGATTTATATAAGTAAATGAATAAGGGTAGAGTTAGGAGGCAACAGACAATAGTTTTTCTAAATATTTTTTAAAATCTTAAAGGTACCATCTTATTTTCCTAATATCTTTATTATTTATTTGTGTCTGTAAAAATTAAAATTTTAACTCCGTCCTTTATATATAGTGACATCTTTAAATAGAATTTTATGTCATCAAGTATGTTTGATGTTAATGTAAATATTAGATCAATGCMTTAGGTACCCCACGAGTRTGGAGGGTATCAAAATTTGCATCAGAATGCACACACTTTTACTTAAATATATTTAGAGTAAAAGCTAGCCAATTGGGAAATATTTAATTGAAAAGACGTCATGATCCTTTGTCCTTCAGTAAATATTAAATTATGGGGCATTTATTCTTTTTCTTGAAGTTTTTATTTTATTTAGGGTCTGATTAAAATAGACAAGAGCATCCGATTCAGCTTACACGAGCATGTGAACAATTAATGGGGCAATTCCATCCCTTTTTGACCACCATGTAGTGCTGTTGTCTTTCACATTCTATTTAGAAAGGCCTATTTTACTTCTATGGTGAATGAGAGGAGACCCCTAGCTATGACCATTTAGTTTTGATGCAAATTGCAAGATTAATTAGTGTTCATGCATCAAGCCCATGAAAATGCCTTCAGAGAATAGCGACTTGGAATCAAGTTCCCTATGTCAGCTTTACCGACAGACAATACGTACTAACTACTTGTGTTGAATCTTTATTGATAACTCAAATTGTTTTTACTATATTTAGAATATCTAATACTCAACTCAACATTCAATAAAGAGACGAAAGCATCATCTTTAACTAATATTACAGTTGAAACCAGTATCGTGGATGGCAGATTTTTTCCATTCTTTCAAGGAAACGAGGAGAATGGAAGCCAAGCTCCAACTTGTTAATGCTTAGTATTCATTAGCTTTTCTTTTCCTTCATTTTCCTTTTTTCTTTTTTTGTTAAATTAAGAAAACACAAAATKTTTGGAATTTTTTATGAAAAGAAAAGAATTGGTTATGTAACATTTAYGACTTCTYGTGTTCAATGAAACATATGTGTTTACATGAATTTTTCATATGCAAAATAATAAGAAAACAAAAGGGATGCGAAATAAGTGTATTAATCTTATAACTTGATAAAACAAGTGTTACAATCTCTGAAATGTTCTTATGGCAAGAACTCAATCCCTTGATTCTTCTATTTGRAATTTTTCTAGGACTTCGTAACTTGATCTTGGGATTTTAGACTCTTTGRAATCCCGAGGACTTCGCAGCTTGATATCGGGATTTGGTCTCTTTGAAATCTTCCGAGRGTTTCGCATCTTGATCTCGAGATTTGAACTCTTTGGGAGTTTTCGAGAGTTTCGCARCTTGATCTCGAGATTTGAATTCTTTGGAAGTTTCTAAGGGTTTTGCAGCTTAATCTCGGAATTTGGAGGGAAAGTTGATGCTCTTTCTTCTAAGCTTTTCTCAACTTAAATTTCTAGTCCTCACATGTGAATTTCTGGACCTTTTCATCTTGTCCTTTGGCCTCTATATATCGGCAAAGCAATAGATTTGATTGGCTGAAGTCATACTTAAGGGCGATATGGCATCACTTGATTCGTCAAGCTCCATCCTTGATTTTCATTAGTTGAACATTGTCATCTTTGACACGAGTCACCATTTCATTAGTCGAGGTGTCACATATCCCCAAATTTAATGGGAATATTTAAATTTAGCTTTTAATTATTTAAAAAGATTATGAAATTTTAATTTTAATAAATTTTTCGTATCTACAAATTGCCCCTAGAACTTGGCCACGAGTACAATTCAAAGATGGGGGGTTGAGTGAATAGATTTCAACTCAATTTATGCCATTTGGGTCAATATTGTAGGTCCAATAACTCRGGTTATTTTTCTTGGACCGTACTTAAGATATTTGGGCCCCTTCATTCTTCAAACAATGGACATTTTTTTCAGTTTGCTGGAATTGCCCCTTTTCCTTTGATTTGTTGGGCTTCCTTTTCTTTCAATTCATCGAGCCCATTCTTTTTCCTCCATCTTTTTGCCTAGAACTTACTTAATCTAATTTCAGATAATCAAAATTCTAATCTAAATATATCTTATATTTGATACATATTGGAGTTATAACATATCTCATGTAYTGATAAATATTGGAGTTGTGATAAAACTTATTTTCCTAATTCTAACACAAACATATCTTATATATTGATCCTAATCTAAATATAATCTAAACATATCTTACATATTAGTTTGTGATATATCTCGTGTACCAATACAAATTGGAGTTGTGATATATCTCACATACTGATAMATATTAGAGTTGTTATAAGACTTATTTTCCTTATTCTAATACAAYTTTGTTCTTTTCTTGTCTATATATATCATAATTACATGAGTTTCTCCCATTTTATTTCTTTTTACATCACCAACCTTGGTACTTTGTTAAGTYGTCTTGTGCGTTTTTGTCTCATCTTTAGTARGTCACCCTACTATTATTTACGTAAGTCTCTTATGTTAATCTAGTGTTTGTCTTTGCRTTTGAGGAATTTTGAGAGAGACCTTGACAAGAGGTATCGAGAAAAAGATTAAAAGAAGGTAAACTTCCATCATTTTCTTTGTCATGAACACCTTTCCTTTTTCTACGCAAGAGTCGATTTTTTTTTCTTGCTTGTTTTTTTTTTTGATCTTTTCTTGGGGATGCGAAACGTAATTTGTTCTCTTTTTTGTTGCTTTTCTCTTTTTTTTTTTTTTTTTGGTTTTCTCTTTGGTTGGGTGTGTATGGCCTAAGTCCCTCTTTGGTTCTTTTTTTGTTTTGGCCTAGCCCATTTTTCTCCTTCTCTTCTCTTTTGTTTTTCTCTATTTCTTCTGCAAGCCGGCTGGACCAGCAGCCTAAAAGCCGTGGAGGCACAAACCTTTTTGTAGTTTGCTTGCTTCTTGGGTTGGTGAAGTTACGACGCAGATCATCTAGCCCAGACCATTTTATTAGTCCATTCTCTTTTGTTTTCTTCTCTGTGGGCTCGTTAAAGTGCAGCCTAAGCCAACGGCTCATTCGACAAGCTACCCGACAACCCATACTTCCGGTTTATTTGCTTCATGGACTAAGAGAAGGTGGCTGGATCTATGGCCCAAGACCCAAAGACAGATGGCCCATCCAATAGCCTATCCTTAGGGTACGTTTRTGAACCAAGAGAAGGCAGCCCAGACACAAAGCCCAAGACCCAAAGGCTGACAACCCATCTGACAGCCTATCCTTCTAGTTCATTTGCTTCGTGGGCTAAGGAAGGCAACCTAGATAAACGGTCCAAGACCAGAAGATCAATGGCCCATCCTTCCGATTCATTTGCTTTGTGGGCTAAGAGAAGCTGGCCCAGACTGACGGCCCAAGACCCGAAGACCGGTTCATCCTCCTCTGCACGTCATCATCCTTGTCGACAGTCGATCTGCAACATCATCTTCAAGTTGCAATGGTGGCCATCACAATCATCTGCCTTCTATTCCGCGGTGGCCACCGACTTTCAATGACATCTTTAGGTGATTTGCAGCAATGAAGAAACTGAAGCCTTGCCTTGGTGATGGTCATGGCGAAGACTTTAAGCGATGATGTCGAGGAGCAAGTGGTTAAAGGGAAAAATGGTCCTTTCTTCTGTTCTTTCAGATCCTCTCCAATCCATAGTGCCGAAGATTTCAGAGGTTTTCCTTGGCGGCCAAAATGGCTCTTCGCCTTCCGTTTTCTTCCGGTGGTGATCGCGGCAATAGTGAGTTGTAATGAGGAAGATGACTAGAACAGCCTCTTCTATCTTCCAATCTGAGTCCAATTCTATGCCGCATCGTCAGCTAGCCTTCGCCTTCACTACCCGCAACTCACTTTCGTCGACTGTATGAAGATGAATGAGAGAAATCGCATCGGCGATCGAGAGTGCGACAGCGTCCATGACTTCACTGGTGAACCCAAAGCTGCACTCAAAAAGAGATACGAATAATAAGCAAAATTAGGCCAAAACCCTCCGCTAGCCCTGCAGTCTGCCAGACGATGAAAAGATGTGGTGACACTCGGTGGAGCTCTAGCGAATCTAACCTCAAATTTGTAGACGACCTCTTTTGGCCGGCATTTTTTGGCTTTGTTTGTTCTTTTCTTTTTCTTTTTTTTTTATACTATCCTCTTCTGCTTTTTGCTATTTTGGTTGCTCTATTAGGCAAGATTAAGCTTTTGAAGTTTCGACTTTGAGACATGGGTGAAGGTTCTACTTCAAGTCAAAGACGCCAAGGAGGGGCTTCGATTTCAAGTCAAAGATGCCAAGGAGGGGCTTCGATTTCAAGTCAAAGATGCCAAGGAGGGGCTTCGATTTCAAGCCATACGCCAAGGATGAGGGGCTTCAACTTCAAACCATGACTACCAACTTCGGAAGAGGAGAGACATCAATTTCAAGTCATAGACCACCAAATTGGAGYGAGAAGAGACTTTATTTTGAAGCCATGAAGCACCAACTTAGTRGGAGGGAAGTCTATTTACACAATCGCTACTAAGGCCATCGACTTCAAAAGCTTCAACTATTGCTAGACTTTGACTTTGAATTATCTGCTAAAGATTTGACTATGCTATAAGAAGCAAAAAAAAAAAAAAGATATATTATTGAAGATGCAATTAAACTTAGATAATTTTCTAGGYTGCCTACATATTCAAAGAAGGAAACAAATCRAACGTAATTCATTTTTACATAATTTTAACTTGCCGTTTAAGTTCATTCAATTCAAGAGCAATTTGAAGTTTTAYAGATAGTTTTAACTCTGTCAAGGAGTATGTRCAGTGTCGGCTCATATGCCAGGAGCAATTTGAAGTTTTATTTGAGACGTTTAGACAGTTTTGATTCTTATCAAGAAGCATGTGCAATTTAGGCTCGTACACTAGGAGCATCTTAATTTTTTGACGAGATATTCAGCTAGTTTTAACTCTTATCAAGGCGTAAAGTGCGGTTTAGGCTCGTACACTAAGTAGCAACTTGAATTTTTGACAASGTTGAATTTTTGCTCTTCAAATTCTGAGGAACGTTTGCCCTACTTTGAAATTCTAGCATCTTCTCATATTTGKTTGACTCTTTAACATGAATTCTTTGACTTTAATTGGCAAGGATACTTATTTTCGTGAGCACGAGTAGCTAATTCTTCGAAGTTTTTTGGCTGGATTCCTTTTAAAATGTATTGTAGGCTCCAATGCATGCCTTGGATGCACATATTGATTGTAGATTATTTGGAGAGGCGATATCTGCARTCAAGGCTTAAACTTCTTCATCGATTGATGTAATCAATGACGGGTTCATCATTCTACTATCGAATCTGACTTAATTCAAGCACGCTAACGGCTCTTTGAGTGCTATAAAATTGATTCAGAACTTGCTGCTTTAGTTGACTCCAACTATCGATTGATACAGGAGTAATATTCGTATACTAATCAAAAGCATTACCTTTACGGGATCTAACAAATTGCTTGCCAAGTATATTGTCTTCAGTACCTGCATTGTTGCACGTTTTGACAAAGTGGATTATGTACTGTTTTGGATTTCCTTTCCTATCAAATTATTGAAGTTTAGGAGGTTGATAACCGATTGACATTTGAGGACTGCATATCTTTTGAGTAAATATTTTGGCGTACACTTGAGAAGTTCTTGTGCTTCCTTCATAACTTTCTTCAATTGTTTTCGTAGTAACATTCTTCAGGTGATTTATCGAGATTAATCCATCAGCAGAAACTTGGATATTTTGTAATTCTTTTGTAGTCTCAGATCCAGCTTTAGATTGACACTGTACTTAAGCAACCTTAGCAGATTCAATATCATTTGCTTTGGAGTAGTTTGACTTGTTTCTCCAGTATCATCGAGATGATTCAATAATCGAGCAAGAGTGATATCTCGTTATTGAAAACTTTCTGCAAGTACTTCCAGCAATTTGGCCAAATTTGTGATTTGTTCTTCAATTATGGCAGTATCAATCATCATAACAAATACAATTGCATGCAATCTTCATTGCAGAGTTCTATCCTTTAAACGTCATATTTTGTGATCGTACTATTGTTTTATAAAACTATCAATTTTGCGCTTCAAAATGTCATAATAATATCAATGTGACCCTTGAATTTTAATAATGAAAGGATCACACTGGTTAAATCCTTCACATTTAAAGGGCAATACGAAAACTATTTTGTTTTTTGTTTTTTGGCAAAATTGATATTGTTTTAAAAGGAGAGACATAATTCATAAAATGTATCATTTAAAGAGTAAAATTGAGAGTTTCTAAAAAGAAGGGAATGATTGACAAACTCACAACTCTTTTTGGGAGGGGAAACTGCAGAGCCAACCCTTACTTGAGGGAGTGATTGGTGTAGAAACTTTCAACATAACGCCACAAATAGATGTCAAATATGAAATATTATTTTGAATTAACCCTCTATTTACTTTCTACACCAAGTTATTAAGTTGAAAATCCTAATTGATACTAACAAGAAGAGAATCAAGAATTCCTCAATTCTAATGGCCATAAAAGGTTACCTTCTAATTTAAGGAAGGCTTTGGAGATTTAAATGGCTAAAGGAGAAAAAGAAGTGCCCATTTAAAGGAGGATCGCTGCTTTCTTGGGGCTTGGCATCTTTCATATCATGCATGAACATTTTTTAACCTTTTCTTTTGGTCGAGAAATGGCAAATTTAATATGTTTTATTTTATTAATGGCAAACATTTAAAATATTTGATGGTTACAAAACAAATTATTATTAAAGAACATAACTTTCTGAACATTTTCTTGACAATAAATTTGTTAATGCCCAACAAAAGACGCAATTTTTTAGTAAGAAATAAATTAATAAAAGCTCCATTCTCATCCCTTAACCAAAAAACGAAATTGTATTAGGGTGGGAATGCTAGGCTTGTCATTTCCAAAGGCAAGTGAGTTCCAATAAATATTGATTCTATAGGCTGGGAAGGAGTTACATTTTTTGTTCATTACAAATATCGAATTATAAAAACAATTTTTTTTTTGCAACGTTTTTTTTTGCAACGCCTTCGAGTACTCTTAGTCGGTTGTTGCACTAACTTAGATTCAACTCCCAGCGTTCAAATTTTAGGGCAGCTAACTAAATTCCTTAATTTTTATGTACAACTCTCAACGTTTAAAGTCGGAGATAATGGACTGAATTCCTTAACTCAAGAAATGAGTTCGATCAAAAAATGATATGCTGACCTTAAATATATTATTTATTTTTTTATTTTTTTATTTTTTTGGAATAACAAGAGATGAACCTTAGCAGGTTAAAACATCTTGAATGAGTCCATGCCCAGAAAAGAAATCAATGCAGTCCATTTTTTTATTTTTATTTTTATAGCCCATCCATAACGGATATAATTTGCAAAAAATAAAAAAAATTAAAGTACAAGCCCGCACTAGGCTTATAGYAGCTCTGCCTCTACCTATAGGTCTGTTCTCGATTGTCGATGTTTCTTGCTGAGAAGAAATATACGATAATTTGAAATTTTAATAATAATATTTTCATTTTTAACGGTATTAATTAAAAAAAAAGCTGTTTTAAAAAGTACCTTGGAAATAACTTCTCCATCATAGTTTGTTTCAAAATTCGGCCAGAAGCCCAAAAACTAATCTTGGTCTGAACCAAATTGTGTGACCATCTTTATGGGCWATATGATTCTGACGATGCTGATTTCAAGAGAAGCCCAGGAAGAAGGTTGCACCCGTTCACMGCGGATCACGTTGTTCATGTGATAACCGGCGCACCCCACTCACATAGCATAGTACGTCACATGTACATGTCTTAAATGTAAGGTTAACATTAATAATTTTACTTTCGGCTATAATGTTGTTTTCGTGTCAACTTATCCTATCCACTAATTTCACATTAGGAATTAATTTGAAAATAAATCAAAATATTATAATTCATATTTTTTTTTAAAGGAGCAGGTCGCAGCACTATTAGTGGCAGGAAAAGGATGGAGGAAAGGTGATGTAGACTCACGCTTAAAAACAGTTTGAACTTTGATGAATYAAAAAACTCCTACAATTACTTAGTAGAGCTGTCACCTCACTCATTAATTATATTATGATAAATTTCTTTTCAAGTTTTGTACCCATTATCTATTATATTATGGGCGTTAGTCATACTTGAAGTTATTACCTTAATCGTACAGAGGAATGCTTGAGACAGAGCTAATGTCTGGAGTAAAATTGTAACAAAATAGTTGTACTAGAAGATAGAATAGGATCACCTTATTTTGAAGGATCGTCCTGCCAAAGACCTACCATCTAGCAAGGCGAGATGTGAAGACCCCAGACCTAAAGTAGATCACGGGTTAGACAGGCCAGTTCATAAAACTTTAAGGAAAAAAATTTAAAAAATTCCTACAAATGAGTCTCATTATAAATAAGTATCTCTAAAACCCAATAAATTCTTAATTTTTAATTACCCAATACACAAATGATCCAAAAAACACATCACATATCACATCGGGAGCCATTGAAATTCATGGAAATGACCAAATCGTTACCAAAAATGGCCAACACCTTAAGCCCCATTTGGAAAGCACAACACCTAGCAATTTAGGTAAGGAGGAGCAGAAACTCCTTGACATTTATCCCTCTCCTTGAACCTTAGTGAAAGTCAAGCTAGTGACTATAAACTAGAAATTACCTTATTCCTTCTTAATTGTTTGTTTTACTATTTTTGTTTTATACTTTTTTTCTTCTTTTAACTTGTTTTACTATTTAAAAATTTAACAAAAGAATTGTTTTAACCTCAATCAAATCGGGTCTGACCCGACCCGGTGCCTTATTAATTGAACCCGACACCGGGTTAAAACCAACTTCTTCCAAAACTGAACCGATGCTGATTTGGTCTAAATCAGGTGCCGGTTCAAGCTCATTTCTTTCCTTTTCTCTTTTCGACCCGGCCCGGCTGGTTTTACTCGACTCGAAACCTGTTTAGCCTTTTTCTACCCATATTTTATTGCTTTTTCCACATTTCTTTCCTATTTCTTCATTCCTCTCTCCTCCTACACCTTTTTCTCTCATTTTCTTCACCAACCCACTCAAATATTCAGCATAATTCATCAAATTTTCACCATTCCTTCCCTCTAAACCACATATGCATCAAGATTCTTGGAACGTCTTGAAGATTTAGAGTTGGATTGGAGGAAAAGCTTGCACTTTTTCTTGGAAAAAATTCATGAACCCATTTGTTAGAGTAGCCTTTTTTCACTCAAATTTCTTGGTTTTCTTTATTATATCATGCTTTAGTTTGTTTATTATGTATATTGATGTTTTATTTGCCTTGAATTGAGTAGAGATTGGTGTTCCAATGTAGGATTTATTTGAAAATTTTCCTATCTTGTTAATGCCTTGATTTTTATTTCACCAATTGAAATTGTGTTCTTGGAGACTGAAATTGTTTGATCTATGCTAGAATTTGGTCATTCCAATTTAGGGTTTTTATTATGGTAGTTGTTTATGCTAAATTATTACAGTTCTTACCTATTTTGGATAATCTTATGAATGCACATGTACCTTAAAGTGTCTGTCCTTGAGGTTTTCATTGGCATAATCTATTTCATATCACTTTTTGCAATTATTTGAAGTTTTAATGGTGATTTTATTTCTCTCTTGTTATTGTGGTAGTTATTGTGATGGTTTTGTTGGAAGAGATTGAGTGTCGTGCTTGTTTGGTTTATTAGAGGAAGCGACTATTTGTTGTGGAGTTTGTTGAGTTATTTGGTTGGGGACTTTTTAATCTACATTCCAATTTGTCTATGAATCATGTCTAAATCCAACCAATGCAAGAAAACTAAGATTGTCAAGCCGACGACTCCTAACCCACACATCTTTAGGAAGGATGAATGCTGAGCTTGGTATGAATCCCCCAAATCTTGTGGTATCTTAGTTGAAAAGACAAATTTTAGGCCTATTAATGCTAAATTTCATGTTGAAGCCACTTTTGACCATTGGGTTGGGCACCCATTCTTCATCTTAGTGGACTTTACTGCCCCGATCTTGTTAGTCAATTCTATGCCAATATCTCAAATAAACCCGCTTTGGATTTGATCGAGATACRTGCTCTTGTCAAGGAGGTGCCTATTCATCTACTAGATCTTCTATTGCTAATCTCTTGGACATCCCSGATGTAGGTCCTTTGGTAGAGTGACAAAAGTAAATAGGCTCCGATATTTCTTTCTCCTGTCCCAAAGCCTATGGYCGACATAGGTTGCATTGGCAACTACGATCTGGTAACCGTCGAGTCTTGTATGTCCCTGAAGAGCCYATTGATAAGCACCTCATTCTCTACCTYTTTAATTTTAATGTGATGCCTAGATCTAGTAGTTACAATGAGGTTTGCAATATGTGTATATTTTGGACTAAATGATTTCGGAATTAGGAGTTGTAGAGGGCGTAGCCTTAGCTTTCCTCATCATTGATGAGATTTGATTATTGTTCACACCAAAAGCGCAATCCAGATGATGTGTTTTCCCYTTCTCATCACTTTACTCATGTGGGTGTTAACTTTGAGGGTAAGYTAGGTGTGTCTACCGGTTCACCGGATGTTCTAGATGACACTACTTTAATTTGTTTTGCGTATGTCCTTGACAACCATGTAATTGACTACTCCCTTTACTTGACGGTCCATCACYACCTTTTAGGACTTCACATAGGACTCGTGAAGCTTCGGACCCCAAAGGATAATGGGTCCTTCTTCTTCCTTTTTTGTAGGTGCATCGGCTCCTCGACATAACTTGCAAAGTGCAGGAATCACTGTGCAATAATTTCATACACTTCAAAATGCCTTTTCCCAATTGCCAGTGTCCCACCAAGAACATTCCACCTCTATCAACAAACAACTTGCACAGATACAACAATATCAACAAGAACAATTCACTCAATTGCATCGAACTCAAGAAAACTTAAGGGATCAAGTGGTACCAAAGCAACATGTTGAATCAAATGTGAGCGTACATGCAATCTACTAGAGCACCCTTTCCTGATGATGATGACGACGACGATGATGATGTCTCCATGGCCGAATAGCATCATTAGGGAAGTTCCTTTTTCCCTATATTTTTTTTTTACATTTATTAACATTGGGGACTATGTTAGATTTTAAGGGGGGGTGGAGTACTTCATTTTCATGTTTGTTAGGGTTGTTTTGTTTTCATTGGTCATGTATGTTCCTGGATTTTTGGTAGAATTGTTTTGGTCTTTAATCTTAAGGGTTGTATTTTCATTTCCTTTTTTCTATTTTTGTGCTTTTGTGTGCCTTTATAGCTTTTTTCACATTCTTTTTTCAAAATTTTTGAGCTTTCTATATGATTTATTATCATGTTCTGATGATGTAACACAAACGAGAGACCATTTTGTTTTGCTTGAAAATTTAAGTATTAATTTGATCTATCCTACTTTTTCGCTTTCTAGCACGAGTAGCCTTTATTTTGTGAATAGTCATTGCTTGACACACCAGTGGGGTAATTATGATGATTCATTTAATACAACCACTCTAAATTTATTTTTGTTACTCCTTGAGGCAAAATAGAAAGATGACCATTATTGGCATAGGAATGAAAGTCTTTGGCCTTCTTTGAGTCATTTGAGCCTTTCAAGCTTATTCGTACTATATTATATCCTTAGTTCCCTTTTTGAGGCTATGAATATTTCTTGTTCTTTGATACATCCATTTATRKCCTATCTTGTTAGATTTTCATACCGTTTTRCATTTTCCATTGTAAGAGAATGGATGCAACTTTTCTTGTTTTGAGATTGCATGGAGTTCATTGAGTGCATGTTGAGAAGATGAAGTTGGGGGTTGATGAAAGGAGTAAAGAGGTTAAGTTGTTGAGAAAATTGTGAAAGAAAATGGGTTCTTGATAGGTGAAAGGTTGTACTGCATATTCTCTTGGGGAAAATGCCTTATGTATCTTCAAAATGAAGATTAATAAAGAAAAAGAGAAAGAAATGAAAAAGAAGGTTTGAAAAAGAAACGAAGGTATGGATATCATTCGTTGTTGTTACACATAGATGTGGTGAAGAAATTTGAAGAAGAAAAGGGAGTTCTAAGGTTTCGTTGTTGATTTTTGCAGCACTTTCTTACTTTTGTTGTTTTCCTTATTCTTCATTTGACTTATATATACATTAGCCTTACATTACAAGCTTAAAAGTTCTACTTGACCTTTGTTGATTTTGGTTATCTCGATTAGTGAAGAGGTAGTGATGCTTACAAACCCATGAGGTGGATTTCCATCCCTTTACACTTTTAGTGTTGATGAAGTGTTCAAGATTCTCTAAATGTTTGTCAAGTCTTTACTAGGCAATTGATTTTAGCTATTCTCGCTCACTCACTTTTTCCAAGTGGATGGATCTTATTAACACTTTAATTCTTTTGTTATCTAGTGAGATTTTGTATGTGCTATTGAGTTGAATGTGTAAATAACTCTATGTTCTTGTTCTTTGATTGTTTTGGATGGATTATTTAGATTATTGTTTGACTTATCGCCATATTTTGTCTGAGGATGAACAAAAGGCTAAGTACGGGGTAGTTGATATGGTACATTTTACATTTTATTTTTCCTYTACTTAAGTCGTTTCTTATATGATTGCCTAGTATTACATTAATTTTGGTTTGAAATGATTAATTGCAGGATTTTCATCTTAAATACAAGAAAAAAGCAAAGATCAATTGTGAAAGAGTTTAAAGAGGTCAAACAACGAATGCAGAGAATGTTGGGGCTAAAACGTATATTCAGAAGCTGAAAATCAAGAAAAAAATGACTAAGTATGGATGCTGCCCAATCAGGCGCCAATTTGCCCTTGAACCGGCACTGGTTCAATGATCATTTCTTGCTCTGCATTTCCAAAACCAAAACCGATGTCGGTTTGGTCCAAATAGGTGTTGGTTTAGTCTTTTCGGAACCAATCGGCACCAGTTCAAGCCAAATCACTCGCTGGTCGAAAACKTTTTAGGGATTTTTGTATTCTTCTMTAAATAGTGCGCTTTATGGCTGATTTTATTGACTTTGGGTGGCTGAAAAACACTCTATTTTCAGAAATTTAGACTAGTTGTAGCAAGAGAAACTTGGAGGAAGCCATTTGAGAGCTCGAAGACTTGTATTCAACTAAGATTAGTTAAGGATTTGTTCATCAAATATATTCTTTCTTCTCTAATATTTAGTTTTAACATGTTTATTATACTTTCTATGATGGATTTCATGAGTTTCCTAGGCTAAACTCTTTGTGTTGGTTAGGGTTATTTGAGAAGATGATTTCTTTGTAATGGTTAAATTTATTGTGCCTTTATTTGTTGATTCCTATAATCTTGTTGAGTTATTTTATTATTGTTGTGGCTTTCTTAGTGCTTTTTGTGGATTAACTACCTGCAAATCGATTTCATTATCAACTAGGAGGATCGGGGGGGATGAGCGGCATGAACAAATTGATTAGGACTTAGGAAATTATGCCCCATTAGTCTTGAACCGACTAGGGATAAAATCGGTTTATTTTGGGTGGTTTTTAATAGTAATTGACTATGGTAAATGAAATTGGAAAATTTCTTAGAAAGAAATCTTTAATGCAATTTATATTATTCTAATTCACATGGGGATATGACTTTAGTTGATTGGAATTGTAATACCTAGGATTTTACTTTTTATAAATTTTGTATGGTCGTATGATTATATGTGCCAACTAGGTTTGAATAATTTTCTATGTGGTTATTATTTTATCGTACGTTTAATAAGTATGAGATTAACATGTTAATCGAATGAAGGTCCTTRGTTGGTTAGTAGCTYGACTTGTTAGGCTTATTTGTTTCTCGTTAGGAAATTAGATTTTTAYCGAAAGAAAAGTTCGTAGAATTTAATTCAATGGACTGGATTAGTTATGGAATGAAAAGGCCAAAAGGGATTGGGTTAGGGCCCAAGTTTGAAGTTTTAAAAAAAAAAGAAAAAGAAAAAAAAACCTAGATTAGCCATCTACCCTCCCCAAACCCTACCCGCCGTTTACACCGCCTCTTTCTTCTTCTCTTCTCGCTGCCGCTGCCTATGACTGCCGCTGCTCGTTGATCGCCATTCATCATCTTCACACGGCCATTCCTTGCAGATTYGCCACTGCTTGGTTGCTTACCATGCTTGAGATTTCCYAGATCCAAGCCTCGCGACTCAGCCAGGYCGCACGACCYATTGCTCGTTGCTCGCCCTGCTTGAGGTCACCCAGATACAACCTCCTCCTCCACTTGCTGAGATCGCTAACTGCCCAGGTTTACAATYGTGAAGCCATCCGYATCTCAAGTCGGACTGCTGCAAATTTTGCGATTGCTRTAGCTGCGATCACCCGAAGCRCGACCACCATTCACACAGCCAGGCCTCACTCCTCGCTATTGCGTGTCGTTCCATCCTCGACTGCTCACCATCGCTTCTGGCTATGCCGCTGCGGATTGTCACACACCAGGAGGCCACTTGAGTCCGTTGAGCCTAGAGACCATCTCCAGCTGTCTTTCTCTCTCTTCTCCCTCCTGCCCGACGCAGCAAGAAGTATAATTGATAACAAATTTGTTATCAAAAATCCATAGCTACCTTTGCTATTGCCGCCACTGGTGCTGGTGCTGTCATGTAGTCCTCAAAATTTGTTAAAGTATAAGCCTCTGCATTTTTTTTGAACAATGATAACAAATCAGCTCTTGAAAATTTAGCCTTCAAGTTATTGCTCAAGTGCCATATGCAATTCCCATGATGTGCGAACTAATAGACATTTCTAAATGTATTTGGAATGCTTTTTCCACGGTTCGAGATAGTGGCCAGTTTCTCCACATCACCCGTTATTGCCCCAAGTGATGAAAGAACCAAGTCCATSAAGCTTTATTGTTCGAGTCAATCACGCCCCATGTAAATAGATATATTTAACTATTCGGATCTTCACAAGTGGCAACAAGTAGAGCACCTTGATATCTACTTATCATGAATGTACTGTCTACGCAAATGACAGGTTTCATTTACTKATATTCACATATACTTTGTCCTATGCCACAAAAAGGTACCTGAATTGGAAATATATGTGAGTTTTAATGAATAAAATTGTTACAAAATAACGTGTTACATTATATGACAATACAAGAAATGTACCTAAAATGCATACTATCGTCAGTTTCAATAGATATCATTGTGCTAGGATTAGCTTGCTCTAAAACATGACAATACGATGACAATTTGGCATAACTATCCTCCGGTGCTCCTTGGACGAGCCCATAACCAAAATACTTAGCAGAATATACCTTATTGTAAGTTATACTTATGCCAAACTCTTCACGAAGATCATTGATGATGTTACCTRATTTGTAAATCCTTGTAGCATCTTCAAACTTAGAGGCAATGGAAGTTCCGATTAGTGAATTGGTAGCATGTCTATGATCTCGATGGTTAACACTCATGGAGCATGTGTGCTGGCTATGTAAGAACTTCAAACATTTCTGATTTGTTCAACTTTATAGCCCTCAAATGCCACTATATAAAGAGACTTATTTGACTTCTTAAYTTTAAACTCAAAGTGACATATCATTGCAAGCCAGTATAACCTCATTATCAAAGCCTTTTGTTGAGGAACAATGGTTTTGTCTGCAAATCTTCACATTCTGGTATCCTTGCTGATGGCCTTTACCTACTTTTACAATACATTGCAAGTACTGTCATTCTGTCCACAATACGGATAAGCTCGTACTCCCAACCCTCCAATGGCCGCATCAAAATCGGAGTGAAGGCTTGAGCAGAGTAATCGGGATACTAGTTCTACTCAACAACATCGGATCTACGTTACGCCGCACCGATGCAGAACACAAACTAATGGTACTCATGGGACTCAATTACGAATATAGCGTCTATACGTCGGTAATCGAATACGCAACGAATCTAAGTATATCTACCAATAACCAAAAGTCATAATCCTCCGAAGAGATATGCGTCATATGTTAAGCACAGTCGAGGTGCATTTACGCAAGTCTTGATGTACCACTGCGTAAGGGCCATCATATCGCCTATAGTTCGCACGGAATTAAACCCCCACACGGTGGCATTGAGTGGAAATCGTCGTACTATCGTTAACTAATCACGGATGTTTACAACTTTACCAAATAGGTTCCGAGCCAACTGGAGCGTATTATTCTCACAGCTTAAAAGCGCAGACACGGACACAATTGTAGCAGTATATGGCACAACCTGTGCGTCCTAACCTTCCTCAAACTTTTTTTTGCTACCGCAACACTCTCTCTCCCAAAGTCCCTCTCTTTACTTCGGCATGCCGATAACGATTGTTACTACTAGAACTCGTACGTTTATTCTAACCGCCCTACCATCCGGCTAGTTCAGGCCGCTATAGAAGAGTACTATTTACGAGCACACCGACGCGCCGGCCTGTGTATCGCTTGTTCTCTTAATTGTCGGGACTAAACTCTAAGTGACGTGAGACCCAGGGTCAAGTTCGTTCCCATGGTCTTTACACTCTTAATACGGTCTGTGTTTGGTAACCAAGGAGTTGTTTTCCGAAA
>MEJB01000044.1:3132256-3171946 GCA_001752375.1 Rhazya stricta
TCCCTAGCATATTTAAATTTTTTTAAAGTTCAAATAAAAAAATTAGGATATGAAATAATAATATTGTAGGAATGATAAACTATTCTTTTTCTTCGAATCTGTTTCAATTTGAATTAAAAATGAGAATTTCTTAGAAAAAAATTAGATTTTTTCAGAGAGATGTAGGGAGCCGTGATGGCCAGAAATATATTTTTTAAATTTTTTAAGTTTAAAGGAAAAAAAGTAGGACATAAAATAATAATATTATATGAAYGATAAATTATTACTTTTTTTCATATCTATTTTGATTTGAGCTAAAAATAAGTTTTTTCAGAGAAGTAGTAGATTTTTTTGAGAAAGATGCAGATGGGTTTTGTGTAAAGGAATGATAGAAGATATTACTTATATCAATGACATGTTTAAAAAATGTCAAAAATAATGTTACATTTAGAAATTTGAAATATTACGTAAAAGAAACATGCATAAATGCCACAACTCCATGCATAGATGTACAAGAATTTACCTATATCATCAACTTCTAACTATAATTAACTCATAGATTCAACGTCTGATAGTCTTTAAAAAAAAAAAAGATTTAATGTCTGATAAGTTAAGCGGTCTAAGCTGTTGAGTTGAAATACGTGCACTGGAAATGTGAGTTTGTGTTAACGCCATCTAAATTCAGGTGATGGATGCCGTCAGAACAAACAGAATAGCAATCGTTGTCATCTATACTATCATGGAAATGTAAGTGGACTCCTCTTTGTATATAGAACAAGAAGGCAATTCTTCACGCCTCAAAAGTGATATACCCCACATGAAGAACCTTCCGAACCTCACAAGTTCCGACAGCTGTTTAATAATTTCAATATTGGTAATTTAAACAAGTTCAATTAAACATGTAATATTAATCATTAACGATTTTAATTAAAATTAAAAATACTTAATTAATTTAATCATCCAAGTGTCTTGAACAGGACACTCCAAACGCCTTTGAAGAAAGATGGAACAAAACACAAGACCTTAGCAAGGTAAAGACGTTCCAAGTTGAGGCTCAAAAGCATAAAACCCCATTGCTGTCATGTATCCTCACTCATCAATTCAATTTTCCCAGGGTACTCCATATGATCATGGAAAACAATCAATCATTACACTGAGAATATATTRGAGCACCATTTCAAGAAGCCATTTTCAACCACTCCACTAATTCAAACCTCCATTTTTTTCTCCCATTCCACACTTGAAAGCTTCTTTACAAAGAGAAGGACGAAAAAGTCGGGGTTTGGAAAGATAATTTCTTACAAATGACGAATCCTCCTCTACCCGCCTTCTCTAGGTCTCTCTTGCCTATAAATATGCTGCAGTTTCAATAACAAATCAATTTGCCTAGAATCGAGAAACATCAAAAACAATGGCGTCCAAGAGAASATCAGTTTGCTTTGTGATTTACTTTGTGTACTTGTTGGCATCCGAGACTTCGGTTTACCAAGCAAGTGCAGCAGGGGAATGTGGGAAAACACCAATCAATTCAGCAGCAGTAAGCTTGAGCCCATGTGTTGGTGCTGCTGGAAACGCTAAGGTCAAGGTCCCTCCAACATGCTGTGCCAAAGTTGGTGCTTTGATCAAGACTGATCCAAGGTGCCTCTGTGCTGTGTTGCTTTCTCCTTTGGCTAAGCAGGCTGGCATCAAACCTGCCATTGCTATTGGGATTCCTAAGCGCTGCAACATTAGGAACAGGCCTGCTGGGAAGAAATGTGGACGTAAGTATTCTTTTTTTTTTAATTATCATTTCCACACATCGATCCAAGTCTATCATTTTTTCCTTTTTTTGCTTGATACATAAATTAGAAAATAACATGATATAAAATTTGACACAGAAGCGATCTTACATATATGTGAGATATCATAACATTGCAGTAACCATTAAGCATGTAGTATCCAGAAGAATCTTGCATAGGTGGCACTCTTACAAGTCGAAGTTAACCTCACTAATTAAATARAATACATTTAATTAGTGCAGACTTCCGTTCATATTGGTCTCTATGAAGAAGTTATTTTCATAGAAATGCTTCGATTTTCTGYTATGCACTCAAAAAGAGATTTAAGTTTGATGATACAATTAAACAATTAAAATTGAATTGTTTAAGAAAGATTAACACTTTTCAATAACATAATTTGAGATGTTTTAATATTTTAAATCTCCGTTAAATCATTTTATAAATTATAAATAATAAGATCTTAACTTCAAATTTATCACCTAGTATGTTTAAATGCATGAATTTAATAATTTTATTTATTTATCAGACAGAATAACATTATTGTCCTCTATTTTCTCAAAAAATAAAAAGAAAGACAAAATGTAAGATAACAATATACATATGTTTCGCTAAATAGATAATAAGATGTTTTAATCCAAATTCAATATTAAGATTTATATGTGTTCAAGTAAATTTTTATTATTTAAAAAATATTTATTTTTAAATTTTAGCCTTCAGACTTATTATCAAATGGAATTTAATCTYAGGTTGCTTTAATTATGAAACTGCATTGCAGTCAAAACTAATATTTCCATGCCCCTCATTTCATACAGGTTATATCGTACCTTAAAATGGAAACCAAGGAGCAAAAGGATAGTCATAGCTTAAAACCAGCCTCGGGATTAGACTATACTAAATAAAGACTACTTTCTTTATCTTGCGGAGTCATATCGCTAACTAAATTGAACCCCGAATCAATCCTGATCATGTTTTGATGATTCAGTGAATGCCTTTTTCAGTGTGTTGGATGGAAATAAAGTGTTTACTTTGAAAGATATTGACTAGAGGTCTTTCTCATTTTCCTTTGTGAGAAGATTTTCATTTCTTATTGGGTAAATTTTAAATAATTCCTGGGAGATTGTCATTGAATTAAAATGATTTTCATTTCTCAAACTCATATGAGGCGCGTCAGTGTTTGTCATTGTTAAAGAATGGCAATATTATCAATATACTCTGTCCTATTGTCTGTGGATAGATTGAACCATATCAGCCATTTTTTTCTGGGTAAAACTTACGGCAAAAGTTATGTCACGATTGCAGAAAGGAGAGTGGAAGGATGCCATTGCCAAATATTCTTGCTAGACTGATCATAATACTTCTAACAAATTTTTTCTTTTGAAAAAGTTTCAAGGATCTTCCCTATATAGATTTCTCATCGATCCAAACTAGCATACAAAAGTAAATGAATGTAAACATGTGAAAAGAAATCAGCGAACATGAGAATCACACTCAGGGGTGAAACAAGAGATCCAATTGAATCCAAGTTTTCTRGGGCACGTGGTGGGTCGTAAAATCACAAAAAATAATTAATATGCTCATAATGGATGAAAATCGTATAGTGGAAAGTAAAGCCTTCTCCTAAGGAAATTAGTGAGCCAATTTCTCTCAATAAAAACACAAAAATGGAGGGTTTGGAAAAATATCACTAAACTAATAATTTATCTAAAGAATGCAAATCACAAGAATATGAAGAAATATTAATAAGATTGTCAAAAATAATATACTAGAAAGATTCAGTTAAAGCCATTAATTAGGTTCAAAGATAACTTGATTACCATAAATAAACTAACTATAGTTGTTTGAGACGCCCACTAACAACAAATCTCTCCTTATGTATTGATAATTAAAAGGATGCTTTATTAATTATTCATAGACAACCCTAGAGATAGCTCATAAGACTTAATGTATCAAYAGCAATCAGAGTRCAAATTTGAAGATTTRACTGGCTGCAAAATAAATAGTTTAATCAAATAACGATACTAAGTTATCGACTAAACTGAATACTCAAGCTTACAGAGAGCAAACAAATACTTACAGTAAATCAAGATGTTAAAACAATTAGATCTTAGAATTGTCTATGAATCAAAGCTTCCTTAGTACTTCAATCGAAATAAAAGAGTTTAGCATATAGTCATGGAGTGAAAAACAATAGTCTATGAAATAAGCCTAACGTCTAGAATGAAGAATGAATCCTATTCCCRAGAGTCTATCCCATATAAATAGGATTAGGAAACCCATGAATCGTAAAATATCTCAATTACCTAATAATAATAAAGATATAATAATCTATCAAAGAAATAAGCGCTTATAAAATCTAACTCTTAAATTACRTGACATATATATCCCATAGTACTCTCAAAATAATMGGGGATCTTCAATAGATATATTGAAGGTGGATCACATCACATAAAATTCTGCACACATTGTCTCACTCTTTCCAAAACCTCCCAAAGAGTCCTAAATGATARAAGTCCAATAAAGCACATAACTAGTACAATATACATATCCACAGTCCATCAAATATTCACCAAATGTCACATTACAACGGACTCTATCAACTCCCGCAAACCYAAACGTTGTTTATCCTCAAGCATCCCAAAAAACTCAAAACAAAATAAAAGACTCAATACAAACACATAATAGACAAGTCTTACTAATCTCAAAACTTCCTTACCCAAAGCACAATAAAAAGTGGGCAAAAATCTAACATAAATCACACATAGTACATAACAGCTTGATAAAAGCAAAGGTCACACCCTTTAATAATTGCCTCAATGTCAAAACACACAATTCTCAACCAAACTCGTAGGGATAAATACTCTCACGCACTCAAGAGTATGTAAGGTTATAATCACTCAAGTTTACACAATAAAGGACATTACCATAAGTTTCCACATATATCACATCACAAACCACTATAATACAAAATCACACACCAATTAAAAAGTCTTTATTTGGTTGTAATAGGGCTAGGGTAAATTGGAAAGATAAAAGAAGGATATGAAAGGATTAAAAAAATCAAAGGAAATGAAAAACCGATCAAGCGACTTCCAATCTCATGGACCTTCTTGTCTCACCATTCGACAAGTCTTTTTTATGAAATAATCCACATATCACAAAGTAACTCAAAATTTTCAAAAATTCTTATACTGTTGCTACTTACAATATTAATCGATCTTTTTCTCATTTTGCTCTCTCTTTTTCTATTTCTGTAACACCCAGGATATTATTTTTCATTTTTATGATCGTATGARTTGTATGCCAATTAGAGTTTTTGGTTAGTAGGCTCGACTTATTAAAGCCATTTGCTCCTTATTCAAAAACTAAAAGCTAATTTAATGCTAATTATGGTAAAAGAGAAAACATGTAGAATTTAATTTATTGAGCTAGGTTGGTTATGGGATGAGAAGACTCAAAGAATTTTGGTTAGGGCCCATATGTGTGAAAAAGACAAAAATAATTAAAACCCTAAACCTAACCCTAGCATTCATCTTCTTCTTCCTCTCTTGTTGCTGCCGCCACCCCAACCCCTCACACTGCCATTAGCCACTCCACCTTCTTCCTTCTTCTCAACATCTCTTCTCTTCTCTCGTCCGTCTTTCTCCCTTTCTTTTCTTTTGTAAGTCGCGCTGCTTTTCTTCTTTCTCCTTGGTCGCTCCCTACTCGACGGCGGCACTACCTTTGGAATTCAGATCGTGCGCACACATCCTCGGCCATGATGCTTCTACCAAGATGCTGCTCTTTAATCGCCATTCCCTACTCGGAGAACCTCGACTTAGCTAGCCTACAGTTCGTTGACTTTTGTGTGACTTGATCTGCTTGATGGTGCTTGTGCCTGGAGTTGCTGCTCGTCCAGATCGGGACTTCACAGCTTAGCTCACTGCCACAGCACGTCTGTTTCAGCACTAGATCAGCGTGCATCAACGGCCATTGCGCGTTGCCACTTGGTCGCTGCTCGTCCAAATCTAGTTGGTGTTCCTCGCTAGTCCACTTGCCCAGATCTGCYGTTCACCACCACCGTTCACACCAAGTCGCTGGTGCTAGTAGTTTGCATGGGTCAGATCCCGCCTGGATGCTGCTCGGGCTGTTCAACACCAGATCAGAATAGTTCCACACCAAACCAATTTGTCGGAAGAGCTACTGTTCACGTCCTGTTATTACTGATCGGAGTTCATCGTCGGAAATTGACCGGAAAACGGATCGYCGGAGTTYGCCGTCACCGACCGGACTAGAACAATTTGCCAGTGTACTTTTTTGTTAACATCGATTAAGGTGAAGCCTCGGTTTCATTTAATGTAATTAAATGAATTATATAATTGTGTTTGGAATAGATAATCGTAGAAAATACAATTTTATGTTTATACACGATTTAACGTTGTATTTAAATTTGTACATATCATGTTTATACATAATTTAGTATTGTATTTAAATTAGTTTGAGGAATGTACTTTAGGAATATATAGTGATTGTGATTAACATTATCTTTGTTAGAGAAGTTTTGAAACATGAAATAACTTATAYRTTCGGTATGTTATTGTTGTTAAATTCGAAATTTAAATATGAATTAATAGGGATAAGTGACAATTCATAGGATAAGTGGTAACATGTTTTAAAGTTGGACAATCATGTTAAATGAATTTGTTTTTTGTAATAATAATTAGGCTACTTTCGGGCATATTGACACTGGGGGCGACCAAGGGACTCCTTTTTACATTAAAGTAGAATTCTAACGTTAAGGACTTCAGGTAAGTAAACTCCATTCTTTTCATATGGACTTCTGTTTTGAATGTGATGTGATATATGTTAATTGTTCTAGTATTTTATTATGTGATCATGTTGAAGTAAATTTGTAAGAATGCTATCTGTTACACGTTAGAACACCGTTTCATATTCATGTTCGTTATCATGATGTATTTTTCTTGGGAAAGTTTGCATGCTCATGGTTTTGATAAGAGAAATGAGTTAAAGGATAAGGTTTGGAAATGGAAATTTGTAAACGGTAATGAATTTTGAAAGTTAGGAAATGGAAAAGAGGGTGTAAGCCRAAGTCATGAAAGATGTAAGTGGAAAATGGGGTGCGGGGGACGAGCGCACCCGACCTAACCCTATTTGTAGGGTGGAAATGGAAGTAAAATGGACCTCTAATGAGGCAAAAGTAAAAGTAAAAGTTAATGAATTGTTAACCGCATAGCGGTTCTACCGGTAGAATTTATCTGGTTTCAAAAAATAATAGCTCACTGCAAGCTTAATGGCTAGGCGATACACCTTGTGAGCTCACGTTAGAAAGGAAAAAATTTTAGAGAATTTAGACAAAATGAATGTTGAAATTTATAATAGATAAGGCATGTCATATGCATTCATGCATTTGGAATTTACTTATTGAGCTTTGTAGCTCACCCCCTTTCCCCCTCATTTTTCATTTCAGGTGATGAGTAGCTAGGTGGTACGTGGAGGTCGCTTGTCTGAACACTTGATAAACCCGAGTGTCTTGATTTGAAATAAATTCTTGTTGAATAATGGCAGTCATGTCATAGAGGAATCTTTGATCATGTATTCATTCATTTATTTRTTTATTCCGCCCATTAATTTATTCTTTTAAATTATCTTTGGACTGTAATTTAAAGGAGTATTTTCTCGGTTGAYGAGTTTTGGAGGCTATTGGGATTTCGAGTTATTTATATATGAGTATGGAAATGTTGTTTTGACATTTTYTGATTTGTATACAGGGGGTAAATATTGATATTACAGAGGAAACTCTGCCTGAAATTTTTATAAACTTTTTGCATTAAAATATTCATTTTTTAAAACCTTTTATCTATTTAAAGTTTCAAGATATTTTATTTTCCCCAATTTYTGCAAATTTTATGTGAAAGCGAGTAAATGGTGATATTTTYGGGTTAGAATAAAGTTCATAATCTAGGGTTGTTACACTTCCTCTCTTCTTTTTCTTTCTTTTCTTCTTTTGAAGATTCRTTACTTCATAAGAGATCTCAAACTATTTTTTCAAAAATTTCATGTATTCCGCCAAGTACATCTTAATTGCCAATCAACTAATTATGCATTACCTTGACATTTGGATTCAAAAGATGGTCTAAAAACAAATAAAATGACAAAGTTCATCTATGGTTTAGTCAAAAAAAGGGTAAAAAGGCTAAAAGGAGTTTACTAGGGAAAAAATTACAAGGGTTGGTTATTCTAAGGGCAAAAAAATGGGCATTCCTATATGCCTTAATCATTTTGGTGCATARATCTCACTAATATGGTCTTGATGCGAATAATGGTGCAAGTTCTAGAATAGCCACATATTATGCAACAATCACTCAATAAAAAATGTAAATGTGCATATAGAATATATAGTTATTTAAGGATCAAGTCTCACTTTTAAGTGGGATTTTTTAGGTTAGTTTATGCATTTTCAATATTCAAGGTGCTTAAGGGGAATAACACTCACTAATACTTGAAATAACTATTTATACATGTGCYAACTTGAGAAGTTCAACCTAACAATGATATACACAAGAATTGGAATTTTTTGAGATACTAAAACACTTTAACTCTACACAAAGGAAAAAAGAAAGAGAAAGAAATAATAAAAAATATTTTTGCATATTTCATTTTTCTAAAAGAATTCTATACTAATAAGAAAGTATAATACAAATTGCCTCCCCCACACCTAAATGGTTGATTGTCTCCATTGAATTACCAGATAAAGGAAAGGTAAACAAAATATGAATACAAAATAACTTCCACAACAAAAACAGGAAAATAAACATAAAAGAAAAGAAAAAAAAGAAAAGAAAAATGGAAAGCTAGAGAAAACGTTAAACTGAAAATGGTTCATGCTTGAACATATCATAAATTGGACCTACATCTTCATCTTTTATTCTCAAAAGGATAAATGTTAGACTTATCAAATGTAGCATGAATAGTTCCTCGAGGACAGGAGTTTGTTTATTGTAAAATTTGTATGCTTACTTATTTGAGGAATAACCAATAAATATACCTTATCTGGTTTACTATGAAACAACCCTACATTATCTCTAGTATTCAAAATGAAACATTTACATCCAAAAACTTTGAAATGTGCAACAGTAAAACATGAACTCATATGACATTACATGTTGKATTAATGGCTTCGGCCCAAAAAAATTTAAGATGATGATCATTTATTAAATCACAGTGACTTTTCAAGTTTGAGGAGTTGTGTCAATTCAAAGCAATTCTTTGAAAAATCATTTAATCCAATATTTCACAACATATCACAAAGAACATCAGAACATACTTGTGTACGGGACAGCGATAAAACTTTTCCCAAATAACCCTATSAAAATCATTTTCACATATGTTTTGAAAATTCAGAATCGTTGATAATTGGCATGTCAAAATATTTTTCGATTCAAATGCATATTGCATTGGAAATCATCTTCTTTATATCATCCAAACYCCTCTTTCTCCTCGAATTCACTGCTTGCTTCACCTTTGGTTAAATAAATCACAACTTTATATCATTATACAAAAACAAATTTTGAATCTAATTAAAAGACAACAAAAGTAGTGACAAATGTATAATTTATTGATATTTAATGTAGAGAGTTACAAAATTCAAAAATTCTAAATCAAAAAAGTATGTCTTTCGATTCTTCTCATGAACATGCCTGCCTCAAAGATCGAATCTTTATCTGCACTAATGAGAAAAAACCTTCTTCAATATATATATGAAGAAGGGAAGCTTGAATCTTCTTTGACAATGTGTTTGCCTCAAAGGTCGAACTTTATCTGCACCAATGAGAAAATACCTTCTTCAATATATATATGAAGAAGAGAAGCTTTAATCTTCTTCAATGAATGATCCAACGATCTACAACAAAAGTTGGGGATTTGAGTATAGTAGGTAGAGGGAGTTCTTGATCTTTTGTTCTCCAAATATTTCTAACGTCTTGTTGAGAGCTTTGTTTCTTATTGAGAGCTTTCATCTATCTCAGGAGCTTCAATCTGTATTGRAGCTTCAACTTCTCTCCTTATGTCTTGAAGAGGTGCTCTATTTATATGCAGAGAGTTCACCTTCTTTTAGGTAACTGCATGTAGTTTGAATAGGCTTCTTATTATATTGACTTATTTTGGTCGACCCATCTTATTGACTTATTATATTGAGTCAACACAACTATTTATTTGGGTCGTCTAAATAAATATGATCTACTATGAGAAAATAATTTATCTGGGCTAATACAATTTGGCCCATGTTCATAATATATTGGAATGACTTCGATCAATGGCTCMACTTCAATTGATCCAAAATAATCGGATTTCTTTGTAAACTTAATTAAATAATCATGACAAGTTATGTAATAATCTTGATTAAATTAATTAAGTTTTTAATGTCTACAAATGCCCCCATTTAAAGGCTTATGACGAGTCCGTCTGGTGGAGTTTGAGAGCAAGGCTTAAAGTTAATATGTTGAAATTAAAATTAAATCCAAGGTTGACTTTTCAATTGAATTTTGATTTCCAACTTGGAGTCTGACAAGAACTCAACAATTAACTTCTAAATTGAATTCCCATTCCCTGTAGGTTAAKGAATGAATCACCTTCYAAATTGAATCCATATTCCTTGTAGGCTAAGGAGATTGCCTCAATCATCTATAAAAGGAGCCCTTGTGTTGTTTTATTTTCTTCACCACAAGTCAAAGCTTCAAAGATCACTTGTCATCCTTACTTGCTTATTGTTRTCGGTGTCAGAYTTCTTAGCTTGTCAAGGTAAGTTTTCTTTATCTTTTTCTTCCTCTCTCCTTTTTTCCGTCTCCTTTTTGTAGGCCGCACTACCTTGATTTTTGAAGGAGCCATTGTAGTCTTTTAGGATCTCTCCACTAATGTCAAGAATTATTTGTATATCTGCCRTCGTGAAGGCATTGAGACTTCTGGTCACCCTTCATTTCAAGGTTACTTTGCAAAGTCATTACCTTCTTGAAACGAGCCTGACTTGAAAGAATAGTCATTGAAAGCATCTCGTCAAGGTGGAAAAAGTTTTTATTCATTGCAAAGTCCTCTATATACTAATCCTACTTGTGTCAAGAGTTATCAAACTCTTGGTAGGCAGATCATCTTGGGTGAGGCTAGATGGGTGCCACCTAGCTCAACGGAGAATTTAGCTTCATCGAGAAATACTGGGAGTRACTCAAAGTGGTCTTAAGTTGCAATAAACAACTCTTTCATGAGGTTTTGATGTACGAGGCGCTGTATGCATTATTTTTCACTTATGATCACAACCCTGACATTGTGTGGGCCTTTTGTGAAGCTTGTCCCTTGCGACAAGGAATTGGTTGGTGAAAGTGACTCTAAGAAGAGACATCTTCCCCTATGTTGCAATCATTTATGTACTGCATTTCATCTATTRCAGCAAGAAGAAGGAAAGTGAACTGATGTCTACATCTTATGATTGGTTGGCTTTTGGTTCGAAGGAGAAGCCAAGCCCACAAAGYTGAAGCCTCTGTGAACGAAATGAGCAAGCTGCCACTTGTCCACCTAAAATCCTGAGGGGATATATTTGTTCAAAAGGGATGACTGAACCTGAAATTTCTTCGAAGCTGCCTGCGTATCCCAAGGGAAACAGGGAATCAAGTCATAACTTAGTTCAAAGTAGCTTGTATGCCGTCCACAATTTTAACTCATGTTGGCCAGGAGTAACTTGAATTTTAAGTTCGTCATCAAGGAAAATTTTGAAGTAACGTGCAGTTTAGGCTCATGCCCCAGGAGCAACTTGATCTTTTTGTTGAGACATTCAAATAGTTTCAACTCTTATCAATGAGTAGTGTGCAGTTTAGGCTTGTGCATTAAGGAGCAACTCATATTTTTTTTTRAGGCATTTAGACAGTTTTAACCCTTATCAAGGAGTACTATGTAGTTTTGGCTCACGCATTAAGGAGAAACTTGATTTTTTTTATTGAGACATTTAGACAGTTTTAACTCTTGTTGAGGAGTAATGTGCAGTTTAAGCTCATGCACTGAGGAGAAAGTCACATTTTTTTTAGGCATTTACATAGTTTTAACTTTTATCAAGGAGTAGTGTAAAGTTTTGGCTCATGCACTAAGTAGCAACTTGATTTTTTTTTTTTTTTCATGAAGCACTTAGACAATTTTAATTCTTATCAAGGACTAGTGTATAGTTTAGGCTCATGCATAAGGAGCATTTGCATTTAGTTTTGRTCGACTATGTGGCTTCAAATTCTGAGGAAATGTTGCTCCCACTTTAAGATTCCAGCATCTTCTAATATTTACGTGACTCTTTTATAGGAATTCCTCGACTTTGATCGATAAGGATACTTATTTCCATACAGTGTGCTTGAGTAAACAATTCTTCAAACATTTTCGGTTGAATGCCTTTCAATATATATTGAAGACTCCAGTGCATGCCTTGAACACACATATCTATGGCTGAACTTTCACTTTTCGATATTTGCAGTTCAAGTTTAAATTTCTCCACCTATTGATATAGTCAACAACATGCTCCTCTTTCCATTGTTGAATATTAGTTAGGTCACCATACTTACGGTTCTGCGTGTCCTATAAAGCAGTCCAAGAACTTGCTCAAGTTGCCTTAACTATCAATGGAGACAGGTTCCAAATATGTGAACCAGTCAAAAACATATGCTTTCAAAGAATGRACAAATTGTTTGACGAGTAAGTCTCCATTTGTATCAGCATTGTTGCAAGCTCCACAAAATGCCACATGTTACTTCGGGTTTCCCTTTCCATTGAACAACTAGAACTTTGGTTGTTGATATCTGTAGGCATATTAATGCTATTGATTCTTGAGGTCTAAGGCTTCATAGGTTTGGGAAGACTTAGCATCTCCATCTACCTTGCTCTTGAGGGTCCCCATGATAATTCCTTTAGTTAATCCAAAGGAATCAAGCCATTTGAAGTTACTTGGATATCTTTATCCACTGCTTTTGATTTCATCGCATTGACTTGGTTTGACGATGCTGCCTCATCATAAATTAGGGGTTGATTTCCTAGAGCTTGGCAGTAATTGTTTCCACTTTATTTACTAACTTGGTAAGTTRTGCGTCTTGATCCTCTATGTGTTTCACTAATCCTTCCATTACTATTGCTAATTTGGYGAGTTGCTTATCAGTAATAGTTATGCTAGCTATCATTATGGACGCTGCAATAGGGCTTGTCGCGTCCCTTGGAGTTGATTCTGCAGTTATGCTAGAAGCTATTGCTGAAAAATCCCTTGTCTTACTCCTTCTCATAGGTCCCTCATAGTGAGAACCTTGAGTAGAAACTTTTAAGCCTTGCGAGTCCATGAATCGAGCTTTTACTTTGAACTTGATGAGGAGAAGAGATGGGAAGCATAGATGGTTCCACTGGGCATGCCAAAATTTGTATACAAAAAAAATTCGAGTCTAATTAAAAAACAAAAAAGTAGAAAAAAATGTGTAATTTGTTGATATTTCAGGTAGTGAGTTACAATATCTGAAAATTCTAAATCAAAAGAATATGTCATCTGATTCTTCTCCTGAACATGTCTGCCTCAAAGGTCAAATCTTTATCTGCGCCAATAAGAAAATACATTCTTGAATGTTCTGCTTCAAAGGTCAATCAATTGACTTTATCTGAAATGCAATCTTATTAAATATAGCTTTCTTCATATATATATATGAAGGAAGGGAAGATTGAATCTTCTTTGAAATGTTTTTGCTCAAAGATCAAATCTTTAATTTGCACCAATCATAAAATACTTTCTTCAATTATATATATATATATATATATATACTATTATATATTATATATATATGATAAGAAGAAGGAAGCTTAATCTTCTTTGATGACCAATCCTACGATCCAAAGCAAAAGTTGAAGCTTTGATAATATTTGCTGAGGGAGTTCTTGATCTTCAATTCTCCAAATATCTCTAATGTCTCGTTGAGAGCTTTCGTCCTTCTTGAGAGCTTTTGTCTATCTCAAGAGCTTCAATGTATTGGAGCTTCAACTTYGCTCCATATGCCTTGAAGGGATGCTCTATTCATAAACCAAGAGTTCGCATTATTTTCGGTAACTGCATGTAGTTTGAATGGGCTTCTTGTTGCGTACACAACGGTACTTATTGCGCTTATTATATTGAGTAACAAAAATATTTATTTAGGTTGCCTCAATGATTGCTATCCACTATAAGATGAGTTTAATTTATYTGGGCTTAATATAACTTAACCCATCTTTATAATATATTCGAATGATTTCGATCCGTGGCCCAACTTCCATTGATCCAAAATAATCGAGTTTCTTTATAAATTTAATTAAATAATAAAGACTAAAATGATGTAATAATCTTGATTAAATTAATTAATTTTTTTAATATCTACAATCACATATTCTAATAAGTAATGCATTTAGAATGTAATGCTGAAATATCTTTTTCTAAAATTATTTGATCAATTATAGACCGCTTGAGATCCTTTCGAAGTCTTCGGAAAATATTGCCATACACTTAAATAAATGTGATTCTGAATTTACACTATCATAATAATAAAGGCYCAAARGCATRTTACTYTACCATCCTCCAATCCTCCTTTGTTCCAACTTAAGGATCAGTATCATTAAGATTGGATCATWTTATGCATAACCAATCAATAGACTTATAAAAAAAAATTGGTAGTGTTTCCCTGCAATTATATGTTTTCTAAGCACATAGGCAGCAAAATTCAAGTAAGTCATCTCAACTCATCCATTATCCACAATATATTTCCATATTCCTCATAATCCTCATTATAAAACCATACATAGAAGTAGCACTATATAAGCAAAGCTCCCTTTACAATAAACAAATTTAGAGGATATTGGACTCAACATCAAGACTATTCGGACATCCAAAGGGACCGTCCGAACCATCCTTCAGATGTTGCTATAGGAGGCATTTGGATGTTCGATGTTACACTTTGACATCTTTTGGAGCCTCATTGAAAAGTATCCTAACTTAATATAAACCAACTTCGGACATTGAAGGCAAGCACAAGTCCTAATTCCAAACTAAGTTTGGACAGAGTTTTTGACACCTTCGGATGTCCAAAGGAAAGCCATGTTTCATCTGAACCTTCACCAATGACCTTTAACTTACAATTTTTTTTTTTTTTTACTTAGGACATCTGAAGTGTCCAAGTCCTAAATCCTAATTGTATATACACTTATGGATTCATTTCCAAACAACATTGTAAATTTCTAAATACTATTTTAACACCTATGTTTTCCCARAGAATGACACATTTGAAAAAATTTGGAAAATATTTTATGCAAGGATTGAAAAATATTTAGCAAGGAAATCAAATCTAAGTCTAAGTATAATTCTAGATAAGAAGAAAATACCTATGGACTGAGATAAAATCTATAAACAACTAGATCTTTACAAAGGTAAGTTTAGATCTTAAAGTCTATAAGGCTTGAGCTTGTACTCCTACAAACATGCATACACAATATGAGTATAAGTCATTATTAAAACCATAGCATAACTAAAACAATATGAATATGAGATTTACAATTGATAATGACTGGGAAAACTCAATCCCGGGCTTTCCTATTTCTGTCCCTTCTYTAGTTCCACCTAGTGGATTGTATGTCCAGGGGGAAGGACSCTTGCAAGGAAGCCTTTAAGGTCTTTGGTACTCTATGGGTTCTGCAACAATGGTTCTATGCCTATCTACCAGAATTTGGGCTTGATCAATTGGGTCAGGTGATGACATGCATGGCGCTATCCACAAAACTGTAGAAAAGAAAATTATGATTTCATCCTAGCTAGTAACAATCCAATTTTTGTTTAAGGGAATAAAATAATTTTATGTTCATATTTACAAATCTTTTTGAACTAAAWTTGCTAATAACAACATGCATGTCATTATCCATAAACCTATAAAGTTTTCTTGTGATTTCATGCTAGTAACAATTTATTCTTGTTCAATGAAATAAAATCAATTCATATTCATATTTACAAACCCTTCTGAAGTATTTTGACCCATAACCGTATAGTTGCCATTATTTCTAAACCCATAAACTTTGTGATTTGATCCTAGTAGCACCCTATACTTCTTATTTAACGAAATAAAGTCAGTTCATTTGGTGATTCATAATTCATGCATATATGTTTGGAAGAAAMTTAAGACAATACAAGTTGAAAATGAGGTGTAAATGAAACTAGTCATATAATGTTAGAGATTGCAGCTTCTTCTTCCGATTTGCTGTAGTGGTGGGTCTGCAATGGTGGTGACTTCTTCTTTTTCTGGTCTACAATGGAGATGGGTAGAATTGGGAACAAAGTGTCACAATTCAGGGCTGTGAAGGAGTAAATGGAAAGAATACTTCTTTTGCAACTAKTAAGAAATACTCAATTGGGAAAATGGGGAAAACAACTTTGAACTTGACCGAAGGTGGAGGCCATRAGAAGTTCAAATGAAGCCAATTTTGTGTTTGGAGTTTAATCGAACAAATAGTGAAATGAGACAAAAATTTTAGWATATAAATTGGGTATATTAAAGTTTTTTAACATATATGGGTAATTTGGAGATTTACTAATATTTTTAACATTGTATTTAATATATGAGACCTTTGAACAAAAGCTTTTAAAAGTAGGATTACTTTCCTAAATATAGTGTTTGACTAGGCCATTCAACAAAAAATCTACTCCTTCGGCTCTTTAGAGTATGTGATAATAGGGTTTTTGTTTTCCTTTGGTTTTAGAAGTATGTCACRTTCCACCTATTAAGATATTATTAAATATTGTTTTCCATCTTCATCCTTATTTTAATTTTCAAACCATYACCATTCAACTTACAAAGTCAATTCATTTTTTCTTATTTTATCTCCTCTTCCACATGCAATTAATACACCTTTTTTCCAATGTAAGGGTAAATATATCATTTCAATAGTAGATTTAGATCAATTAATTATTCCGTGTATTTTTATCTYATTATAACATACTTTACAAATAGAGGGGAAGTATAACATTAGATCTATTGACAACTTTTAAAATTTTAAAATTTGCTTACTTTGCCCAAGGTATGATCTTTTGCTATTATGCTATTAACTACGACCCCATTTGATGAAACTAAAGAGTGAAATCTGAAGTTTGAAAAACAGTTGAATTTACGAACACTAAAAATTTACTTTAAATTCACTACATACATCTGATTTTGAATATTGAATTTGGTAATTTAATTTGCGATGTCTTAATATATTAAATTCACTTAATATTTATAAAAGGAATTAAGAATTACATGTTAAAAAATTATATTATCAAACAGTTTTATTCAATTTTAAGTGCTCAATTGCGTTATCAAACAAAGTCTACACCTCAAAATTTTTGTTGGAGTAGACTTAAGTCCTCGAGACCAAATAGTACTTGAGAAAGCATTGCCATAAAATTGAAAGCATATTATTTTGCTTGGGGAATATGGGTAAAGGCCACCTTCAAGAAATNAGAAGGAATTAAGAATTACATGTTAAAAAATTATATTATCAAACAGTTTTATTCAATTTTAAATGCTCAATTGCGTTATCAAACAAGGTCTACACCTCAAAATTTTTGTTGGAGTAGACTTAAGTCCTCGAGACCAAATAGTACTTGAGAAAACATTGCCATAAAATTGAAAGCATATTATTTTGCTTGGGGAATATGGGTAAAGGCCACCTTCAAGAAATGTTTGTGCAAAAGGCCTTTGACCAAAATAAGAACAATATAAGGGATTAAAAATGTTATTATATAATAAGAAGTGGTTAAATACTTTATACCCTTAGCACAAAATATAACTTTTTGAAGACTTCTCTTACAAATGACAAAATTTACAATCTTCACTTTCCATCTTCACGTGCCTTTCAACTCAAACTTCTCTTTACTYATTTCAAACTTACTGCCAATTCACATCTCTCAACTTTTTGATCTTCTTTACCCATTTTACGATTGAATCCATTGTTCCCCATTCTTTGACTGAGTCCAATATTTTGCATTTTCCAACCGACTCCATTGGCAAGGATTCCCATATCAACTAGACAGCAAGCTCAGAACTCTCCACTTCGCATCATCTTAAGGTAAGCACCTGTTTTTCATGCTCTATGATCTTCTAGGGTTTGATAGTTTCTATACGTTGATCATGATATAAAAGATTGCAATTATTTTMTGATATCAGCTTTGATCGTGCATTTTAATCACGATAATGGGGCATGCATGGAGTTTTTCTCAAATAACAGTTCACAACCATTATAGAGAGTAACCTCCGGTTGTAAGAATTTCATAAGAAATTCTTCTCATTGCATACATAASTTAAGTCTAATAGCATACACTAAATATTTCTTGCAAATTGTGGGGTATATGTTATAAACAGGATATCACTGTTTGTATGTGACCTAAAATAGTGGATTCCTATTTAGAGTCAAATCTCATATATTGCTTGTCATTGCATACATAGTGAAATATAATAGCATGTAATGAGCTAACATTAGAAGTTATGRGACATTTCTTGCAAAAATGAACAATGTACTTTCATTATATCTGTAACATTGTTGTGTAGAAAGCATAAATTGGATATCACTATGTTTTGTGACCTTAAACAATGTATTATTGTTTTGAGCCAAACCTCAAACATTGCTTGTCATTCCATACATAATTTAAGTATAATAACATATAATGAGCTAAAATAGGAAGTTACGGAACATTTCTTCAAAACTGTTATATAGAGGGCATAAATARGATCACTGTTTGTATGTGACCTTAAACAGTGAACTCCTATTTTGAGCCAAACTTCAGATATTGCTTTTCATTGCATACATATATGAAGTATAATAGCATATAATTAGTTAACATAGGAAGTTAAGGAACATTTCTTGAAAATTGTGATGTAGAGGCATAAACAGAATATCACTGTTTGTATGTGACCTTAAACAGTGAATTCCTGTTTTGAGCCAAACTTCATACATTTCTTGTCATTGCATACATAACTCAAGTATAATAGCATATAATGAGCTAAGGTAGGATGTCATGGAAGATTTCCTGAAAATTGTGATGTAGAGGGCATAAATAGGATATCTCTATTTTTTTGTGACCATAAACAGTGAATTCGGGTTTTAAACCAAACGTCATATATTTCTTTTCATTGCACACAAATTTGCTTCTATATTTTTGTTTTTGTAGACATAAAGTACATTGTAGATTTAACTGAAACTTTTAGGGTTAGTATCACTACCGTTGGAAATTGAATATGATCAATCATGCAACGAGCGATTTATGGAGATCATAGGAAAATTCTATCTGACTCTATCTTTGGCACTTTGACAAGGATTGCTGATATGAGAGTTAGCAACCAACTAATTCATGAAATTTTTAGGAGTTGTCTGAAAACAAATAAAGCTTTTGAAGTTTGGTTTAAATTTGGGAACAAAAACGGTAGAATTTGGCTTTCAAAGAGTTCACTCTAATCACAAGCTTACTAGCTGTTAAATCCAATGAGAAAGAGAATCCTAGGAAAGGTCAAGAGAGTACTATATACAAGAGGTACTTCTCTAAGAGTAAGGGAAAAATAAATAGGACAGACTTACTTTCTAAGTTTGATAAATGTAAAGATCAAAGGGATAAGTACAAGCTTGGCCTTTTTAGTAATTTAGACATATGTTCTATGTGGCAAGGAAGAAGCTATATCTCTTAATTTCTAGTTGTTCTATATAGTGCACGATTGGAAACATTTAGCAAATATGAATGGGGAAGGCAATCATATTTGCAAACTATTGAATTATTCCAGCTTGATTACTCTGAAAAAGTAGTCAGCTTTGTATTATTTTTCCAATTCCAAATTATGAATTTTAGCTTATGAATATTTTCTTTCTACAAATTTGGGCCTCGAAGCCATTCCAAACTTGGCCATCCAGTTCAGCAAATGCTATGCAGACAAAATCCCAAGAATGACTAAGCGAACCTTGAGAGAAGATTTTTCATACTTGAATACTGTTAATATGTTTTTGAATAYCAAGATTGAGCAAGGGACTTTAAAAGTAATTAAGAAATTGGTCCCCTTCATCATCAGATGCAGAGGAAGAATTTTGGGAGGGGTTTAGTACTTTTGATGATGTCTACATATCATTGTGAACAATGATATAGATTTTAGTGAACCAGGTGTTCCTCAGATACTCATCCTTCTGATGCTGCGAAATGAGGCAGAATCTACATCCTCGACTGCTCCCCTTCATGCATCCCCCTCTCACTTATCCCCATCTCACTTAGCCTCCTCTCAAAATGATGATCCAATTAGGAATAGAAGTAGTAGAGGCAGTAGTTGGGAAGAGGATTGATGGACTTCACCAGAAGCTAAGTGATCAACTAAATAGGTTAGAGGCCAGCCTGTCAAAGTTGATTAAGGGGTTGAACGCAARAGGTGGGGAAGAAACTAAAGAACAAGATGCATATAGCACATCAATTAATGATTGCATTGGTGAATAAATGGATAGACATGATATTGAAATTCTTCCAGCTGTTCATAGCCCTCATGTTGATCTTCCAAAGAAGAAACTCATAGTTCTTGAAGCTAATAATTTGCTTGTTGATATTGTRTATCCCAGTAGAAAAGTAACCTCTGGATGCACAATGGATGCTATTATTAAAGGGAGAGAAATATCTAAGAGGCATTTTTCTAAATGAGTTCTTAGACTTATGCTTTGACAGGTTTAAGGTTTGAGTTTGATTGTCCAGAACTCAAGAACTTCTGGATGATATTGTCTCCTTTCTACTTGGAAGTGACAAAAGAAGATTACTCTTCTATTGGGATTAGAGCAATTGCACATTCTCAAGACATATAACATTGGAGGACCCAAATAAGCCATTATTTGTCACGAAACTGAAAAAGCTTTGGAAACACTTTAACCTAACACTTCCAGGAGGTGACACTTACGATGAGTCAAACACACTTCTGATAGATGACTTTCTACACAAAACTTTGTGCAATCCTTCTTACACTGCATATCCCGTTCTTTCTATAAATTCAGTAACAATGAAGATATCCTTTAGTCCAAGAGGTGAGTTGAGAGTGTATTTGGAGCAACTTGCTGTGGGAAAATATGTGAAGACATATGTGGAGGAAAATCCAATTGGTGTATCACCAATTAATGAATCACATCTAGATTGGAGTTTCTATCTTGAAGTGATTAATGATTGCTCATCACCTATTGAAGTTCAACATTTAGAAGTGGTTGAGAAAAAGGTTGAGCCGGTCCTCTAAGGTGAGTGTACATATTTTAAGCTTAATTTAGCATTAAATATGCTTTATAGTCTAGTTTGGATCCTAACAGTGTCATATAGTTAGGTGACTTACTATGACAGTTCTACACTGTTAGGTGACTTACACTAATAAATAATGTTAGCTAATACAATATGTAACTATTTTGTGGCAGGAAATGAAGAGGTGGCTAAGATTTCCATTGTGCCAGTGGAAAAAAGGTCATCAAATGAAGGTTGGTTTCTTTTTATACACTTTTCATTGTTTCCATTTAGCATATTTAGTATTTAGACTTAATTGTACACATTTTAAGCTTAATTTAGCATTTAATGTGCTTTATAATCTAATTTGGACCCTAACAGCGTCACATAGTTAGGTGACTTACTGTAAYGGTTCTACAGTGTTAGGTGACTTACAATAACAAATATTGTTAGCTAATACAATGTATACTGCTTTTGGCAAGAAACGAAGAGGCAGCTGAGACTGCCATTGTGCCAGTGGAAAAAAGGTCTTCCAAYGAAGAAGGTTGTTTTCTTTTTGTATACTTTTGGTTGTATTAATTTAGCATACTTATACTTAATTTTATACATTTTAAGCTTAATTTAGCATTTAATGTGTTTTATAGTCTGATTTGCCACACAGTTAGGTAACTTACTATAATAGTTCTACATTGTTARGTGACTTGCACTAATGGTCAAGCTTTGTACGATAACTGCGTCACTCTATRTAYATCAATGAGACTTCATAGATGTACAAAKACGTTAGCTAATAATTGTATAACTATTTTTGGAAGGAAATAAAGAGGCAACCGAGACTGCCATTCCTACCATGCTCGAAGATTCACTTCTTAAGTCTTCGAGAGGTTACRGGCAAAAGAGGAAGAGGGTTGCCCTTACATTGCTATCTCCATGTATTAATTTTTCCAACAGAAGGAAGTTGGTTAGTTAGAGGCTCGACTTTTAGGCCTATTCATTTCTCAGTCGAAAGTTAGACTTTTATCGAAAAAAGCCCATTGAGTTTAATTTAAGGATTTGGGTTAATTATGGATAGGAAGGCTCGAAAGGTTTGGGTTATAGCACAAAATATAAAATTAAACAATATATATTTAATTAAACACTATTCTTCTTCCTCCCGAAAACCCTAATTCTACCCTAAATTGCCGCTGCCGCTGCCGTTTCTCCTCTGCCTACCTGATGCAGCTCGTCGYGGCCTTTCCTTGCTCTTTCTCCTCTCTCCCTCTTCTCTCCCCTTCTCCCACTGCCGGCACTTGAAGTGGCCGCTGCTTGTCGCTGCTTGCGATCAACAGGCCGCTCGTCACACAGGAGTTCCTTGCTAGTCCATCTCTTCCATGCCGAAACTCGAAGGATGCTGCTCGCAACACGCATCGCTAGTGCTCSATTCTCGGAGCAGYGACCAGATCTGCAATCAGATCTATAGTTGCTCGGAGAAGTGCTGCAACGTGACCCCCATAGACACTCTTCGCTGTTGATCGTCGTCCATCCTCTATTGCTACTCGCCATCGCTTCCGGTTATACCGGGGCGGCTTGCTGCACGCTAGAGGCGCACGATCCCCATCTACCGGAATCCATAGCTACTTGGGACAAAGCGCTCCGCCCAGATCTGCCTTCATCYTCTTCTTCTTCTTCTCTGCTCRACCTGAGTTGCCATAGCTGCGCTCAGAACCGCGACCGCCGCGCACTACTCGCTGCTTGGCTATCATYCCTGCTATCTATCTTTGTTGCTGCTGCTCGCCAGATTTGTCGAGCGATTGATCCAAACCAGAAGAGGAAGTTTTGGAAAGCRATCGTTGTGTTATCTTCCTCGCTTGCCGCTGCTGTTGTTGCTGCAGCGGGTTGCTGCTGCTTGTGTTGCCAAGAGCAGGGACCTGTGAAGGCAACGGCCGTCTTCCTCGCCTATGCTCAGTGAGCTACGGCTGAGGGGTTGCTGCCGGTGGTCGACGAACTTGGTCGGTCAGCGAAGTTTCGGCTAAGATCTAGGGGCAGCAACAGGTGCAGGCACTCAGCCAGCGCTAGTGCCCAGTGCCCAGTGCCAGTGCCAGGTGCCCACACCCAACGCCCARTGCCAAGCGCCCCAATGCCCTGATGCCCAGAAGCCCAAAGTTGTTGCGCGTGCCACTTGAGTACATGCCCGAGAATCCAATACCACTTCCGAAACACTTGGATTTTTGTGGACTTAATAGGTGAAAACATTATTAATTAATATTGAAATTTATGACCTATGAAATTATATCCTAAAGTAAAATTGTGGGAGAACATAGATTAGGTTTAATACTCGACCGAATGAGTTTAAATTGTAACCTTAAAAGACGTGATAATTGATAATATGGGAACTAAGTATGGATTAATAATTGGTAAATRACACTGTTGGAATAAATCCTGAATATCTAAGTTGGGAYAGTCGTRCTAAATGGACTTTCCTYWTGTAATCAAAATTAGGTCGTTTCGAGTGCCTTAACGTTGAGAACAGTCGAGGGATTTCACTTCGCAATTCAAATAAGAAACCTTTAACGTAAAAGACTCCAAGTAAGTAAATTCTCACATTCTCATTAACGCATGTGTGTTATTGTTATAATTAAATTGCTCTTAGGTGAATTGAATGTGTATTGAATCTGAGTTCTATGTAAGTAAATTCTCACATTCTTATTAACGTATGTGTGTTATTGTTATAATTAAATTGTTCTTAGGTGAATTGAATGTGTATTGAATCTAAGTTCTRTGTAAGTAAATTCTCGCATTCTCATTAATACGTATGAATGGATGTATCTGAATTCCTTTAGGTAGATTAATGTGTTGTATATGAGATTCTATGCAAGTAAACCCCCATACCCGCCTATCTCTTTTGTTGTGTGTTATGTGGTGGCGGTATGGGATTATGTTATGAAATGTGTTGTTTGTGTGGAATGTTTTTATGTGTTTCATGTCTTGTACCATTATTATGTCGAATGGCATGTTAATTACAGTTGTATACATTTCATGTCATGGGCATGTAGTTAGTGTTCTACATCATTCCTGGCATGAGCCATTCATACATTTAGAAAGTGAATGGTTTAGGAAATGAAATTTTGAAAGGGAATGTATTTTATAAATTGTAACATGTTCAGGAAAATGTTAAAGTTTTGGAAAGGAGTGTAGACCTAGCCATGAAAGATGTAAGTGGGAAATGGGATGTGGGGGACCGGCACGCCTGAACCAACCCTCTTGGAGGGTAGGTAATGATTCACCTCGGGGAGTGAAGAGATGAAATGAAAAGCAAAGGAATGTTAACCGCTTTGCGGTACTACTAGTAGGAAGGTAATTGGTTTCTAAATAACAATGGCCTACTGCAGAGCTTAATGGCTAGGCGTTACACTCTAGTGAGCTCACGAAATTAATGGAATGAAAGGTTTTACAAAGTTCTTGCATTTTGAAAGGAAAGATTTTATGGAAAGATTATACAAGAAAATGACTTGAAAGTTTTCATTGAAAAGGTGAAATTTTATAATTCATGACATGTAAGGCATGTTCATGCATTCATGCATGAGATTTCTTACTGGGCTTTATAGCTCATTCTATTTCTCTCGTTTGCATTTCAGATAATGTGTAGCTAGTTGGTGCAAGAGGTCGCTTGTGAACAAATCATGATACCCTGAAGTTAATTTAAATGAATGTTATGGATTAAGATGATTGTTGATTAGAATGATTTTATTTTATTATTAAGTATTTCTTATTTGGTTTAGTTACCTGTGCTTTAAATTCTTTTGGGTTTCTGCAAATTTATGTCCGTGGGTAAATGGTGACATTCTCGAGTTTGGATAAAGATTCTTAATCAGGGGGTGTTACATGGTGGGTGGAGGTCGTTTGTGTGCAAGCCTTAATACCCCGAAGTGGTGTTTTAAATAAATTTTAGCGAATAAAGGAAATGGTTGAATAGAGAGATTTTATGTATTATTTACGATTTTATTGATTTATCTAGTTATGCATTAAATTCTTTCAAGTTTTTGCAGAATTTTAATTACGTAAGTGTTAAGTTGGTAAAAGATTGTTGCAAAGGAAGATTATTTCATATTGGATGTTTGTTGGGTTTTGAACACATTATATATATGAGCATGAAAATGTTGTGGAATTTTCTGATTTGTTTACGAGGGGTAAATATTGATATTACAGAGGAAACTCTGTCAAAATTTTTATAAACCTTTTTAAAATAAATATATTCAAATTTGATTTTCCACAATAGTTAATACAGGTATGAGTAAAGTCATTAACATTCTYGAGTTAGCATAGTTCCTAATCTAGGGGTGTTATAGTTTTGGTATCAGAGCCTAGAGTTTTAAAAACGATTCTATGCACTTCATACAAAAATATTTACAAATTCAATAAAGCTATATGGGTATCAAGCCATGCCATAAGCTTGCCTTCCTGGACCATCTGGTATGTATATGTTTTGATTAAATTCTTGAATGATGTTAAATGTTAAGTGTTACAAGTATGTTTTGTCTATATTTTTGTTTAAATTTGGGGATGATGTATAATGTTCAATTTTTGTAAGTACATGCTTTGTTCATGTATAAGTTCTTGCTTTGTTTATGTATAAGTTCTTATACAAATAAATTTTTCTAGTTTGGCAATGATTCGTACTACACATTCGCAAGCCCAAGATGGGGCCGGTTTCAGCCCAGGAGAAGGGGATAGGAACTACACTTGTGGCACAAGGGTGATACCCTGAGATTTAGCTTCCTGTTTTTCCTTTTCCGAACTTTATATATAATATACTATATATATAATAGTATACGACATATTTATGGTTCTAATCCACTAATTCCGACTGTATTTATGATTGTTTAGTAAATTGATTAATTCCGGCGAAATGACCTCGGAGGGCGTAAACGTTTGATGTGCTAATCAGAAATAAATAATTATTTTATTGATTATTATTTGTTATGCGTTAATATGAGAATATGTTTATTTAAAGGTGAAATTTTGTTACTTTACTTTAATTAAAAGTCTTAATTAATTAATTTAGACTTGACCTGTTAGAGTCCATCCTCTATTTATTGAAATCTAAAATCAGATTTGGAGTTTGATTTTGGGCTAGAAAAAAACTAAAAGATTTTAATTTAGTTGGGCTTAATGGTTAAATAATAAAAATGACCCACGAAAAAATTTTAATTAGGATTAAGTTAGGTTTAAAAAAAACTATTTAAAGATGAAGATTACTATTCATCTTTTTCCCAAAGAAAACCCTAACCTCCTAACAATAGCCGCCACCAATTGGCGCCTCCTCCCTTTGCTCTCACCGATACCGTCCTTCCCACCCTCTTTCTTTCTCTCTCTCTCCTCTTCTCTACCAATGCCGAATGCCACTCCATCTCTTCCGTTCTGGTCAACCGACCAGGTGGCTAGACGCCCAGGCGACCAGGAGCCCAAACTCCCAAGCGCCCAGGCACCCAGGCGATTAGGCACCGTGTGTCGTCCGCTYGAGCCAGTAGMGAGCGTGCAGCACGTGCATGACCAAGACCATCGTTCGCATGCCCGGAGTGTATTTCTTTCGCGAGCATGATCGACGCCATTACATCTTAGACTCGATACCACACCTAAGGTTCAAAATTCGAGGTGAATCCTTAGTTTCTTTATTTAAATTAACCGAATGGCCTAAGTTTTGTATTATGTAATAATAATTAAGGAAAACTATGGAATATGTTTAATTGAATTTAATTAGTATGATAAAGTAATAAGGAGGATATAATTCTAGAAATATACTGAAATATAATTTAGGGTGAAATTAGGGTTTGTAGATAAAATAATGTATATTGTGATTACAATTATTATTATTATTTTAAGAACAAATTAGGAGTYATGAAATTAAATTATACTATTAGTAGTTCGATTTTTATTGAYATGAAAATTCATCTTGAGAAATTATTAGTTAAGGTCRCCATAGGAAAAACGATGAAGGTATTAACGATAAACACCTGTGTTAAATGAATGTGTTTGGTTAAACAAATTTCAGATGAATATTCTTTGGGTAATAATATTAGGATACYGTGGCAGATTAACGTTATRGGCAACCAAAGCACCCCGATAGCAAAAGTAAACAAATTTACTAGGGACTACAAGTAAGTAAATTATCACATTCTCATTAAYGTATATGTATTATGGTTATAATTAAATTGCTCTTTGATGAATTRAATGTGTATTAAATCTSAGTTCTATGTAAGTAAACCCCCATACCTGCCTATCTCTTTTGTTGTGTGTTATGTGGTGGCGGTATGGGATTATGTTATGAAATGTGTTGATGGTGTGGAATGTTTTTACGTGTCATATCTTGTACCATTATTATGTCGAATGGCATGTTAATTACGGTTATATGCATTTCATGTCATGGGCATGTAGTTGGTGTTCTACATCATTYCTGGCATGAGCCATTCATACATTTAAAAAATGAATGGTTTAGAAARTAAAATTTTGAAAGGGAATATATTTTATAAATTATAGCGTGTTCAGGGAACTGTTAAAGTTTTTGGAAAGGAGTGTAAATGTAACACCCCCAGATTAGGWACCTTATCCTAACCCGGAAATGTTACATCATTTCACTCGGAAAAAAATAACTATCTATTTAAAACTCAACATTTATCTAAAAATGAAAGCAGYGAAAGTCTCAATAATTTAAACTATTCAAAAATGAAGACAGCGGAAGCTTCAAGAATTTAAACCATTCAAAAATAATATATATCTTATTACATAAATCGATTCGAAAACCAGTTCCTGGGTATCATAGCTCGCCCACAAGCGACCTCCTCGCCCCATTTGGTTACATATCATCTAAAATTAAACATGAGAGAAAGAAATGAGCTAAAAAGCCCAGTAAGTAACCTCATGCATGCATGAACATGTCCTACATGTCGTAAAATTTTAAGGTTTCGCCTTTTAAATGAAAACCTTTTCAAACATTCCCTTTTCAAAATTCCTTTACAAAACATTCCCTTCAAAATTCACTTACAGTAAAAACTTTCCATTTCYTTTCGTTCSTGAGCTCACTAGAGTGTAAYGCCTAGCCACTAAGCTTGCAGTGGGCCATTCTTATTTGGAACCCGATTCCATTCCTACCGGTAGAACCGCAAAGCGATTAACATTCAAAAAAAAAAAAGTTTTCTTTCCATTCTTTCGCCTCCAAGGAGGTGAACATTCCATTCTTACCTACCCTCCAAGAGGTAGGGTTGGGGTGCCGGTCCCTCATGGCCCATTTTCCACTCACATCTTCCATGGCCAGGTTTACACTCCTTTTCGATAAACTTTAGCATTTTAAAAAATTTACATTTTCCTTTAAAATTCCATTTCCTAAACCATTCACCTTCTAAGTGTGTGAATGGCTCATGTCAAATGTGATGTAGAATTCTAACTATGTGCTCATGACATAAAATGCTTACATTCGTATACAACATAACATTCAATAAATAGAACAAGATATGAATCATAATAGCATATTATTTGTCATAAAAGTGCTAGAGGATACGAACAGATTAACATTCCTCACAATTATATATACATTATCATACAATCCCATACACAACATATTCGAGCAACCAAAACAGTTCAATTTCATTCATTTATAACATTAATGAGATGTGAGGATTACTTACCCGGAGTCCTATAYGTAAACRGGTTCTTACTTAAGTTGCGAAGTCGACTCCTTCAATCGATCTCAACGTAAGGCCTCGAAATGACATAGTTGATTACAGAAGAAGTGTCTACTTAGTTTCGATCGTCTCAACTTAAGTATCACGCGGTTAATCCAAAAATGTCCTTTATAAATTTATAAATCCAATTTAATTCTCATATTATTGAATATTACGTTTCAAGGATACAATTGGACTCCTTAGCTCGGGTATAAACCTACCTAACCACGTTCTCCCATAAATTCACTTCAAGGCATATTTATTTACAAGTCATACARTTTTAATATTAAGTATTAGCGTTTCACCTTAAAATTCATGATATTYGGATGTTGCGAGAGCGATAATGGATTCYCGAACGTGTGTTCAAGCGACGGGCACAACGGCCCTGGGCGTCTGGGCGTCGGGCGCCTGGCATTGGCACTGGGCAACTGTTCCCTCTGGGCACTGGGCGGATCTGGCACTGCTGAGTGTTAGTCCTRCTGCTGTTTGCTCGTCTTGGCCAAAAATGCCTTAGCCGACCAATAATGCTTTTGTCAACTTYCGGCGACTGGCTGACGGCAAAGAACAAYCGGCGACGCGGGCAGCAAGAAYGGAGGGCCAAATCGACGGCCAACTGTAAAGGTTTAGCTTYAGTTTTGAGGGAAAAATTCGTTGAGTAGAGGGAGAAAAACACAGCGGTGGCARATCTGGCGACGGCGTCGCGCAAATCTGGTTGCGCTGAGCAGGTAAACTGGTAACGACAACAAAATCGGCGACGGTGTCGCACAGATCTGGTTGTTCCCACAGAGAAAGGAAAATAACGACGGCGGGCCTGGCGACGGCTTCTCAGAGGTCTAGCTGCTCTTACAGAGAAGGAGAGGACGGCGGCAGATCTGGCAACAGTGTTGCACAGATCGGTCGCTCTATAGAGAAAGAAAAATAACGACGGTGGGCCTGGCGATGATATCGCATAGGTCCAATCAATTTTACAGAGAAAGAGAAATAACGACGGCGGGCTTGGCGACGGTATCGCACAGGTCCGGTCGCTCTTACACAGAGAGAGAGGACGGCGGCAGATCTGGTGACAGTGTCACACAGATCGGTCGCCCTACAGAGAAAGAAAAATAACGACGGCGGGCCTGGCGACGGTGTCGCACAAGTCTGGTCACTCTTACACAGAGGGAGAGGAGGAAGATGACTTACCGGATTTGGTAGGTGTGGCTGCTCTGGCCGAACGTCTGCGCAAATCCTGAGGGCGGCAACATAAGCGATCTTTTTCGGGCCTCACTACACACAGCGACTCACGAGAGACGCACGTCTCAAGATGGAGTCGCTGTAAAGGCGGGGGGCGACTGGACACTCACCTGATCGGACACTACACACAAGGTGGCGTAACGGAGGAACGAAGAGAACACGACAGACACAGCCAAGGCAAAACGCACAACGATCAGGCCGGGTTGGGCACACACAGACAGGGGAAGCCACTAGCGACGGCGGCGACGCGTAGGGTCTTTCTTAGGAGAAGAAGAATGAATTTCTTTATGTTTCTTTTTTTTTTCTTTTCTTTTTCCTTTCTTTTCTTTTTAATTTCTTATATATTTTTCTTTCTTTTTTCTGTTTCTTTGTTTTAATTTTAATTGTTGGGCCGCAACTCAGAAACTCGTGGGCCTTCTCATCCAAATCTAACCAAAACTCGTAAATTAAAGGTAACGGGCTTCCTTTTGATAAAAAGCCCAAATTCCGAGTGACTAATAAGTAGGCCCACAAGTCGAGCCTTTAGCCAACGATAACTCTTATTTGACAAGAACAATATTTCCACCCCTATTAAACGTGCGATTTAAAAATATTAATCATATAAAATGTCGAACCTTTCAAAAATCACGTTTTAAGGACAACCAGTATTGACCATTATTGTATGATTAGTTATAACAAAAGTAAGAATGAGATGCATAGCTAGCATAGATTTTAGTTGCATATAATCAGATAATGTTGTAAGGGTTTGGCAGTAACAAAACCCTAYTGTCTTAACATTATTACAATCTACTTTTGAACTAAAAKAGCACAAGTAACATGTGATCAGAAACCTTAGAATCTTAGGGATCARGTAAACTTAACCTCATCCTCGTTGAATATCTAGAACCAAGATGTGACAAAATCATTGGATCTTGCACGAATGAGCAAAATCTAGTAGACCTGATCTTCTAAGGAAATCTGGTACTTATTGCAACAAACCTAAGTATTTTGTTATACAATTATAGGTTTGTTAAGGTTTTAGGAATGGTTTTGCACCAAATAGATGAATTTCCTCTTAGTAAATCAGGAGTTATGGCCAAAACAAGGAAGACTRTCAAAATTAAGCAATAGGAACTTGAATGCTATTGGCTAATCTTTATTATGATCTTATGTCTAGGTTAATGTATATTTCATGTATAGTAAAGAAATCYTCTAGATTTTAGGGCTTCAACAAAAATAAAATAAAATAAAATAAACCTTGTCTCCTGAATTATCCAAAAACTAGAGTTGCAATTTAATCTTTAAGACAATAATCATGGCCAACTAAAAACTAGTTAATCCTCGAAAGTTTAGCATTTACGAGAGTTCTCTTAATACTGATAGAACCCTTAGGATCTTAGGAATACAATAAACTAATTCTAGAACATGTAAAAATCAGGATATGATTATCCTTTTCGAGTAATGAATATTATTCAGACAGCTTTGACACTCTACATTAGCATTTAAGATTTGAGTTATAATAATTTCAAGATCTGAATTCRAGTTGTTCTTGACTTATTTTAGGGCATTGAAACCAAGAAGACTTAACGAGTTAGAAGCACTATCAGGATAAGRTGAGTTCCTCTGACTTTTGAACTTCAAAAATACGTGCGGTTTTTACTTTGTACTCCAGATCAATRTTTTCAATTACCTTATTGTGAGTTCCTTCTGTCTTTCAATACTTGAAATACATGCGGTTTTGTGCTACTCTAGGAAAATATTTTAAATATTTGCAAATTCCTAAATATTTTATTCTCTTCAAAATGTTCTAAAATTAGCATTCTTTTATCTAGATTTATTCCAACAATTTATGTCCACTTGAATCCAAAATCCTTTTGTTGTACAAACTTCTCCACGACCTGTGATTTTCTTTGCAAATCTGAACAAGGGAAATGACCCTAGAAATTTTGAAACACGACACCTGATTCTTCGGTACTCCTAAAAGCAACATGAAAATGATTTGAGCATCATCTTGCATGAAATCTTGCGATAATATGACGAGTACTCTGTTGAAAGTCTTGTGTGACTAGTCAGTGGGCAAAGTACTAGGCTTGCCTGGTCACCAGTACGAGTACCCCTTGAGTCATAAGGCTTCAGTTCTCGAGATAAACATATGGCTTATCCGGTGGTTATACGTGTGGCAAGTCAGGAATGCATAGGAAAAATGGTTGTATCACATGTACCCACTGTGTACTTGACGAACATTCATATCCTTGGTCAGGAGATTTGGCCTTGGGCGACTGATCCAAATTACCCTACTAGTGGGTACTCTTACTTGACGAGGATATAAGGTTGAAAGTCGTGCATGCGATACCTGGATATAAGGCTGGTAATACTGACCACGTGAAAAATGTCTCCAACARTTATCTCGTGCATCTCATGATTTACAAATGGCAACTCTCTCTTTTGCTATATGATTTTTACATTCGATTTCCTTATTTTTACAAGCTKATCTAAATTGTTCTATTTTGTGAAGATGCTTCAGAATAGCTTTGGTTCTTATATCACTTCACGATTTTATAACKCTCGAACTTCACTATAGAAATTATGTTTTCACYTGAATTTTAATTACRCTTGCARCCCTCACACATGGAACTCACTGGGCCTTGTTCATTTAGTTTCTTTGTTCATATTTGAGTTATAGTAATTAAGTATAAGCTGCGGAGAAGGATCAAAATTTTTAGGAACCTGAATRAAGCTGGTCATAACCTTTGTTTCTTGTCTTGTCTAGCTTTAGTTTGATCTAGACTGCAATTCAAATTTATCTATTTTGTTATTAATTCGATGTATATTATTTCATGAGATGTATTATATGTTTCTACCCTAACTGTCAAGAGTCAGGCAGTGCTCGTACAACCCCAGTGGAACCTAGGGAAGGGCAGGTCSTCACAAAATGTATGTCCATTTTGTTCATTGCAAAACACTACCGTCCATAAGGAAATACCTTAGTGATTGCGTCCCTGTCCATCTTGATTTCAACTTGCCGAGGAATAGTTTCACCCTTGAATAGAATAATAAAACTTGTTGCCCATGCTGAAATTCCCTCTTTTGGAATTGTTGGTCATGCCATCTCTTTGCTTTCTCCTTGTATATCCTTGCATTATCATAAGCCAATCCTCTAAGTTCTTCAAGCTTAGAAAGCTATAGCATTCTTCTCTATCCTACTGCTTGAAGATCTCAATTCAAAGCTTTGAGTGGCTAGAATACRTTCTATACCAGCTCCAATGTTAGGTAACATGCCTTACCGTAGACTAACTAGTAGCATTTCATTCCTAAAGATGTCTTGAATGTTATCTGGAAAGCCCATCTCCAATATCAAAGACCTATCTCGCCTACTTAGACTTATCATTTTGTCCAAGATTCTTTTGATTTCCTTGTTTCATGTGTAAAACCCTAGGTGTTTTTCACTTTTGGATACTTATTTAGGGTTTATAGTATTGAGCGTACGAATGAAATTTGAGATTTTCGATAGTTAATTTAGGATTATTTTACTAGTCCCATACTCGCATACCATCCATTTTACTTTTACACCGAGACGTAGAAATTTTATCGCAGTTGAGAACCCGAGCATGTCTTGGGAAGCATTCCCATAAGTTATGTTATTAGATTCATAGCCCTAGTGTAATTACCATTATGCCCTCAATCTGAATCAGCCAATGCATGCAAGGCTAGGACATTCTCCCTGCATGCATAGGTTGCTCACATTTTTATCAATACCTAAACTCCTAATCATGTGACCTTTGACCAACCCACTACATTTCAAATTATTTCTTATTTCCTTTTCCCTCTTCTTTCTTATTCCTTGGCCGTATAACCCTCCCTTTTTACTTTATTTTTCTCTTCTTACTTTATTAGATATCCTAATCTATGTTTAAGGCTTATTCAAGAGCCATTTTTATTCTTATTGGAGAAGATTTTTCAAGCTTAYTACGTAAGCCTCGTCCTTTCTTATTTTACTTGAAGCTAAATTAATCCTAACTCTCTTTATAGCCCACCTTTTGTCTGGTTGATCCTCTCTCTTCTCCCATTTCATTTTTTTGCAAACATTTCAAGCTTTCTCAACTTCCAAACTCTTTGACTTATAGTCTTTATACTTAGGACCTTCGAAGTGTCAAGGTGCTGAGTCCACATTATATACACACTTTTGGATTCATTTACAAGGAAACTTCAAAAGTCCTAATTACTATTGTAAGTCTAACACCTATGTTTTCCAAAAGAATAAATCATTTGAAAAATATTTGCAAAACATTTTGTTCAAGAATAAAAAAGTAATAGTGTGGAAATCAAATAAGCCTAAATACAATTCTAGATAAGAAAGATATAGAAGACTAGGTCTCTATTTGAATATGTTGACCAACTTCACTTGAGTTCATTGAGATCTTGAACTCCAATAGGCTTAAGTTTGTGTTCCTRCAATCACTCATATACAATCTGAGTACAAGTCATTATCAACACCATGGTAAAACTATCTATAGTAATATCATATGTAGTTTACACATAGATTTTGGGTTGGATGGCAGTTATMAAATGCATAAGAAGCACCAAAGTGCATGCAAGTGATGCCTGATTGTTGTGGCATTTGATTACCAACGGGCATTTTCATATTTTTCAGTATATTGGTCAAAGATGCTACTTTAGCTTATAGTGCAGTGAGTGGCGGAAGCAGTAGATTCTAGGATGAAGCCSAGCCTCCTGTGCCCTTGGACTCATTTTGCTGTGGCTATGCTTGTGGTGTCCACTCATAGTTGTTCTAGCAATGGTCTCCAACATGTCGATTTCTTCATTACAGGATTTTCAAAGAAGCGCTCCATTTGCTAAAGCATCGATCCCGGTCCTCGTTGGAGCATGAGTCCATTGTACAATGTATCCATCTGGATCTAATGTTGAATGTCCTGATGTGGACATTTTCTTTGTTACTCATTGAATCTCTCAAGYTTTGGATAGTGTCTCATCTTTGAATAGAGGTAATTTCATTCAACAATTTGTCATTCTTTGATGGTAGAAACAAGTACATCAAAAATTTTTCAGCTATGTCTGTTCCTGATGTGACCGAAGTGGGAAGGAAAGAGTTTAACCACTCCTTATATGACAACCCACCCTCCCCTAGGTTCCATTGGGCTRTACAGGCGTCGCCTGCCTCTTGACAATCAGGATACAAGTACATAGAAGAACTAATAACATAAAGCATATCTAATATTGAAAACTTAAATTACATATAGTTGGGTTACCACCCAGTTTAAGCCAAATAATTCTAATGCTAGTACAAAAGCAGTAAGCAAAAGCTAGATACCAAGCTTATTTAAACACGRATTCCTAATTCCTTTCTGGTCCTTCCTTGCTGCGTATAAACTTAGTTACCTATCACTAAAACATGAATAAAGAAATTAATGAGCAAAGCCCAGTGAGTTCCAAGTAGCAATGTGCAAGMAAATTGTAAATGAAGCTTTAGTGATCCACAGTTTAGGGATGAAGAYGGGGTTATGTTATAARATACTSCAAAATCTGAAGGATYGTGCGACARAGCAAAGACRCAGTGGAAGCTAAAGATAAAAACTTTTTACCTTCTCTACGTGAGTTTAGAAGCAACTTACTTATTTTTCTTCCTCTTAAAACTAGAGAGGAGCTAGGGTTTGTTGTTGCAGGTGCAGAATTTCTTCCGTGGCTCGATTCTTTGGTATGAGCCAAAGGAGGTGGCAGTTCTAAAGCTACCTGAATCTGCTAATTTTTCTGAGGGTATTTCTTTCTAGCAAGTCTTTCACTTTTGCGCATGAAAACTGTAGACATGTGCTTCTTTCGATCTTCTGGGATATGACTCTACCTTTTCGRACTAGGTTTCTATGAGAACCTATGATGAACAAGATGAGAGCAAAGCGTGGGCAGGGGGCTAGAGGGAATGTTGAGATTAGGCCAAGAGGATTTCAAAGAGAGGTTATATATCTTAGGTTAAAACAAAAAAATAATGAGTCTTTGAAATCCACTAGAACTAGGAATTTCGGCTAAGGTGTTAAACCCTTGGGTGGCCGAAATTCTCCCAAGACTAGGGAGATTTCAATCATCCTTGGATTTCCCTTTGTGAGGCYGAAATTCCTAGTCTTTTTTGGGCCTGGTCTAGTCCCTTCCATTTATTATTTCAAATTTAATCCCTAATCTCATTGTTTAATTAATTCTTTATTTGGATCAATCTAAGTAATTAATTAAATATCTAATGGACTTATCTTAAGCTCTATGCCCATTCTTTAATTAATTCTTTTTTTGGATCAAGCTAATAMATTAATTAAATACTTAGTGGACTTATGTTAAGCCCTAAGCYCATTGTTTAATTAATTCTTTACTTGAATCAACCCAAGTAATTAATTCATTAAATATTCAATTGACTTATTTTATTCTAAACCAACAAATATGGACTAAACTAAATAAAATAATATCTTTCATTAATTCAGTTCATCCTTGGAGCTCAGYTGTAAAAATTAACTACTCAAGTAATATTAAGCTACCCAAGGGACCAAAAGACAAATTATTGACTGCTAAAATTACCAAAATACCTTTACTATCTAGTAGATATATCTCGTCATTCTAAGTGGTCCATTTATAGCCATATAAATACACTGACTCCATGCATAATATTGTATGAGCATAGTCTTCAACATACAGGTGAAATGACGAATATACCCTTTTGTGTAACACCTATCAAAAGAGAAGAATAATATACTAACGCCTTCTCAATGACACTATCATCCTTAGATTTCTAGCCCGATAATCCATGACAATCTCGCATGTCRTTACTCATCAYTGGGAGCTACCCAGAAGTAAACATTCTAAAGTTACGTTCCTAGGGTCGTGGATCATTTGATTATCCTTYGGACAATCACAAGGGCGTGATTAATTCTTCACAAAGTGAAGTACAGAAACTATCTTATACCAGTCTATCTTAGTTAATTAGATACTATATTTCCAACATACAAATTATTGATCTATGAAAAGATCTCACCTACAATATATCAAAGGACAGAGCTCTAGGCTWACCAGACCACCAACTAGCACTCAAGTACTAGGCTATTCATCCACACAGTAGCAGTGATATTCTAGTTTCTATGGGGATATAATTTAACATAAACTAATATCACTAGTCCTACTCTACGTATATCAAATACGCTTATGCAATTGGAGTAAGGACTGTCCACTRACTAGGGCAAGTCATTTACCATCATAATCCAATGCACAATGATCTTATCATGATAAAATGCCCGGTTCTGTCAAAAGACCAAGAGCCTATTTGTCTTTAGCCATGGTCTATGCAAACTGTGAAAAATGACCCATCACATAAATCATTTACTTAATTACTTGGACTTCTATACTAACGAAATATGCAATTTAATGTATTGACCAAAATGGAAYAGATGAAATTACTTTCTTATTGCAATATATAGAAATACATTGTCTTTAGGGCATACTATTATGAACAAATCAGACATCAAGCATGTGCATGTAATTTAGAAATGTGCTCAAGATTCTGTTTAGGTAAACTAAACATGAGAGCCGAGTAAAATGCTTTGTATTGTAAAGCATGAAATGCACGTGGTAACCATAAGAGATATACTCCAAGGGGTCAGTATTACTAGCCTTATATCCTCACATTGCGCATGCGACTTCCAACCTTATATCCTCGTCAAGCAAGGAAGAGTACCCGCTAGCAAAGTAATGCAGATCATTCACCCAGGGTTGAACCTCCTAACCAAGGATATGAATGTCTGCCAAGTACATAGTGGGTACATAGAACACAACCATCTACCTAATGCATTCTTGATTAGCCACACATGTATCTGCTGGATAGGCCATATGGTTATCTCGAGAACTAACGCCTGACAACTCAAGAGGTGCTCATGCTGTTGGAGCTAACTCAAGTACTTCGCCCCCTCGGCTAGTTTCATGAGACTTCGAGAAGAGTACTCGTCTCATTATCACAAGGAACCATGTAAGATCATGCTCAAGCAATTCTGGTGAAGTTCTCTCAAGTATCAAGAGTATCATGTTCGTTTTGAGTCACGAAGATCAAAATCATAGTGAAATAGTTTTCTCATGACAAAAGATATTTTTTTGGTTCAGATTGTAAAATAAGGACTTGTAACACATTTTTAATGTGACAAACACATATTTCGAGAAAATATAACTYAGAAGAAATTCATATTCAGTGTACGAAAATTTTTGGAAAAATATTCAGAATGTAAAATACGCATTATCTGAGGAGTTTAAAGATGGAAGAATTTATGTTAAATCATTCAAGAGTATTTTTAACATACTTCTAGAGTAGCACAAACCGCATGTATTAGGAGTTTTTGAAAGATAGAAGGAACTAAAATAATTGGACAACCTTTATCTAGAGTGGCAAAAAATCGAACATATTTGAAAGTTTAAAAGGATAGAGGAACTCGCCTTATTGCAACAACATATTTAACTGGCGAAATCTCTTGGTTTTTGTGCCTTAAAACAAGTCACGTAAGAATTCTAAATTAGCCCTTGAAGTGGCCATAATTCAAAGTTCAAGTGCTAAGGTAAGTATTCAATGCTGTCCTGACTTTATACAACCCGAGTTTCGAAACAAATAGTCATATCTTGACKTATATATATYAGAATCAGGTGAAATTAGTTTCTACACATTTTTCATATCATAAGAAGTTCACCAATTACAATAATTCACGTGCGAGAACCAATTAAACTCTCAGCAACTTTTAAAATCTTGAAGGTTAAGAGAGACCTAAATTAGTTGTGTTCAAGCTGACATTATTCAGAGATTAATTTATAACTCTAGTTTTAGGAACCTTATTCTAGTAGAATSAGTCTTAAAAAGTTCTTAAGACAATAAAGTTTCTGAATATATAAAATACTTTTAATCTTCTAAATTAATCAAATCACAATTCACCTACATYAGTAGGGTATTGTTCTTGTAACCGACTTTGAGCAGTATTCAAAGATTGTTCCATATCTTGCTTTATAGAATTCCTTTTTCCGTGTATTTAATACTTAAATGTTCWTGATATTAAGAGGATTCTATACATTTAAAGTAATTCTAAATTAGCATAATACATTAAGTCACAAAAAGGCTCGAATATTAAGTCTTAAGTCCARCAATCAGCTTTGACACAGTTTTGAGAGTGTTCAACAGTTTAAACCATATCTCGCAATCCTGTTATCCATTTCTGGTGATTTTGGTCATAAAATATTCCCATGATCCTAAGAATTTTATAAATATAAATATATTTTCAATTGGCATAATATGGAAATAACGAAATGAGTTAGACAGTAGGATTCTCGTTTCTTAGTCAATCTGAATAGGAGCTCAATAAATTATCATATATGTTTTAATACTCCTTCAATTCAAGTAAAATCAGGCTCGTTGTACTCCTAAGAGATCTATATTTCCATCCATAATCATGTTTTCGCATTTTTCCTTGCTCACGTGGACTCAAATATCCTTTCGATACATACTTAGGACAGCTTCCGAGCAGCTTATATGAACTTGTTAGTTCGTGCTTATTGATTTCCATCCTAGTCCCTTAACTGATATTAACCACATTCTAATCTAGATAGCAGTAGGTATTTTTGTGGCCACATAAAYAATTCATACCTTTCCTTTAACAACTTTTCCTAAGTACATTTGTTTAGCTGTTTCTCCAACTATGCAATAGTTTATTCATAGTTTGCACAGCAACATATCCTCCGTTATTCTACTATA
>MEJB01000044.1:3203178-3267264 GCA_001752375.1 Rhazya stricta
CTTGTTACAGGGATGTACAGTAACTTCTTAAATATTTTTAAAGCGGAATTTTCTATTTTTGATGGGAAAGGTATTGTTAAGGAAAATGTTTAAAGAAATGTTTGATAAGGGAAGTTTAAGTGAATGTCATTGTTTGAAAGTTAAAGGGTAAGCAAGCACCTCGAGTGATCAATCACATTGCGGATCGGTAATCCGCACGTCGACATCGGTAAGAATAAACCTTGGGGTTAATGTAGAATAGGTGGAGGTCAATGGGCTCCACCTTCAGTATACGGATGGGAGGAGCTTCTCATTCACGCCCATGCAGCCAGGGGTGGGTGCGGGGTAAACGGTGCAGTGTAGGGGAAGTACGCGAATCCAAATAGTGAGGGAGGCTTTTGAGACACTTGATTCGTAAAAAGTTTCATGAATTGTAAAAAGGAAATATTAAAGGTAAAGGAATTGGTAAGTGGAAGAGATTCACGACCACTTACCCGAGTGACGGTTTTTTTCACTACATCTTAAGATTGATTGTACGAGGTACTATAACCTCTTTAACGAATTGTGTAGGCATATCATTGTACTATTAAGTTGTTGTTATTCGAGAGTCATATTCTATACTTAGTATTATCAACGTATAGTAAACTATAATTTTCCAACGATGTCCGTATACTTGTGTAATTGTAAGAGGAGTGTTAATATGTGTGTAGTAGTATGTTAGCTTTGTATGTGTATCTGATATAAGCTTGCTTGGTTTTGTCAAGGTAATAGTAAGTAAAGTTTTTGTTAATTACTTACACTCCTAATGAAAATGTATGTTAGAGTCTAATTTACTGTTTAGTGTATGTATAAGTCAATTACCTCTTACTACTCCTAAATGAATGAGGCCTCAGGACGTATGCACTTTGCCCAAGGAATGAATTCAAACGGCTTCACCTGAGGGGAAGGTTACGACAAGAGTTGGTATTCCGAGAGCTTTACTGCGGATACAAAACTAGAGATGTCTTCCTCCCCAGATGTGAATTCAAAAGCTAGCAGAGTTGAATTCCATACTTGCGTTCAATTATGTTTTTACAGGAAATATTTATAATAATTTAAGTTAAAGTCGAATTTTGAGAGTTATAAATGACCCCCACCTTTATGTATAAATTGCAATAATATCTACTGTAAAGCTCTTTGAGAATCCGCCCGCCCCATACCTTTTCGCGCCCATGACATGTTTTGATAGTGGAGTTGGCTAATATTAAGTAACAAGTCCAGTTATAAGGTACCACAAATGGGTTCGATTGGCTCTGCCTCAACTAGCTTCCGATAGATGTGTCATCTTTTTCCCGAAAGACAAAGTACCCCACACCACCCAGCCGGGGCGGACGGTCGCCCTGTTGTCCCACTACTAAACCCTCCCCTATATTCACGCGCAAGAAATAAGAAAACGGGAAAAGACCACAATCGGTTATACAATTACCCTTTACAATTTAGAAAAAACCCCGATTTAAGGACACTTACGAAATATAATAGGAAAAAAAAAACCGGAAAAGGTCCCCCGGGTGATCATTCTCAAAAACCTTCAAATCCTAAAAGGTTGAAACAAGTTCCTTTTATTCTTTACCCTTTGTTTTTTTGTTAATTTATTAAAAAAGTAATACCATTAGTAAGGGAAAAGGCCCCCTATTTTTTAGTAGCCACCAAACCAACAAACACACTACTTCTTAGTCTAACCACCTCATATAAAACTAACTAAAACCTGAACAATTACTGTAACTCAATACCCTCAAACAACCCAAAACAGCCCAGAACTTAAGACAAATATCCTATCGTAGATCCCAATAAAAGTCCATAAAAACCAACCAATGAAGCAACTCCAACAAGTAAACAAAGCAAAAGCCAATACAACACCCCGAACGAAACAAAACACCACACATAGAAGAAGAACATACATACACAACAAAAACCAAAAACACAAAAAAGTAACAAAACACACAACCACAAAACCAACAACAACAACACAACCAACATACACTACACATAAAACTCCCACAAACACAAAAAAAAAAAAAAAGACAAAAATAGTACAACTAAAAAATAAAAATAAACCAACAATACAAACCACATCGAAATATACCATCAAAATAAATACAAACCACCCAAACGACACCATCCACCAAATCCTTACAATTCAAAACGACACAAACTCCCCACATGACACCCCACACTCACCACCCAACCCCCCCCACTAATATACCCTCCATCGCGATACTTAACCCACTCGACATAACCCAAATACACCACTGAACCCACGCATATATCCTCATCCACCTAACAAAAGACACGACAAAACTCCTTAGCAAACACCAAAACCCACAACCCATAAAAAAATCCAAAAATAACGACACACCAGTGATATAACCCAATGACAAAAAAAAGAAAAAAAAACACAGTAAACACAGACATTACCCCACCCAAAACCAACCTAAACATCAACAAAGCAACAAACGATACAAAGACACAAATAAGCCAACCTAAAATATCAGCCAAATAACAAAAAACTACATAACCAACCTACCAAAAACCCACAAATAACCACACAACAAAAGCCCAGCCAAAAACACCCTCAACGAAAACAGAATTCAAACCAAAAACATCCAAGCCACGAAATAAATAAACATAAACTAACTCCCGCTTCAATAAAACACCAAATAAAAAAGAATAGAAAGTCAGCAAATAAATACTAAAACACACTCAAACCCAAACAGCACTCAAAGACACAAAAAAATAAGACAACCACAAAAGATAAATCCACTCGAACTCCATACACTCAACCAATCCAAACACAAATCACAGAAACCTAATCCCTAAACCAATCCATACAATAACATATCAAACCAATACACGTCCAAATCAAACCATAAGAAAAACCTAAAACGACGAAACAACTCCACCAAGAGCTGAAAAGAATCTAAGACCATCCAAACACCAACCATAATAAAAAAACTAACACAAAAACACAAACAACTAAATTCACAATCACACTAGATAATAAAAAAACAAAAAAAAAAAATATCGAAAAAAAAGAAAAAAATAAATAAAAGCTAAAAACAAATAAAACAAATAAAAATATAAAACAAAAAAAAAATAAAACACTATCAAAAAAATAAAAAAACATAAAAACACAAGAGTCAAAAGTATACTTCGTCACCACCTAACATAAACTTATTCACCCTCACAGATCCCTACCGATAACCACACCATATATCTAACAAATGAACCCACCTACCACACAATACAAACGAATAACCACCTATCCAAGACCATAATAAACTAACCAAACACTCTCAAACCATACGAAACAAGTCAACCAATAACTCACCAAATAATCCACCACACAAAATACAGATTACAAATAATAACACAACCCATAAACTAACCCAAACAACAAAACGACATAAAAAATAACGACCTAAATATGCATTCATGCATGAGGTTACTTACTGGGCTTTTTAGCTCATTCCTTTTCTTATGTGTCATTTCAGATGATATGTAACCAGATGGGGTGAGGAGGTCGCTTATGGGTGAGCTATGATACCCGGGAACTAGTTTTCGATTCGATTTATGTAATAAGATAAATATTTCTGAATGTTTTAAATTTCTGAGTCTTCCAGCTGTATTTCTCTCTRAATAAATGTCGAGTTTTAAATAGATAGTTGTTTATTTGCAAATGGAATGACGTAACATTCCCGAGTTAGGATAAGGTTCCTAATCTGGGGGTGTTACAATACCAATTGTCAAGTCAGCAACATTTCAAGCTCTATATAGGGACCAAGTCTTCAAGATGAATGGGGAGTTAGCTAGAAATTATATTTGTATACTAGAGTTCTTAGGATTCTCTTCGACATAAGGAACCATCTCAGGTAGCTTTATTTCAATTTGTAGTTTAGATTAGAGAAAAAGGGACGAAAGTCACCTATCTTTAGTGTAATATTTCTTCATCTTTAGTCAAAAGCTTTCKTATATTTCAATGCAATTAATTTCGAGCTGTGGCAGAGTAACTGAGGTTTKTCGTGAGTTCTGTGTTCTTTATTCTTCTAAAAGTTGTGATTTTATCATCTAATTCAAGGATAGAAAGCTTGACAAAGCTAACTGYGCAAGATTAGGGCTGTCTAGGTTTGTATTGAGTAAACTCCTTTGAGATATCAAGGGAATCCATTTGAGGTTTAGGAATCAAAATGCTTAACCTAACCATAGACATATAGTTTGTGTACGAAGTAAAATATGCAAAAGAGTTGCTAAGAGTTAAAGGAATAACAATCTCTCAKCCTTCATTGACTTATTGCAATAGCATTCTAGTACCTAGCAGAGATAAGGACACTTATCTCTCCAACGAACAACTCTATAACATTATAGAATTGTTGGGAAAATCACCACGAGTTATGTGGTTTGGTCTCCCTACATTTCCTACATTTGAATTACGCATGGTTTTATGTAAGACATTACATGATACTGCTCATTAGTGCTATAGCATCAAGAACTGACTCTAACTTCTAACTATTGCCACTAACTTTTCACAGCTTTCTATCTTATTTTTACTTATAGTTATTTTAGTCATTTTACATTTATTTACTCTCTTTCAGCATTTACTTGCCAGTCATCCCCATTAAATATTCCCTCTATTGTTACAATATTTTTATTACTTTTATATAAAGTTTACAAAATCTTTCCTTTCATTTAACTATCCTCGTGTGATCGACACTCTATTTACTCTTACTATTTTTAGACTGCATATACTTTTATGTGTTTAGTTTAATCACAATCAAATTAGACCCCCAGCACCAAGTAAGGAGTGAAACAAAAGATTGCTACAACATATCATCCCAGCCTAGTGGACAGACAAAAGTGTCTAACAGGGAAATAAGAGAATATTGGAAAAAATAGTGAGTCCTARTAGGCTAGATTAGTCTTTACGATTGGACGATGCACCTTGGAAATGTGCCCTTACCAAATGGTCTATGCCACCTTTCATTAGAGCTGGAAGATAGAGCTTTCTGGGTAATTAAAATATTGAATTGGAATCCTCAAGCATCAAGATAGAGAAGGATGTTGCAACTTAATGAGCTTGAAGAATTTCAAAGTTGGACTTATATATGAAAACGTGAGAATTTATTAGGAACAAATCAAGAGATGTGTAACATCCCCAAATTAGAATYTGTCCTAACCCATGYCACCATTTACTCACTCACATAAATTGTCAAAAAGTTGGGGAAAATAAAAATCTTGAAACTCTAAATAGAAAAGAGSTTTTACAAAAGTTCCTGYAGAATTTTCTCTGTAATACAAATATTTTTCCCCTATATGCAATGAGAAAATTCTACAACAACCATTTCCATACTCATATCAATAACTCCATATCCCAACAAACACTCAATATTGAAATAGCTTCCATATCAAAAATCATTACCAACTAAATGCTTATGTATTTAAAATTYAGTGGAAACCTTGAAAGAATTAATGAAAGAATGAATAAATAAATACAATAGCAAACAAATACATGAAAGTTACTCTATTCAACTATTTCCCTTATTCAAAAAATTTACTCAAAACAAACTCCCAGGTATCAAATACTATACGCAAGCGACCCTCRCRCACCATCTGGTTACTCGTCACCTAAAATGAAAAATGAGGGGAAAGGGTGGCTACAAAGCTCAGTAAGTAAATTCCTATGCATGAATACATATGACATGCGTTATTTGTTATAGATTTTCAAAATTCATTTCGTCTAAATTCTCTAAAGTTTTCCATTTCTAACGTGAGCTCATATGGTGTATCGCCTAGCCATTAAACTCTACAGTGAGCCATTATTCTTTGAAAYCAGATAAATTTCTACCAGTAGAACCGCCCTGCARTTAAAAATTCATTAACATTTCATTTTACTTTCACCTCATCAGAGGTGCACACMCTACAAAGAGAGTTAGGTTGGGTGCGCCAGTCCCCAGCGCCCCATTTCTCACTCACGCCTTTCATGGCTTAGGCTTACACCCTTTTTCCATTTCCTAACTTTTAGAATTCATTAATATTTAAAATTCCATTTCTAGACCTTATCCTTTAACTCATTTCCCTTATCAATACCATGAACATGCAAACTTCCCTAAGGAAAATACATCATGATAATGAATAACAACAGAAGYAATGTTCTAACAAGTAACAGATAGCATTCTCACAATTTAATTCAACATGATCACATAGTAAACATATTAGAAAAACTAGCATTCATCACATTACATTCGAAACAGAAGTCTATATGCGTAAAAGAATGGAGTTTACTTACCTAAAGTCTTTAATGTTAAAATTCTACTTTAAATGTAAAGCGGAGTTCCTTGGCCGCCCACAATCTCAATGTGTTAGAAATATCCTAATTATTATTACAAAAAGAAAACTCATTTAATATGACTGTTCGACTGAAATATCCTAATTATTATTACAAAAAAAAAAACTCATTTAACATGACTGTTCGACTTTAAAATATTACATTTATCATACGAACATCACTCATCCATATTAACCCGTACTTAAATTTCCATGTTCAGATAATGACATTACCAAAAGTATAATAAATTTCTTGGCCCTAACCTCCCTTAACCATGACAATAATAAACCAATCACAATATATTTCAAAAATATTTCTTCATACTAATTAAGTTCRACCTTAAATTATGTATTAAACCTAATCTATGTTCTCTCACAATTATCAGTACAGAACACAATTAAAATGAATCATTTGATTAAATGAAATCATTGAAATAATTATTTCACCTTTAACACGACARATCCTAAGTATGGTGTATGGAGCTACGTTGCTCCCCGAGCATGAGAATGGACGACAAACAAGAGCCTTAGTTGCCCACAGTGCCTAGTCGCGTGGGCGTATGGTCGCTTGGGCGCCTGAGCGCTTGATGGGCTTGGACAATCTCTGCTCTTAGCCGGACATAGCTGATCAAAGCTAAAACCGAAACTCTATTTTCGATCGAGCTTCTGGCGACTGGTTGACAAAATTCTATATCTGAAACCAGCCAGTTGAAGAACTGGTGACTAGTCTAGTTGCACCTGTCGAGTAGCCTGACAATGAGCAACAACAGTGCGCAAAGGAAGCAGAACAGCAACGAGTAGCGTGCAAGCTTCAGTGCACAAGGGCCACGGATCTGTACGGGTCGAGTGCTGCGAGTAGCGAACCTGYGAGCAGAGAGGGTTGCGGCTAGCAAGCTCCAATCGTGATCATGTCATCGAGAAGCAGGCGATCACAAGCAAATCTGATCGGCTTTGGTTGAGCACAGTGTGTAGAGCTATCCGAGCAAAGGGTGAACCAATAGCGTCCAATGGACAGTGGTGTGGCAACAGTAGGAATACGCACCGATAGGCAGGGGAAGAGAAGAGTGATGAGTGCAGAGGGAAAGGGCGGTGGCTTAGGGTGATAGAGGGGCTTGAAAGCTGAAACCCTTCAGAAACCCTAATTTTGTTTTTCTTTTTTCCTTTTTTTGAAATTAGGCTTGGGTCCTAACCAAACTTCTTTTGGCATCCTTATCCCATAATCAACCAAGCTCAATAAAATTAAATTCTACAAGCTTTTCTTTGGGCCATAATTCAACATTAAATTAGCTCTAAGTTTTGAATAAGAAAYGAATAGATTCTAATGGGTCARACTTAGATTAATTAATTAAAAAATCTAATTCAATTAGTATAACAAATCACATAATTAAATAAACACWYTTTCACATTAATGCACAAATAAACAATAATAAAAAAATAACTTATTAAATTCTAATTGGCACATCGAACATTAGAGCCTCCAAGTTCTTTCGCTGCAAAATAATCAAAAACACCAGAATTTCATAATAATAATTAAATCAGTGAATTGATATATAAAATTTATAATCATATTACATAACGTCCTAAATATTACAAGATGACATGATCAATGGATCCAACAAAGGGAATTTTAGACAGGATAAGTACTTCTGTTCAATTCATGATTGAAATTATGTTTGGGAAAGCTAAAATTGAGATGGTCAAAGCCATTTAATATCATAAAAAAGGTACATCCTTCTGGYATGGTGGAGCTCTATAATAAAAGAAATGGAAATACATTTCAAGCTAATGGCCAAAGAACAAGCACTATTTGGGTGCTGATCAGCAAAAGGGAGATACCTTCCTTTTCCATTGATTGAAATCATGATGCAGCAAGGTTAGGTTGAAGGCTTTAAAACAATCACTATAAGGAGACAACCTATAATCAGCTAAGTCCTTTTTATTTAAAATCTGTGTTTAGCTTAATYTTAATTTGTGTTAATTGCTTGGTTTTGTTGGTATATTAAAGTCGTTGATTTAGTTTAATTATGTGATATTGAGTGCTTAGTTGCAATTAAGATCTTGTGTGAAATTGTGTGCTTAAGTGAGTTAATTACACTTAAAAAATTAGGGTAAGGAGATCTAATTCGAGATTGAAATGTCACGTTGCAGCATGGGTGAAAGGGTGCTATAGCAGAAGCCAGGAGCAGAACTACTGTTGACGTGTCGTCCTAATGTGCGAAGGAATGGAAAGTGCGAGGTGGTGGAGGATGATAATTGCGGTAGCGTGATGGACTAGCCTCTATAAAGCTTACCAATTTATCGCAAACACTCCTTTCACGTCCCCCAATGTCAATTTCATCATACCTGTTGACCTCCTCTTTTACTGCCCAGCTCCCTCCATCAGCAAGGCAACCACGACTGCATTCAACCCCAAATATCTCTGGGCAACTCTCAACTGGCCTTGCACCCTAAACCGCTATGAAAATCTTGCTCATCATTTCCATCAAAAAGCACCATGTCCCACATCTGGATATTTTAATGTACCCTGCAATTCTCAAGCCCAGAACCTCTCATAATACAGAAAAAAATGGTAAGGAAAGCATTACTCAAAGAGAAGAGAGGATGATACCCGCAAAGATTTGCCTTCGATTGAAGCGGATCAAAATATGAGAAGATAGTTTCCAAAAAAAAAAGAAAAAAAAACACTTTGCTGCCTGAGAAGGATTTCCTTCAAGGGATGACCTAGAAAGGGATTCCCACTTATCTTTCAAGAAATCATGAACTTTCAAGAACTCGTGGAAACAGAAGGAATGGGAGAACTTCTCTAGCATCCCAAAGACCCAGTGTCCCAAACTTGCACAAGAAGAAGTAGCAGGAAGAAGAAGTCACGGTGAAATGAGTAAATGTGAAATTTAAATCAAAGGCAGTGAACAAACTTTATGGACTTGTGACTGGATGGCAGAATATGAGAAATGCATGAGGAAATTCAAGGAGGAAAACTGGGAAGAAGTTTTGAAGAATCTAAGTGTTGAAGGAATTGGATGTGCCATTTCTGCCTAAGGTTCCAGATTAGTGGGCTTCCATGTTTTCCGCTGTGAAAGTTCGGCACCATTTTGTGAAATCAAGTCTCATGCCCACCACACATGACACGGTTTCAGAAGAGAGGATGAATCTACTACTTTGTTTGATCACTGAGAAATCAATTAATGTAGGGCAAGTCATATTTGGGGAAATCGGATTGTGTGCTGAGAAGAAGGAATGTAAATTTACTTCCCCATTATCATAACACTGCTCTGCCTAGAGGCAGGGGTGCAATATTGGCCAGATGAGGAGATCATGAAGAGCACAAGCCCAATTTTTTAGGCGGCCATAGCTAGGATTTGCAAGGATGGAGAAGAGCCTAGCTAGCACCCCTATGACTGAGAAAGACAAGGCTGCATCATCTTAACCAAAACCTACTTTGGAAGGGGCGCTGGAAACCCCCAAGGAAATAAAGAAAAACAGAGCAAGGTAGGCTGTGGAAAATGAAAGATGATGAGAATGTTGCGGCATTTATAGCAGGAACAGATGCAATATTGGGCATATGCTGAAAAGAGGGATTGTGYATTACTGAGAAGCCTTCAAAGGAACTTTACTAAGCCCTTTTTGAAATTCACAGAGTTCCTTGCATCTTTGCTGCAGCAGGAGGAGAAAGAGCAACTAGAAGACCAGGAGGAAGGAGACGCAGGCAATAAAGGAGATAGTGAGAAGATAGAGTGAAGAAGGGTGTGAAGAAGGGTGGCGAAACGGATGAATGAATGAAGTGACCCTTAGATGAAATTTTTATGATGATGCTAGATGTTGGATAATTTCATTTTCTCTTCCCTAGATATTTTCTGAAGTTTAATTTCCTGTGCATTTYATGTTTTTCGTCAGTTCCAATACTATGTCGTTTTAGGGAAGCGCAATTTGGCTTTTCTTGAGAGACTTAAGAATCGAGAATTGACCTTAAATTTTTTCAGAGTATGAGAGTTAGGAAATTGACTTAGTCGGTAAAGAGGCAAGTTGAATTTCTGTGCAAAAGATATAAGTKTGAGGGAGCCTTATGCTGAAAAATAGAAATACGAAAGCCTACTCTTTTGCCTTGAAGTAACCGAGTAACCATAATTATTCATGCACCCCATGTATAATATTTGCATCAAARAGACAAAAAGCAGTATGAGTATGCTACATCAATATGTAAAAGTATGATGCAACAATTTTGATTCTGACTCTTGCTGAACAAAATGTCAATTTTCGAGTAAAAACGTTTGAGTGCTATTTGGTTGGAACCAAAAAAAAAAAAAGGAATCGCGTCATAATATCCAATGGAAAAAATTCTCCATTTTATGACTTATGTGTTATTACGTATAATTTAATTCATAATTGATTATTTAATTTATTKTCATATCATCTATGTTCTTACCTATTTTCCAGCAGAAGAACTTGAATATCGTAATGATCGGTGTGCCAATTAGGAAGTAAATAATTATGTTATTATCATTATTATTTGTTTGATCGATTTTTGTGTCAACTTATCTATTTAGTTAATGGATTCTATAAATTATAGAAATTTCAGCTTTATTCCTATTTGGGTAAATTATTTTGGGTTAGAGAGGACATTTGTTTTAGGCTAACTATTTAATTCATGGTAYAAATTTATTTGAACCAATTTTTGGACCCCAAAAACCTAGATCCCTATATTAAAAGTGGGATATTATGCTAGGAATGAGACCCAAAAAGTAACACAAAATTATGCACTTATCACTCCCCTAAACTTAAAACATTGTTGGTCCTCAAGCAATGAAAAAGAATGAGGCAACATCCCTATAAAACCTTCAAAATTCTTGCCCCAATCAGGTTTAGTGGTTGTGATATCGGCTTCTGCTTTGCTCTTTTGCCATAAGATTTCAGATTTCATTAGTGAACAAAGTGTTTCGAGCATTCTTGAAGTGTATGTGTAAGTGCATAGAGCAATAACAAGTAACAATTAGGTCATGAAAGTTTTATCAACCTTTACTCATCAAGCTTAATGGACGAATTAAGGATAAACCTCCTAATCTCAAATTTTCAAATATTAGGACTCAAAACTTAGGCATTAGAGAAGCTTCAGACATGGTCAATGCATTCTTTGTATTGGGGGCAACTGTGATACTACTGCATTTGGTGCTTTCTTAATTCATTTTTTTCTACCATCCCTTATGTCATTCTAGCCTTTTGACACGGCAACCGACATTGGTGATGAATGTCTCCGATTACTCAGCTAAAGTCACAATTCAGGATTACTATTACAAACTTCTTTTTGATGATACAACATATGTTTCCCTCTCTTTCACTTTTTACCGCAAGTGTCGTTATYGGWGATGAAGACCCTCTGTTACTCAGTTACTTTAGGGCAGTAGAATAGTTTCCTTACACAATATTTCAATTTTTCTTTACAAATGTTCCACAAATTCATCCTTTTACTCAATACATAATGCTACCTCTTTACTGACCAAGTTAAATTTCCTAATCCTCTTATTTGCGAGAATTTTAATGTCAAATCTTAATTCTCAAGCCTCATTCTAGCTAAGATTACAAACTAATTTCTAGAGATTACTTATCTAGGCTCAGTCGTGAAGATAATTTTTCATGAACACTCTCATAGAGCAAGTTCACTATAGTGGTCATAATTTGTTTACTCTAGAGCTATGCTTAAGCAATTGTCACAATATAAAAACATCTTATGCACTGAAATTTCATCACAAGGTCAATCCTCAACATTTACCCCTCAATTACTTTAGCCAATTTATACTTTATCCCTTATGACCCAGAGAGTAATCACAAACACTCTAATAAAATAACAGGTTGAAATATAGCCTTGAGCTTTCAAAAATGTGATAGCAAAATAACCATCTTCCAGAAAAATTAAAACAAACAAACATACTAACTGAAGATTAATTCAAACAAACTAAACAAAATGAAAACAATCTTAAAATCATCATAAGGTTCAGCGTCAAATTTTAAAAAACTTTCAGAACCTTTCACTTCAATTTCCTTTTCAAAAACTTCAAATCTTTTATCTTTATGCCATGTCACCACCCACCATACTCCATGCTATAGCATAATACTTCTCATATTGTAGCATTTCCTAACTATACTGTGACGACCCACCCTCCCCTAGGTTCCGCTGGGAAGGAATGAGCRTCATCTATGTCTTGACAATCGAACAGTCAAATAATCAAAGCGTCAAAATTTTATGATTTAAAATACACAACTTAAAAACTTCAAAGTAAATACTACAAACCCGAACAAATCACACTCCAAAAACATCAGAAAGTACATCTTCCACTATGTACTAGAACTATTTCAGCAACTCGAGTTTCACAAGATATGTTCCGCGAAACGCTCTTAAGCTCAAACTTCCTACTATCTCTAGTAATCAGTACCCGTCACTAAAACATGAGAAAAATAGTCCGAGGTGTGTGTCATGTGCACTTACAAAATCATTCAATTGTGCATAATTTATTAAAATGAATAATCACAATTGCGGAAAACCGTATCAAGTATTTAGTGCTCAAACACATAAAATAATCAGAGTAGTAAATAATTAAATTTCTCTAAATCTCGAAAACTAGTCCACAGGCATATCCAAAAGGTTTTCGATTTCAAAACAAATCATATCACAAAGTGGGATAGAAAATCCCCAATTACCACCTATCTGATTTTGTGGGGTTAAAATTTACTAGTCTTAACATCCAAATTGCGCGTGCGACTTCCAACCTCATCACAAACAAAWGTACCTATTAGCTAGGGTACAAAGGAGTTGATTATCCCTTTGTTAAACCTCCTAACCAGGGCTATGAGAGTCCACAAGTGAGCCGTGGGTGCGTATGGTGCGATCATCTACCATATACATTCCTGATCTACCATCAATAGTACCATCGACTTTCTCCAAGGGTGGCTATCTTCGAGGATTGATACTACCCAAATAAGAAGGTGGCTCGTGCTGGTGACCATCCAAGCACAACACTTTGCTCGTGTAGCTAACCTCTCGAGACAACCGACAAAGTACTTGTCTTTCACAATCAGATCCAAAATTCCAAATTTCACAATCATAAATCCTCGATCACGAGGTTGACAATCACAATGTAGAGATCAATTTCAAGTCTCAACATCAAATCAATAGCATTTTTAGAATTCATAATGACTTGGCAAATCGATGCACACTTGTACTTCAAAAACATAGAAAAATCTTTTCTTAGAAAGYATAAAGTAATTCCATATAAAGCATTTCACAAGCATTTATCAAAAGCTCGATAATTCGAAGATGTTTAAAACATTTTGTTTGAGTAACAAAAAATCACGCATTCTAAGGTTTAACATAAAATGGAGACATTCACATTCAAGTGTACGAGAATTTATTAAAACTTATCTAAAGTACACTTAAAATAAAATATGCACTTTTGAGAAGTTTAAAAGATAAAAGGACTCACGAAAATAACTGAGGAAATTTCAAAATGCATAACTAGAATATTAAAATCACAYGCAGTTGAGAGTTTCAAAGAAATTGGAGGGACTTACCACAACTAACGAATCTAAAAAACTAAAAATTCGAATTAAAATATCCTAAAATAGGTAGGAAAAGTATCATTTAGCTGACTTATAATCCGGCTAAATTATCACACCAAAACAATATATGTATGATCAAATATAAGGTTATGTGCCCAGCAAGGYAGTGCTCGGTAAAATAGTCATAAATAGAGTAGGCTAATCATACGTAAAAATTATGCTTAATTTTGAGAAACAGAGAGAGCGCAAGTTGGTTATGAAAATAGGGCTCGGTGTCTTGGTGACTAAATCTGTCCAGCTTAAATATTTTATCAATAACTAGAGTTTTACTAAGGCAAATTSAATGAAATAAGCCCCATTTTATTCCTATGACATTAAGAAACATTATCCATGTAAAATCAGAACCTAAAGTATGTACTTGACTCCTAGAATTAGACCAAACAAAAGAGTGAAACAGGAGGATTCTAATATGGTAAGTAAGGTTGTTTTCGTAATATCTCCAGTTCTATTTATTCAAATTATGCAAAACCAATTTCAAATTACTCCATAGCTTCATATATGTCGAATCGTACCTCATTTGAGTAATTCCAACTAGTAACTAACTCAGAAAGCACAAAGATAGTAGGGTGTTCTGTYAGCCGACCAGGCTAGCAGTGGTTAAGGAGAGGTCTAAATGTTTTTATCATATCTCARGTAGGGTGATAGAGTCATATTTCATATTTCATTTTTCYCATACTTTAGTCATTTCTTGTCAAGTTCTATATATGATTTACCTTGTATAACACTAATTTTGGCTTGAAATAATTAATTGCAGGGTCTTAATCTTAAATAAAAAAAAAGGAAAAACAAATCAGTTGTAGAAGAGCTTAAAGATGTCAAATAATGAATTTTAAGGAGKTTGGGGACAAAAACCAATTTCCAAAAGCTGAAAATCATCAAACAAAGACTAAGTGTGGAATCTGCCCAATTAAGCACCAGTTCAATGCCATTTTTCATGCTTTATTTACTAGAACTAAACTGGCCCCGATTGGGTCTTTTCAACCTTGAATCGGCTCTGGTCGAGCCATTTCAAGGTTTTTTGTAATTTTCTATAAATAGTGTGTCTTATGTCCGATTGTAGATTCTTTTGGTGGCTTGAAACATTCTATTTTCATGGTTTTAGAGTAGTTTTAATAAGAGGAACTTCGAAGAAGCCATATAAAGATTGAGGACTTGTATTCAACTAAGATTGCTTAGGGATTTATTCTTCAAATCTATTCTTTCTTTATTAATCTTTGGTCATAACATGTTTATCATACTTTCAATGCTGGATCTCCTGAGTTTTTTAAATTAAACTTTTTGTGTTGGTTAGGGTTTTTTGAGAAGATTCCTTTGTAATGGGTTAAACTCTATTGTGCCTTTATTGTTGATTCYCAATCTAGTTGAGTTGTTTATTTTCATTGTGGCTTTCTTAATGCTTTTTGTGGATTAGCTACCTAAACATCGATTTCATAATCAATTTRGCAGGATCTGAAGGTGAACTAATTGATTAGGACTTAGGCAATGATGACCCATTAGTTTTAACCCAACTAGGGATAAAATCGATTCATTTTGGGTGGTTTCCAATAGTAATTGACCGTGGTTAATGAAATCRAAAAATATCTTAGATCATTAATGCAATTTATATTAATCTAGTTTACATAGGTATATGGCTTTAGTTAATTGGATTAGGGGTTTTATGTAAAACCTAAAATTAGGAACTTCTACCATTAACAATTAGATTAGATTTGGGAATTAGGATAATTAAGGTGCGACTCGTTATCGAAATGATTCAGATCAACCCTAAGAAACCTCTTTAGTTACATTAGATTCTTTTTGGATTTAGGCAAGTAAATTTAATAATTAAACCTTTTAGATTACTTCTTCATTTCCAGTTATTAGTTTAATTCAATCACATTTTGATAGGTTTAAATTAGAAAAATTYGATAATTTTGGTARTTGATCAGAAATCCACGTGGGATCGACCTTGACTCACTTGCTATCCATTTCTTGACACTAGTATACATGCTAGGATAAGAATGTGTTGAGTTAGTGAGCATCATAGGGTTAGGTGTTGGCCAAAATATATTCGACCTATGCAAGCATGTCAAATGTCCTAGCCTTACATGCATTGGCTAATWCAAATAGAGGGAATTCTAGTAATTACACTAGGGCTATAAATATTAATAATATAAATGATGGGCATGCCTCTGAAGACACACCCAGATTTTTCAATTCTGATAAATTTCCTACAGCTCGGTTCTAAAGAAAATGGATAATATGCGAGTGTAGATCTAATAAAATAATTCTAAATTAATTATAAAAAATTTCTAATTTTTGAACGTGCGCTRAATGTTACAGAACCCTAAATAAATATTTGRAAGTCAAAAACGCCTAGGTTTTACATCCTCCCCCACTAATAGAAATTTCGTCCTCGAAATTTTTCGTACCTGCGAGTAATTTAGGGTATTTCTATCATATCTAATCCTCTATTTCCCAAATTGCCTCCTTAATCCAAATGATGTTCTTGTTGAACCTTGACAAGCCGAATTTCTTTGTTTTGCAGCTTCTTGACATTGGTCCAATATCCATCTTGGCCTTTCCTTATACGACAGGTTAGGATGCAATTTGATTTTCRCCCCATTTATCATGTGATTCGGTGATGGATTGTATTTCTTAAGTTTTGAAATATGAAATGCATCGTGAATCCTAGCTAATTCGATTGGCAATGCAATTCTATACGCAAGTACTTCGATCCTTTCTAGAACCTCAAATGGCCTAATGTACATCGGACTCGGCTTACCACCCCCTAGGTGTTTGAAAATTCCTAGTTGGGGCCTCAATTTGGGAAAAATTTTATCATCCACCTCAAACTCCAAATCTCATTGTCCGTTGTCAAAACAACTTTAATGTCGGCTCTAGGCAGCTAATAATCGGTCTCGAATTATTTTCACCTTTCGATATGTTTCCTACTTCCTCAAAAATTATACTTCAGTTATCCACAAATATATACATTACATAAGCTAAAAAATATTTCACATGAACTCATAAAGGCATTGAAAAAAACAAAGTAAAAGTGAATTAAAATTTAAAAAAAAAAACACTTATGCAAAAGTGGGTTGCCTCCCAACAGCGTTTGGTTTATAGTTCTCAGACGGACTTTGTTGTAGCATCTTTCACTTAATATGGAGAGGATTGTTTCCTTGTTCAACATTGTTTCCCCAATAATGTTTGATTCTATGGTCATTTGTTGTGATKGTTTGTCTATCTCTTCCATTTTGAAGTTCAACTGCACTATTAGCAAACACCTTAGTGATTCTAAATGTTGCAATTTCATTTGCGTTTAAATTTACCTAGAAAGATTTTCAATCTTGAATTATATAGCAACACTTTTTGTTCTAGTTAAAATGCCGTTTCCTAGATTTTTTTTTTTTTTCATGCCACTTCTTCACTATTTCCTTGTACATCCTTGAGTTTTCATCTGATTTATTCCAGCTCATTGAGTTGTAACATCCTCCTTTCTCATGCAGTGTTAAGATCAAAATTTTAAGTCTTGATTGCCCAAAAYGCCTTGTSCTCCATTTCTAGTGGCAAGTGGCATGCTTTACCATAGACAAGTCAATATGGGGTCATTCCTAATGACACCTTGAATGCTGTTTAGTAAGCCCATAGTGCATCGTCCAGCCTTAGAGACCAGTTCCTACTATTCGGACTTACCATTTTCTCCAATATCCTCTTGATTTCTCTATTGGACACTTCAGCTTGTCCATTGGTGTCCATTAGTTTGTGGATGGTTTGCTGTAGCAATTTTATGCTTTGACTTCATATTTTTCTAGAGCATTAGAGRGCAATTTATTATAGAAGTGTGATCCTCCATCACTTATTAGTGTCCGAGGTGTCCCAAATCGTGTGAGAATGTTTCGTTGGAGGAACTTGACCACTATCTTTGAGTTATTTGTGGGTAATAGTGCAGCTTCGATCCACTTCAAGACATAGTCTATTGCAACAAGAATGTTTGTGTTGCCAAAGGATGGAGGGAATGGTCCTATGAAATCGATCCCCCATAAGTCAAACAATTTTACCTCCAACATGTCCTTCAAAGGCATTTCTTGTCTATGTGAAATGTTTCCAACTCGTTCACACCTATGATAAGCTTTAAGAAAATTATGAGCATCCTTAAAAAGTGTTGGCAAAAAATAACCTGTTTGAAGAACTGTACCTATTATCCTTGCTCCACCATAGTTCTTCCATATGTTGCGACTGACAATGTTGTAGCATATACGGAATCTCTTCATCAGCCAAGCATATTTTTATGATTTGGTTTGCATATTCTTGTAATGAAATGGTCCCAAAAATAATTCTTTATATTTCTTATGATGAGTGGATGTCAATCCCACTAGGATTGGATGCTATAGTAATCCCCTAAAAGATCAACTATATAACTAGGCTCATTAGTCGGGACTTGGTGAATAAAGACAGAGAGTAATATGCATGCTATGTTAGATTGACATACTTAGTATTTGTTCCTAAGTAATTATTGAGAAATGTTTACTCAATATGTTTTTGTTGGAATTTATTCTGGCTGTTGATTCAACCTACTACCGAGAGTTCTTCCTATCCTGAGAAGATTTGGGAAGCTTGCTCAAAAGAATTTCTCACAACAAGAACAAGACATTGTTCAATATTCTATGTCAACAGACAATTCAACAATCTATCAATGGCTACAAGATTCAACATAGGGAGAGTTTTTTTTAATTTTGTGAAAAGCTTTAATTTGTTGAATGATTGATGTATAAGTCTCTTGAACTCATTGATTTAGTGAWTTGTGTTTGACATCTGGACATTGTTCYATGGATGTAGCCATTTATGCCAAACCATGTTAAATCATGCCTCTATCACTTACATTTTGTTTTGATTTGTTTATATCCAATCRTGATTATAAAGTGACTCACTAAAAAAAGTAGTAATCAACCCTATCATCATCTATTTGGGTCATTAAGATCGATGCATCTTAAGTTGAGGGAGTTACATGCATTTATTAGACTTTTACCTTATATCACTCATTATTTTGAGGGATTGTTCTGGTTAATTCCTAAGTTTTGAGGACCTCATTGAAGTATTTATTAACTCTATGGGCTGATTTACATATAATTCTAAGTTTACTGACTGATTTGGATAAATGCTTATATCTGASGACTATTTTTGATTAACATATAAAGATTAAGGACTTGACCAAATTATTTTGGTCAGAATCCTTTTTCCTCTTTTGTTCTTCTYTTCTTCCCAATTCTTCATCATATTATTTTTTTTCCTTTTCTCTCTCCTCCAAACCGCCATTGCTAATCTGCTCGCGCTTGCCTCACAATCAATTACGCTGCCATGGTGACCATGCGTCGTGCCTTTGCTGCTCCGCCATCATCAGCACCGCTTGTCACATCTGATTCAACTACTCTATTGCTCCCTCACGAAYAGAAGAGGTCTGCACTGCCTTTGGATCYTTTTAGTTCACCGGAATCCTCTTCCACTAGTAATAATGTCACCCTCCATGACATTGATGTTGCCTCCTCAAGACCTATCACAAATCTCTTCTCCTCCTTCTCATGTCGTAAGCATCCTYATTCTGGTAACCCACAAAACCAACCCATTGCTAAGATTAATTCATTTTTCTCTACTGCTCATCGCGCTATCTATCAATCTAAGTTTGGTAAAAGACATATTCTTGTTGAAATTCTTTTAGATGTTGATGATGACTTTGGGCAATTTGATTTGAAAATATGTTGCACCAAARGAGTTAGGGTAGAATTATTAATACACTTCATGTTCCTTCTGTCACATCAATCCATGAATTATATACTCATATAAACAAGAATATTGAGTCCCCCGGTGATTTCCAATTTCTTATTTTCTGTTGGGGTAATTAGATTCCTTTTAGGCCTTCGATTATTGCTTTTGCATTATGAGAATGCTGAATTTCCTACTGACAGTGCATTGTCCATGTCTGTGGTGACTAGTACATTAAATGGTAATTATGTTCATGCATGCCCTAGTTCCTGTGCTCTATCTGTTACTTGTCTCACACTAATTTATAGACTTCTTCATCAAATTTCCTTAATCAATTGGATGCCTTCTCCGCATGGTACCACTGTTCGGGCTGATCGGGCTAAATTTCTGTATGATATAGGGCCATGAATTACTATAGATTTGGCCTCTCTCATCCTTTAGTAGATTTTAGGTGAATCTCAAAGTGAGAGTGATAAATGTGTCTTACATTTTCCTTGCCTGATTCATCGGCTAACTATTAGTCAGAAATTAAAGACTTCTCCTAATGAAACTTATCTTAGTGTGAAAATTCTGGACCAGAAAGACCTATAAGGTCCCTCAGGGTYAGACACCACTTCCTGATTCCTCCTCTATTCCACCAATTTTTCTTTCTAACAGYTGGAAACATAGAATGTTTTTAGAGTTKGACAAATTACWACAACCCCATACTAGTCTTCAGGAGAGTCATTCTCAACTTCAGAAGAAGCACATCCAACTTCAATAGCGACATGCCCAATTTGAACACCAATCCCTCTCTAAGTTCACCGATATACAAGCTATTCTGCATCAACTAGCTGGTGCTTCACCAATGGTGACATCACCTATACCTTCCTTTCCTAATTTTGTTCCATCTAACCCTCCAGCTTCTCAGGGGGGAGCATCACAAATCTACACTAGTTTGACCTACATCTTCTGGAGGTGATTCTCCAATTATCATACATAGCACTACTACTTCGCCGAGCCAAGCTATTGTTCTGCATGGCAGTGTTTATCGATCTACTCGCTACGTCATCATGGTTGATTTTTTTTTTTTTTTGGTTATTCATTTGACCCAAAAAAGGGGAGTAATGGTAATGGTTGGGTTTATTGGATATGGATATTTTGTTAGATATTGGTTGATTATTGAATATARAAATTTTGCTTGATAATGATGCTGGGTTAATAGATATTTTTGCTAGTTATCTACTTTTGCATACTGGATATTTTGCTAGCTATAGTTACCAGATTTTTACATTAAGGAGAGTAACATCTATTTTGCATATCRATTATTGTTCAATGGTGCTTACGTTAATGATGATGGACTTATTGGTTATATTATTACTTATGGTTATTGGTTATAATGATGATAGGTTTATGAATTATATCATTACTATTTCTTGGTTTATAATTTTGATGGCTTATAGAGGATATCTTGTTGTTTATTGGACTTTGTAGATAAATGAGTTTCTTGGAGGATTAGTAATGAATRTRTGTTTTTGCGTTCATATGAAAATCAAAAAAGAGGGAGATTGTAAGTACAGATTTTGATTCTCATGTGAAATATTTGAATTTTGAATTATTTTATACATTATCACTAAATATTGATCTCAAAGTTACRTTAATTTATAATACAAAATCTTTTATATTTTAAATATATAACTTCAGTTATCATTTAGATGAGTTATCATGATTATCTTTTTAGATAAGGATTTTCAATCTTTYTAAAAATTTGACTATTGATTCAAATCTTTTGATTCTTGCAAGATCACGTATATAATTTGGCACGTGACTCTGGAGTTGTTTAACAAATATAGAAAGAACTATTCATGCTATGTTAGATTGATATACTAGTATTTATTCGTAAGTAAATATTAAGAAATGTTTACATTGCTTATTATGGCTGTTGATTCAACCTACTATTGAGAATTCATCCTATSCTAAGAAGAATCGAGAAGCTAGCTGAAAGAATTTTCAACAGCCAGAACAAGAAGTTATTCACTCTTCTTTATCAACAAACAATTCAGCAATCTATTAATAGCTACAAGATTCAATATAAGGGAATTTTTTTATTTTATTAAAAACTTTAACTTGTTGAATGATTGATGTATAAGTCCTTGTTTGACACCTGAACATGATCTCATTGATATATGCATTTATGTCGAATTATGTTAAATCGTGTGTCCAYCGTCTTTACTATCGTTTGACATATTTACATTCAACGGATGATTCTTAATCTTATGAAGTAACTTACTTAAAGAAATAGTAATTAACACTAAAAATCTATGCATTAAAAGAACAATGTACACTTTTGAAGTCAGATTTTGAATACACTGTGATAGCCACTGAAGTCAAAATGAAGCAATAACTTACGACACAAAATGCCATGTACTAACGGGAAAGACACCATAAACTCATCCTAACATCCGTGCAAGCATCAAAGAAATTTCCACAAAATTTGATGTCCTTGACATTGTACATAACAATATTGTGATAAAGCTAGAATGATGTTCAAAATCCATCTGCAGGSTGAACCCACTTCCACCATCAAATTTTCCAATCTTTACACACTGGGTATGCCCCCACTATTTGTCCCTAGCCAGCATGCCATTTTATGGTCCTACAAAATGACTACTACCCATAGAAACTCTCAAAAGGTCTTAGTGATAGTGTGATATATAGTTGATATGACCCCACAATGGTAAGAATGTGAAAGAAAAGTTCTACAACTAAACCAAAAGATAAACAATTTAGATCAAAGTCACAAGGGAAAACGGAAAAGGAAAAGCTGAATTTGAATTCTGTCTCTTGAGCATGTCCTATTGCCCTTCACGTATTGCCTTTGTATACAAAACATGATATCATAACCACTGCAATTATTTAGTTCCCCACATACCTGCYTTACATATACTAACAAGATTAAAATAAATAAAAAAGTTGTCATCAATTTTTCAGAATCCCAAGAAACAAATCTACTTTTTCCTCTCTTGCTGGCCGTTGACTGACTCATTACTGCTTCCTTCTAAAATCATTCGTTTTTGTCCCTTCATTTTCCTTTTTTTTTTTTTTTTTTTTGTGGCTGTGAACTCTTTAAGTACTAAACTTCCCCAACAATACTTTGGACCTATTCTTTCTTCTTAGTTCTCTTCGAAAGATAGGTGACCTTCGCTCCATTTCTTGTAGCAGTCTACGCAGCTCTTCCCTAGGTTGGGACTTCCACAATCTCGGAGTTTTCAACGCAGAAATGTCTCAATGTAACCCTTTTCCCTTTTCCTCTCTTTTCTTTCTTCCTTCTTCTTCCATTTCCTTTTTCTCGCACTGCTTATTCCCCCTTTGAGCACAATAATTCAGAGTCATGGCCATGTATTTATTGTCCTGTTTCATTTTGTTTCCTTTGGATAGTTATGGAGAGCAGTCCACCATTTTTCTCACATCTTGAGACGGATTTCTCCACGGGGTATCTTCAAGATGCTTTATTTGAATTCAGCTCTAAGAGAAGGCGATTGCACTTCTGCAATGATGATGAAACCCAAGAGTTAACTGATTCAGTAAGAAAAGTATTCCTTTGATTTAGTTTTTCCAGATATATTATGCGGAGAACTAAACAAGAGCCTGCAAATTTTCATGTTTTGAATGCAGAATTGTTACGATTCCAAGTTCTCCTTAAATTACTACGGGAATTATGATTACTTGAGCCAGATAATGACCACGGGTGAACGCCTTTCAGGTTTGGTTCACGTTTTATTTTTCCTTTCAGTGGAAGGACTCCATTTTGTTTTAGTTTATCTTCATGATTGATAATCATATAACCCGACTTGATACTACATTAATCGAATTACTCAGATGAGATGCTAATTTTGTTCATGGATGAAATGAAAGCATATTCCTTGCTGGTAATCGGGCATGGCATATTTGCAGGTGAACCTAAGAGTGGAACAAGTGAAGAGACATCCCTTTTGGCAGAAATGAAAACATCTGATGAATCAATATCAACTTTTGAGACTTTTGATACTTCATCATCTTCTCACAAAGAATCAGTTAACGCTCAGTCCACATCTGATAAAGAAACCCTACCTTCCATAGACCCCATATTTCCTTCCGGTATAGGATACTCTCTCTCTCTCTCTCTCTCTCTCTCTCTCTCTTTCTTTCTCTTCCACGCAATAATTTAGTACAATTATTATCTTAGGTCTCTCCAAACAAATGCCATTTCTTATATACAATTTTGCATCTACACACCAAAAGTCTTTTATGATAGGGATGAATAWAATGATACTGTTACCAACTTGCGGGACCTTCATTCTAAAACAACATTCAATAATTTAGTGATAATTTAGTCAAAAAGCACCAACTTGAGATACTCTAGCTATAACTTTGAAGAGTTTTAGGTTTCTATCACATTCATGATTTGAAAAATGTGCTGTCTCAGGAATTAATGCGAAGAGAAAGAAGAGATCAACCATAGCCAAGGTGGTGTACCCATTTGCATTGGTGAAACCAGGAGGACTAGAAGGGGACGTTACATTAAACGATATCAACGAGAGAATCTTGATGCCGCCAACTAGAGCGGTGAGACATCCGGTAGGGGATTTCGCTTGCCGCCCCCTCGTATCCCCTCAGGGACCAGGTTTATCAGGGAAGGCAGTGGTGGCACTGACTAGAATTCATACTCAAGGAAGAGGCACGATCACAATTATTAGGACAAGAGGTTGAGTAGATTAATTAATGCATGGATACAACCCAGAGGGTGGGGTTAGGATGGKGTCGAACGGARAGGATTGGASTACTTTTCTCGAAGATTTAGGCTTTAGACAGTATATAGAGTGTGAGAAAAGATAGAAATGTATGTAAAAACATAGGTTTTTCTTTTGTCACTTTTTGCATGAATTGATACTCGATGGATTTTTTGTTTAATACAGTATATATAGTACTTGGAATGCCTAAGTAATCAAATTTGTGTTGTTTTGGTAAAATTGAAAAGTTTAAGATACATGATACCGATATTGATTAATTAAATGATACTTACAATCAGGAACTCATAATTTATACAGGTACATTATGCATGGAAAATTGACATGTTAACCGTTTATCAGAAAAAATTATGTGCTATGTAAAGCATTTTTAGGTATCGAAATTAATGTTTGAATTATAATCTATCACTTTATGGATATGTCAATAGTGTCCAACAATTATTGGTATGTACGTACAAGCCCTTGGCCAACAATTAATTCTCCATCTTGGCTCAACTTACGATGGASTACTAAGGCATGATGTTTTCTGGTTTCATTATACATACAGACAAATATACGTATAGAGTCAGTGTTGTCATTATCCAAGTTCATATTACATTACAAGATCGGAATATGTAATGGAATTGCCAAAGAATAATTCTGTTACCTCAGCATATGGAAAAAGTATAAGAAGTGATGTGAAATATTGGTCAGAATATGAAGAAACTCCCAGCTGATTATATATCTGATGAGTCCAGTATTGTAACCTTCGTGTTTGGTGYGGACCAAACATGAAGAAAATTGAAAATGACGCATGTTTTGTATGTATTATTACATTGCACTAGGAATACAAAATGCTGGAGGTGAAGTTTTTCTACACCAAACTTTGGCGCATTTGACCAAATTCTATAAATGGWTTAAATTATAGACACTCTTCCAATAACCGCAAATGCTCAAGTCGTAAAGAAATAGTAGTTAAAAATGAAGACTRAAAAAACAATGCATGGGACCATACAAGGAAGTGAACTGTACCAGTGCAGTGGAACGGGGGATATTAGTATACAAAACATCGAAAAGCCAAGAACAGAAGGGACACAAGTACAATGGAAACGGGAAAAGTAAATGAAAGGCTTTGATTCTTTGATCTTTTCTTTTCTTTTCTTTTCTTTTCTTTACTTTTCTTTTCTTTTCTTAATTAATTAAATAAACTTCTTTCAATTTTTAACAAAATATTATTTTACTTTTCACCCTTGGTTTTCTTTTTTAAGATTTTTGTTGAAAAAATAAATCCTCATCATACTTTCTAAAACAATTTTTGTTCACTGATTGTGTTAAAAATAAGTACTTTATTAATTTTGTAACAAGATTTTCACTGATTGGAGTACATCTCCRTTAGCATCTTTTTTAATTAACGGGGTATGAATAATTTCCAAGGTTAAACATAATTAGGGAAAAAAGCTAGAAAATTCCAGGCAAAGTCACACTATGATTAAATTAAGATTCGTTGTTTAAAGTATGTTAAAATGTGGTTTTATTTTCCTTTTTAATTTTAAAGTATATCACATCTCATATATAAAGATATTATTAAATATTATTTTTCATCTAAATTCTTATTTAATTTTTAAATCAATTTCGTTCAACCTACGGCTTTGATTCGAGATTTATGATGGGGAAGAAGTGATGAGGAAAAGAAAATTCGTTGGCAAAGTCGAGAGGCCCTTTATAGACCTAAAATGGAGGGGGCTTYGGATAGACCGAATCCATTGGTGGCTAGGATTGCAATTAGCTCAGCGAATTGGGGTGCAGCCAATCCTTTGTGAATCTGATTGCTGAACTGCAATCAGCCACATTTGGAGAGAAGAGGAAGACTCATCCCCTCTTGGTGGTTTGGTAAATAATGCTCGTCTTCTAGCATGACAGCCAGGTTCTGTTGCTTTCATGTACACTCCTAGTTCTATCGACACTTACTGGAAAAATTTGCACGTAATCTGGTTATGGATTCTCTATGGTTGGCTTCTGGCCCTCCAGCTGTAACTGCTGCAGTTAGGCTGATTTTCTTTAAATGAAATTATGGTTGTTTTGATAAAAAGTGAAAAAACAAAATTCATTCACCTTACAAGATCAATTCTTTTTTCTCATTTATCTACTTTTCTACATGTAATTAATCTTCTTCTTCTCTAATATAAGGATAAAAGATTTTATTTAAAAATAATTTTACACCAATTTATTGTATATTTAATCTATGTGTTTTATACTGCTGTTACTTAATTTTAAAAATAAAAAGAAACCAAGAGAGTAAGTTTAAATAAATTTATCTTACCTTCATTTTGATATACATATTGGAATGAGATTCAGCATGCAYAGAATAAGAAATTATTAAAATTTATACAATATTAAATAAAAATGATTAAGCCAACTCTATTTAATTTCATTAATAATTAATTACTCAAATCACTAATTCTTTATCCTCCTTTCATTGGATAAGTGTTATCATTTCTTATCAAGCAGAGTTGTAGTCTTTTCTTTCATTAATTAGGTAGAATTTGAAAGTCTGACTTTTAGTTTTACAATAACAATAATAAAGAATAAATTGAAATAAACACTTTCTCAACAATATAATACGATAAATATTTTAAAACAGAATTTATAAAATGAAGATAATATATACAATATTCGAATTTGAAACCTTCAATATATTTCTCATATTTTCTGAGGAAGAACAAAATTATGTTCAAACATAYACAAATCACTAGTGCAATTTTATGCACATTAAATGGTTTTTAACAAGCAAAAATCAAATGCACAATTAATCATTATAGTAGTTGTTTTTTGTACACGAATCGTAATGATTGAGAAGAGGACTAATCATTCCAATATTTTCACAAAAGAGGAAAATTCCTATCAAGCCCGTATGATTGAATAGAGAAGCACTTTTATCACAATTTTCATTAAAGAGAGAACTATTAATCCTTCCTCATATTTAGTTGTTTTTTATTGGAAAATGAGCTCTATAATTATTTAAATAGAATTATAGAGAGATCCAACCATTTACCAAATATTTATATCCAGAAAATCCTCTCAAGCAAAGTCATGCTATAGGGCTACTTAAATTTATTATACACAATTTTGTGTGTTGCATCGAGTTCAATTAAGGGCTAGTATATGTCGTTTTCTTCATAGGTCAACATGGGTCGTTAGTACATCGATTCAAACTTTTACCTATCTCAAGAGTATTTTTATATTCTTGATTTTCTTTTTCCTTTTTTCTTCAACCATGACAATATATAATAGGGTAAAGTCAGACTATTGATTGATTGCAGATTTACTTTTGATCGACTTATAGGGGGAAGACAAATGAGTAAATCTCAAGGAATTAAAAATAAAAAAAGCAAATGAAAAGATTCGACGACTATCTATTTTTTTATTTTAAAATTTCTCACGTTTCATCTTTGAAAATAAAAGATAAGACAACAATCTTCTTTTTGAATTATTTTAATTGCATACTGCAATTTTACCTTTCCTAAAGAATTTAGGAGGATACTTGTGGGAATTTGAAAATAATTTAATTTGAGATAGAAAATGATTATAAGCATGTGATTAGGGCCCTTGATGTATGATGATAATTATTGATTAATGGCAATGTCGAAATTGAAGGAAGAAAAAAGTGTAACAGCTGGAAGGCAAAACCCTTGAATGAACACTTACTTAGTGGGAGTGAGTGAGAGAGTGAAAAAGAAAATCAAGGTTTTGTCTCTTTAAAACAATGATTAGGATTGTGCAGGTGAAGAAGCTTTTGACCTTTGTGTCTCTTTGATGTACGATATTGCTCTTRTTTTGCCATTCCATGAAACAAAGAATTCATTTATGTCTCTCTCTCTCTTTCCTCTCTCTCGGCCTCCAATTGAGTGAAGAAAAAGAAGAGTAAAGTTACGGGCGACAGAGGTATGCCTCTCAAGGGAGCAGTTTAAGTTACGCATGATGTATAAAATGTCTCTCCTCCACTTTCTTTCTCTTTYACTTTCTTGCTGTGGTCCAAAACGTCTATATACTCCATTTTCCCTTTTCTTCTATAACTCTTGCAAAATGAAGAATATATAAGTTCTTTCTTTCTTTCTTTTTGTTTTAAGGAGACTTACTTCACAWATATGGACTTGTCTGTTTTCATGCTAAGAACGTATGTTAATTATAAAAAGCTAACGTCAAAATATTTCAATTTATCCAAATTGATCGACTTTTTCAGTATTAAAGTGTAGAAAGATATGGTGATGGAATTTTAAAACGGTGATAAAGTAGTTATCTGGTATGGAAGTAGACATATTTTTTTTTCCCGCAAAACCCTAGTAGATAAATATATTTATATAGAAAGGAAAGAGAAAAGCAGAAAAGAAATTCCTGAGTCAAAAAGCAGAATGAAATAGAGGCTGAGGGAGGAAAACCAGAGAAGTGAAGAGCCCTAAAAACATTCTCTGACGGAGCATCAGCACTGCCAGTGATACTCGACATAACAAGACAGAAATATGACTACTGATAAAACAGAAAATAAAATGAAAAAGACAAAATATTGAATAAAGAGGGAAATTTTTTAATTCCTAGAGGAACGTGAGGATATCTCTGGATCTGCCTTTCGCTTTTTCCCATCCCAAATGCCAAGAGAATTGGATTCTCTTCATTTTAATACTGTTCTAGGGATTCATTTCCTTTCCCCTTTTTGCAAAGTTAAAAGATGTGGAAGAATTGATGATGACGAAAGATAAGCATCATTCAAATGTCATTTTTGCTTAAAGTGGAAGTTTTAAGGTTTTTATTACTTGGGCTTCTGTCCAAAGTTCAAGTTCTCAAGTTAGGCTGATTTTGAAAGCTACGGACTGGGAAATCTTTCACTATCCCAGTACAATTTGTATTAGATACAAGGGTATAGAAGATCAAAGTAGGTATCTTTTCCCRCTCTTGAAGTAAGTGATTTGATTCTCAAATTTCTCTGTCTTTTGAACGAAGAATACGGTTACTTTTATTTCTCAGATTGGGGCCAAAATGGCTTATCGGCATCTAGAATAGTAGACACTTGCCCGCACGACYTTTCCTTATCCCAAAATGTAAATGAAAAAATAAATGATAATCCAAAAGGATTTACAAGAAATTCAGAATGACCTTTGAGTATTATAATTACTAAGTAAAGAAAATATAAGATATATGAAAAGTATGTATAAGAGAGATTCAAAGGTTCTCCAGTTTCATAATTAATCATGCTAACCTCTACTATATTAAAATATAAAAATCATTTTTAGATAACTTTATTCACTTACCCTATTAATTAATAATTAATAATTGTCTTATTTAATTTATTTAAAATATGAAAGGTGACTAAAAGAAGTGTGCTCTTAAAATATATTCCATATTTTAATAAAATTAGCATTAATAATATTTTAAGTTGAAGAAAGTGCAACCCATGAAAAGCAATAACACCCAATATAATTTTTTATCATTTATATCTTTTAAATTGACTTTACTGATCTCTTATTACTTATTATTTTATTAATTAGTTTATCAAAGAGTTACTCAATGAATTGATGTTTGAAATTGTACAATGAATGATGATGAATCGATTTTATTTTATATATAATTACACTCTATCGATCTATTGACGAAATATATTTTTTCATTTTCCTTCAATCTCCAATTATCCATTCAAAATATTAACTAACACAATTTATAAATTAATAAAAGAAAATGTGATATAAAACAACGTGCAAATGCACATTATTCTAGACTAGTTTAGTGAGAGAGTGCTAAAACGTAACACATCTATTTCTTTATATAATATTTTTTTAATAAAACTTTCAACAACRATCTTATTTTAATATATGTTATCTCGTTCTATCAACTTTTATCTGTCTTCTCTTCTTGAAATATTGACCAATCTATTTTAAATTTTGAATTGCTTAATTAAAACATCGTAATCAATTAAACGATTAGAACTAAAAGACAAATAACTGTTGAAGTAAATAATATATATATATAGCATAATATATAATTAATATATATAGTCAAAATTATATTTTTTAAAAATTTAATAGAGCAAAGATGAAATCATCTTTTCTTGGATCTTTTATATATTAATGGATTAAGAACTTGATAAGGAATTATGAATAGTAAGGCCTAGAGTGAAATGTAGGGAGACATTTGGTTCGATCCATTTGGTTGTAGTACAAAATATTGTGTTGTTGGAATTAGGAGATTTATAATTGAATTGAAATTCCTTTTTTTTTCTTTTTTTATGAAGAAGAATTCACATGTGGTCTCCATGCTTCCTCTACTCATTATAAAAATTAAATTCTGGTGAGCTTTTTGTTTTACAGCTAACACTAATTAACTCTCATATTCTATCGTTAAAAAAACTAAACCTATAAAACTATAAGAATTAATATTGCACAAAAAGCCGTCCATTTGCCTAGGGCAGGCCCGCCTGCAATCTGAAATATGTAGTTCAAGATAGAAGCCCAGTGCAAAAATAGGCCCATGTTGTAAACATCCTGATTTCCAGCCGTGCTTTGTCGTCTGAATCATTGTTCGCTTCCTCGGTTTTTCAGAACGCTAAAGAATGTCAAAATCTGATATTTGTAGCTCAAGTTATGGCCCAAGAACAAATCTAACTAGAGCCAAATTCTACACTAAAATTGACATGATTGGCCCAAATAAATCGCCCCAAACAAGTCGGCCCAAATTCTGGTCTAAATAATCAACTAAACCTTGCAAAAACCAAAGAAACCAAAAGCACAAAGATTACCCCAAACTAGACTAATTAATGACTATGAATCCGTGAAATAAATTCAAACATGGACACGTAAAAAGCCTACAATCAATTGAGGCGTCACATAATAGCTGAAGTTAGTTACATTCGATGAGGAGTTAGTTAAAAATTCTGACTTTTTTATTACTTCTAATYGATTTCAGTTAACTTTAGGAGGAATAAGAGCACTGCGTTGACGAGCTCAATGGAATCAGGGGCATCACTTCAAACTTTTCTCAAGCTTGCTGATGGAAGAGGGTAGGAGTTGATTGTCAACACCATTACTGACCATGTTCCCAATAGGAGTGTGGATAAGATCATGAATTGCCCTTTCTGCAAAAGTCTCGGGCAACGATCTAGCCCAGGTGAACATTTCTGTTGTTTGGATTTTGCTGAACATTTGAGCAAGTCAATTTAAAGAGTTAAGACCAGTTCAAAGGCAAAGTACTACTTGATTGGTCCCCGATGGTCAACTCGTACAATCTTAGATCCAACCGCTCGCTTTCTTCCTTTCCATGGGGATCCATTGATTCCATTCAATTCAAAGTCTTCGTTCTATTTTTAATTGCTAATATTCTGTTCATGGCCATAAGTTTTACAGAAGACCCTCTCTTTCAGAGCACAAAAGCTACAGCTTACAAAAAGCTTTACAAAAATAATCATTACAATTAAATAAAAATTAAATCCAAAACAATTACTGGAGAGACTTGAATCCTTCAGTACCAGAAGTTAGAAGGAAAAACATGGTCATCATACATTTTGAACTACAACAGCAAGAACAGCAGCACAGTCCCATCCTGCTTCAAACAACTGGAATGATCATTGGAATATTGGTCATCGACGTAATGACCAATTAATGAAGACGATGATCATCATGAAGCAAAAAACACCTTAGAAGAACTTCTACAATGGCTTTGTCTCTCCCCATTAGATCCAAAAGGAAAGCAAGTACAAATTACCTTTTTCACCACATTCCTGAGAACCTGGCCCCTGTGTGGAATCCACCGGGGAGCCATGGCGGCGCCTGCAGGTTGCTGCCGCCATACTTTCATTTGTCTAGAGCTGTATCTGTCCATACTTACGCTAACATTCAATAATTAACGATAAAAATAAGATTGTTTAGCTAAGACAACAAAAATGCTGGCAATTTTGAGTATTCAACTAACCAAATGTTACAAATGGTGAGTGATGGGTCATTTGGAGGGAGCACCGACTTGGTTTATATAAGCAGGGGTAGGGGTGGTGTTTCTACCGCGTAAACGAGTGTGTTGATGGGGTGAGGGGCGTTGTTGGGCTTCCGTTATTCTTCATTTCAACTTTTTTTCATCTACCGAATTTCTACAGCGGTTTGAACAAGTCCTTGGGAGTTGAGGTGCAAAGATGGGCCTGGTGGAACCCAAGGCCAAGACTATTCTCTCGTCATTTGGTATATATTATTCTTCAATTGATCTTTCTTTTGAATTAATCTTGTCATTAATTTTATGGAAGTAAATACATCTTGGATATATTTTCCAACCGCAGGAGTATTAGTTTTGGATTAGTTTACCTCTCAAACAATTTTATTTTAGATATGTTTTTCTACAATGGGAAAACCGATTGTGTGCTTTGAAGTTTTCGTTGTTTTTTTTTTTTTTTTTTCCCTTTTTGGGATCAAAGGGAGTTCGATAGAGTCTCAAATTACACTAGAACTAATTTAGGGGTAGTAATAACCCTTTGATCGAGATCTAAACACTGTAAAATAAAAGCTGCGCGTGAAATCAACTCAGGAAAACATTAAGGCAATCCAACACTTCTTTTCATTCCTGCCACACATGAGTAAGATGGCAATCCTAGTTTCTCTGCAGCACACTTCTGATATAAACCAATCAAATTAAAATGGCAGTGATGTTTTTCAGCTATGCGAATTAGAGAAATCTCAGCCTTTGAGTCCTATTACAACTCTACCTTTCTGTAGCCAAGCTTCCAAGCCATCTTCAAACCATCCGTCATAGACCAAATTTCCGCAGCCGTATTAGTGACATTGCCCAGGCTGTACATAAAACCACCATCTGCCCAAAAGGATTATGGCAACTTTGCATGGGAGAGCATGCAATGAACTCCTTCTGCAATCGTTTTGTTCATTCTCTCCGCAACTCCATTCAACTGAGGTGTCTTTAGAACGGTCTTCTCAAGCTTGATACCTTGACTTTTGCAATAGCTTTCAAATAGACCTCTGTGTTCTCCACCATTATCAGATCTTACAATCTTGAGCTTCCGACTTGTTTCTCTTTCAACCCTAGCCTAGAACTCCTTGAATGCAGAAAATACTTGATCTTTTGTTTTCAACACAGAAATCCACACTTTTCGAGAATAATCATCAATAAAGGAAACAAAATATTGAGTACCACTATGAGATTTAGAATCCATAGAACAAACATCAATATGAACAAGATCGAGAGGATATTTTCTTTTGGATGGAGGGCAGGAATGAAATGCAATTCTATGTTGTTTTCCAGCTAAACAATCAACACAGGATTTAATVGACATACCTGACACATCAGGGAGATATTGCTTCTTAGAAAGCAAATGCATACCTTTCTCATCATATGACAAAGTCTCTTATGCCACAAGTTGATAGAAGAATCATGAGCTACATTTGCCTCACCTGTACAAATTTTAGCCTGTATCGTGTAGAGAGATCCTTRCTTCTTGGCTCGGGCCACTATCAAATTCCCTTTGCAAAGTTTCCACTTGCCATCTTCGAAGTGGCTGGAATATCCATCATTATCAAGGAATCTAGTAGAGATTAAACTCAATCTGATATCAAGTACATGTTTGACATCAYGCAACACCAACTTGCAACCAGTGGAGATCTCTAAGCAAACAGTACCCATGCCAACAATCTTGGATGATCCACCATTGTCATAATTTCCGCTAGAATAAGATGAGAAGTACCCTTGGTGTGAAGTGAGATGATATGAGGCACTCGAATCAATCACCTAAGTGCAATCATCACTAGCAAAGTTTAAATAACCTTGATCGCCAATAAAGAGCAAATCATCAGCAGTTACTAACGCTGTGGTGTCTCTATCTTCATATGGTTGCTCAGAAGATTCATCTTTTTCTTTTCTTTCATTAGACTTGTCTCTTTTCATCTTTCTACAGAATCTTTGAATATGAYCTGACTTATTGCAGTAATGGCAAATTATATTTCCTGATCTGACTTTGATCTCCCCCTYGTCTYGTCTCTGGACTTGTCTCTATTATGGGGAAATCGATTCTTGTTTCTTTCTCTCTTGTCATCATGTACCACATTAACTTTAGATTTATGAAGCCCATTTCCTTTCTTCTTGTTTCTTCATTCAGAAGGCTAGCTTTCACAAATTCCATGGTCAACTTTCCTTCTGGAGCAAAATTGCTAAGAGACACCACAAATGTGTCCCAAGAATTTAGCAACGAAGAAAAAAGTAGCAATGCTTGCAACTCATCATCTAAAGACATCTTGGCTGCAGCTAACTAATTTACTAGACCCATAAATGTGCTGGTGTGAATCACAATGCTGTCTCCATCTTTGTACTCCAACTTCATAAGCTTTCTCATCAATGATGTTTGTTTAGAGCATTCTTCTGCTCATACATCCCTTTTAGCTTATGCCACAACTCATAAGCATTGGTATCATTTGCAATATGCTGAAGTACACTCACATCAGCAAACTGTCTAATTGTTGCAACTGCTTTTCTGTTCAAAATCTTCCAGGCAGACTCAACTACTTCGTTAGGCATCTCCATCTATGTAATTGGCTCATAAAGTTCTTTCACATACAACATATCTTCCATTTTGATCTTCCAATCTGAGTAGTTGCTAGAGTTCAACACAAACATTTTCGAAAAACTATTCTTCTCTTCCATTTGAAAAACCTTGTTCTGATACCACAATGTTAGGAAAAGTGCACACCTAATATAAAGTATCAAGCGGAAACAAAATAATCACACTTTTCCAAAGGTTATCAAACGGACAAATATTACCAATCTCAACAAACTGACCAAATATGATAGCCCACAAACGATAAAGAAAGAACACAAAGATTTTCATGGAAAACCCTAAAATGGGGAGAAAACCACGGGAGCAGAAACAGGTACTAAACCCTTCCACTACACTAATCACTGGTAAAAAATAGGTGGGTACACAAATTGTCTTCTCTAGATAATACTAGAGGCACATCCAACATCAAGGAACATCCTTGGAACAACAATTCACCACAAACATCAGTTATAACTGGCAACAATACTAATTTTTGAGATTAAGGCTRTATATAAAACACCAACATAAAAAACTTTAAATGAGAATCCAACCGTTGGATAAGAAGATTGGAAAGTCAGGAGCAGTGTGTAAACATTTGGAAGCAATCGGAGTTCCTTAAACCTTCCATCAAGCACCAGATTAAGAGCTGGTCGCAGGAAAAATAAGTAGAATTTTAGCAATGCTTTTTCTCTCCTTTTTCGTTTGTCTACCTCTCTCTCGTTTTTTTCCTTTTTAGGTCATAACCATCATATGGGCTCAAGATATAATAGCCCACATAGAAAACGATTAMTACTKGTCCATATTTTAATTTATTGGACTCTTCCTCCAAGTGGGAGGGAATAAAACCCATCACTTTGTTTCTCCACAACCAAATGCTCTRGTTTGCCTCTCTGAAGATTATCTTCCAATGTACTCCAGCGGATGAAAATCCCAGCTCATGTGACAAGTTAAAATCAACCCACTCAGTTACTGAAGGTTTATGAAAAAAATGCAGTATGTCATAATGGATGAATTAAGATTTTCCACACCAAGGATATCTAGAGAAAATCCCACAAAGCATTTACATTTGAATCTTCTTGATTGCACCTCAAAAGGCAGAAGGGATGAAGAGAGATATACCCATGAAAAAGGAGAGCTTGAGTAGAAAATTTGTCATGAGATGCCATAACAACCAAGAATGTCAGCCAGCTCCCTTGGAATTCCAAATTTTACACCAAAGCTGCACATTTTATGATAAATTTATAATCCCTCTGTCTTGAGGCAGTAGATTATAAACAGTGCTAACACTAGTTTGACCACTCTCATAATATTTCAAAACCTGAACATCATAATTTATGTCTTCATCTCAAAGGAGCACCAKACTTAAGGAAATTAGATCATCTCTATGTAAGTATGGTTGCAAACRATCCTATCTCCATGAACACAAAGCCGAATCCAAGTAATCAATTTCATTCTTTAGCACTGGAGATATTGCTCTATCCAAAAGAGCTAAATAAGTCAACCAATTGTCCTTCTAAAAGGAAATAGACCGACCATTACCCAATTGCCATTTAAGGCCTCTACTAAGTATCTCCCATCCAGCACATAACCTTTCCAAGTTGGGTAGACACTAGACAACACATTGCTATTTCTAGGGTGAGTTGTTGTCCCATATTTCGAGCGAATGACTTGCACAAACAATGTAGCCTGATTTTTGTTGCATGCGCCAAGCTAGTTTAGCTAAGAAAGCTAAATTAGTTTCCTCAAAACACCTTAGACATAAACCTCCAAACTYCTTTTGATGCTCTAGTAGATTTACAAGTGATAAATCCAAAAGAATAAATCTGAAATCCATCAGAGATCATCGAAATCCACGAGAAGAGAATTGAGAGAAAGTCTCGAATTTTATTGATAATAATTTATTTAATGAGAATTACAAGCATAGAGGTCTCTTAAATAGGGAAAAAAAAATATAAATCCTATTCCTATAAGACTTACCGTAAACCCAACTAATAAATTAGAAACAAATCTCTTAATTTGATAAGAACTACTACAAAAGCCTAATTAATAGAGAAACAAATTTGGAAATCACTAAAAAAATGTCTAAAAAGTGGTAAAGAATTTAAAGTCCAACTTGATCTTCAATTCCTCGAATTCTGTCCTACATCAGTCACCTCCACCTCCCAAGAACTCGACCTTGAGTTCTCTTAAGGATAAAAACCATCATCATTGTGAAACTCCTTTTTCCACTTTAACTTTCTTGTGTTCATTATCTGCAACTTCATACTTCGCATTCCATTGCCTCCAACTTGGCCTCATCTRCTTCTATCAAGATCTCATGTCTACTACGAAATAATATCATAAAACTTTCTCGATTCGTAATTATGGGTCCCCTAGAAGGTGATAAAGAGGCATAGCATTTTTATGACTATTCCACAAAACTAACAATATATAGTCGTTTCCTTTATAAGTCTCATCCACCCTATAATTCCTTAAATCCTTCGTTGTCAAAATTTTACCAGCTTTCACTATATCTTTTTCTTCAAGATTGTACAATTTTTCTGCTTATCTTGAGTGTTAGGGACAAAATGGTTTAAAGAATCCATCGTGGAYGTTGCAACATGCCAATGTTGTTGTTGTCATTGTCGCTGCCAACATAAATCTCATTATCATCTCCCGGATCCACATCGATCACCTCATGCATGCGTCTTCAATTCAAACAGTCACTTTTCAGGCTTCAACTTGAGTTAAAACATTTTCCTCCATCTTTGTATGGTCAAAAAAGTATGAAATATCAACATTAATTCTGAAATCTTCATCAGCCTGACCTTGCAATTTAGGTTATGTAATTTTCATCTTGGAATTAGAATATTTAACACCTCTACTAACACGTTCTCCTTCCCAGCCTTTGTTGGGGTTGTTGTCATTCCTCCCCTCATCAATCTCCTAAGATCCGCTTTTTGATCACTCTGACTATTGAGGACTGTAATATGAATATTTATGGCCTTATTCATGGTGGCAGTCATGGCTCCYGTCATGGTTGCCATCTGAATGATAAGAGCATGTGTATATGCTTTTGTAGCTAGAGTTATAGCATCGTTTGTTTTGTTGGCCATTTAGTTCAATGGTGAATAAAAAAAATAGGAAAGACCATCTCTAGTACCACTTGACGCAGTTGGAAAAGTAGTGAGCCTACAAGCGATAAAACCAAAAGAACAAACCTGAAATCACCGGAATCTACCAGCAAAAAAGTGAAAGAAAATCTCGAAGTTTATTGATAATGATTGATTTAATGAAAAATACAAGTATAAAGGTCCCTTAAATAGGGAAAACACAAATTCTAGTCTTATAAGACTTACCCTAAAATCCAACTAATAAAACATAAACAAATCTCCTAATCTAATAAGAATTACTACTCGAGTCTAATTAATAAAATAGAAACAAAATTTAGAAATTACTAAGAAAAGTCTAAAAAATGGTAAAGAATTTAAAGTTTAACTTCATCTTCAATATCTCAAATTTTGTCCCACATCACATTTGGTTTACAAACCACCTCCGAGGCTATCGGATGTAACTTCCTCCTTTCATCAACCCCATCCATAAAAGATGTCTTTGTACCTATTAATGTCTTCTAAAATATTCTTGGGTAACTTGGCTCTTTGCATGGCATACATAGGAATAGCTCGTAGGGTAGACTGAATAAGAATATGCTGCCTTCTTTTGAAAGGACTTTGGCCTTCCAACTAGCCAAGATATGTTGCACTTTATCAATTAAGAAAAAATGAAAAAATTTAATAACGTGACAATGCAACGGAAGTATGCCAAGGTACTTTTCCAAATCCCGTGTTGTCTTGATACTGAATGTTTRGCTAATAGTACTTGATAGATTCTTGTGCACATTGCAAGAAACAATAGCCATGAATTTTCAATGTTTACATTCTGACCAAAAAAGGCTGYAAAAATCCATAAGAATAGTCTCAATTACCCATSCTTCATCCAAGGAAGCCTCTCCAAAGAGTATCAAGTCATCTGCAAAGAAAAAATGAGAATAAGGTCAGTCCAGCTTTCTCAAGTGTAATTGGTTTCCATGATTGCATGGCAATAGCTTTTGAGATGTTGTAACTAAGGGTTTCAATGCATGAAACAAACAAATAGGGAGATAAAGGATCTTCTTGTCTAAGACCCCTTTAAGGTTGAAATGATTGCAATATTTTATCATTCCATAAGAGGGATAATGATGCAGATTGAATACAAAACATGATCAAACAAATGATATTTGTATTGAAATGAATGCGTATTAGCACCTGTCCAGAAAACTCCACGAGATATGATTATATGCCTTTTCTAAATCAACTTTCACAGCCATCCATCCTTTCTTTCTAACCTTTTGATGCATGGACTGAAATACCTCATGAGCTATTATAATATTATCTGCTGCTTATCTCTCCCCATCATAAAGCTAATTGTTGAGGTCCAACTAATTTTACCACCACCTTTGTAGTGATCTTCACAATCACATTACATAAGGAAATCGTCTAAATTGTGTAAGAGTTTCAGGATGTCGCACCTTTGAGATGAGTGTAGTCAGAGTATAGTTAAGTTTTGGCAGAAAGAAGTCTTGTTGGAAAGCGTTTTGAACAAAATTTAATCATAGAGAGTCCAATAATAKTCCAAAATTTCTGGAAGAGAAAAGGAATAAGTCCATCAAGGCCAGGAGCTTTATGAGCTCCCATCTCAAAAATTGCTTGCTTCACTTCAAGACTAGTAATAGTGTGATGCAAAGGTCTGATATCCTCCTAGGAGAAAAAGCGGGAATATGCACTCCAACAGATCACAAGGTGCAGTTGGTTAAGCCGAATACAAATGGATATAAAAATCCCTAGGCATATAGCAAARAGTGTCTTYATTTGAGCACCACTGTCCAGTGCTATCCTTAAATTGCAGAATCTTATTCCATCTTATTCATTGCATAATAGATGCATAGAAAAACCTTGTATTATGATCCCCATGCGACAACCATTTTTCCCTGGAGTTTTTATACCAAAGTAACTCTTCTTGACGAAGGATTTGATTAAGCTCCAAAATAAGTTCTTGTTCAAGATAATCAAGGAAAAAAGTTTCTTTCAGTTAGGATTTCAGTTAGGTATTTATGTATCCCTTGTAATCTAAAAAGACCTCGCTTCTTTTTTGATGAAAAATATTACCAAAAATGGTTTTGTTCCAACAGTCTGCAACATTAGCAAAATTCTTCACTGTTTTCGAGAAGTTATTCAACCCTCGAGCCCAAGCCTCTTCAACAAACTGTCTRAACATTGGTGTGTGAGCTAAGCAAGTTCCATTCGAAAAGGTTTTTGTTTCTCATTTATACCTTCAAGTAGTGTACAATGCAACATTAAAGGATAATGATTAGAATGCTTTTGGTATATGCGTAATGGAAGCATCTTCATATAACATGCGCCATCTATGATTACACCATGCACGGTCCAGCCCTTCCTATAGTTAGACCATGTAAGTTGTGTTCTASAAAAACCAAGGTCTGATAGCTCACATTCATTAATTAACAACCACCTAAAGTTTATGAGCCTAGCTGATATGTAATGGTTTTCCTCCCTTCTTCTCTAAATACAATACTATTTGATTGAAATTCCTAGTAAGATGCCAAGGAGCCCTGAGGTTCATAACCAACCTTCTCAAATAATCCCATAAGTCTGCCCTGATACTAGAAGAACGAGACATATAAATGGCAAATAACAACCATGGGGGTCGTACTTCCTCATGAACAATCACATTGATAATTTGGGAAAAACTATTGACAATATCAATTGTAATAGTTCAATCATCCTAGAACAACAAAATACACCAGAATAACCATTAGCTATTCCCAAAAAAACCAAAATCCTAAAATTAAAAGTTAATTATCTGTTCCGATTATCAAGAGTACACTATAGATAAATGTGGCGTACTTGAATCCATTGGAATAGTTTGCAGACGGGCGAGGTCTTCCAAAGACTGATCRGTCTTCACTGCGGCTCTTTCTCAAGATGAGGAATGACGTAGAGAAGGAAACTTTTCGATTAGCCATGGGGACCAAGACCTAGTGTTCTTTATATAGGCAACCAGATTWGACTCCCACTCATCCTAATTCGGTTAGGTTTCCTACTAGTTACTACACATTGTAATATAAGATGTCTTATTGGACTTACTTTGTTGGATCACTTAAATTAGTTTAATTAGAATAGAAAGCTAAATATAATTGTTACTAAATTGTAAGCCCATATATTGGGTTATTAATAAAATAACCCAATAATCTCCCACTGGGGCTACAAATTAATTCTGAATACAATTACATTTGATAATCAAAAGTGCATACAAAGTTGATGTCTATTCTTTAAGAATATCTTCCAGAACAATCTGATCCATCTCCTATATTAGCATGAAATCAAAGTGGCCTTTATTACACTTAATCATAACAAGACCCATCAATGATCACCAAACTAACATATTTAATGACATAGATCAAGTATGGATGGCACAAATATACTAGAAAACATGACAATTCAGAATCCAACGCTAGCAAATTCAAGGCCYATCTTATAAGAGGGATAGAGTGGCAAATAGAAAAGGAAAGGTAACCGGAAGGTACAAAATCTACATATATGCACTTCCTCTCTTTCTCTTTTTGGTTTTTCATTTTTCTGCCAAAGAAAATTTTCTACCGAAGAGCAAAACAATAGGGGAAGCAAAGAAAAGAGAACCAATTGATTATGCACTATAAAGTGCTAACTTCATCAATGGTAATTGTGTATGGCTTCGAGCAAGTGCTAAAAATGAATCTTAATTCTCATTTATTATTTCTCTATGTTCATMGGAATTCTAGAATCTCTCCACATTCCAAACAACAATCATATATAAGCATTCTATTGCCACTATCTCATGGCCCAATTCTCATGACTTTTTGCTTATCACTACTGGCACAACCGCATAGCCTGTTGATGCATTAAATTCTGCTAATATACTCAAACTTGAACCTGGCTAGTACAAACTGTCTAAGAACATAACATCCCATGCTTTGTCTGTACCTAACACCCCTGAATGAGACTACATARAGCATTTTCAGCAGGGCTTACTGAACCYCTTCTCCAGAAACATCTCTGCTAATATTTAAGCTCTCTGCCTTCAAGACATTCAAAAAGGAAAAGGAGATAAAAGAGGAAAATAACAATATATGTTAGAATCCAGAAGCAATCAGTTAAAAAGAATAAACAAGTAATATAAACCACAAGAAAACAATTAACCTTCTCAGTTATTTTATCAGCTTTATCGATGTAGACCATGCCTTGTTGTGCAGCTTGAACATTGAACTCAACAACCTTCATGCCAAATTGAAARCTCAGATATTTGATCACTGATAAAAATACAAGCCAATAAAYAAGTAATGTGATCTCATCATGTCTATTTCTATTCGTCCTAACTTTATAAGATCAAACTTTAAATTTTCAACCTTATGCTAAACTGCATTTGAAAGATAACAAATTCAGAGAAATAATTCAAAATAAAACCATATACTTTATTTTGCAGAAAATTGAATATAGATGTCATAAAATACAAAATAAATCACAAACTCRCACTAAAACTACACATCTTCAACTAGTATAACACCCATTTGAGCAGTATGCCCATGAAAGACATTGGGAGTTAAACCTTTAGTAACTGGGTCTKCTAACATGAAGTTGGTACCTATATGTTCAATTGACACTATGCCTCTCTGAATTCTTTCTTTAACAACTTTGAAATTTAATGTCTATATGTTTTGACTTAGATGAGCTTCTGCTGTTGTTGGAATACATGAYTGCTGCAAGATTGTCACTACATAATTTAAGTGGTCTTTCAACATCATCAACTACTCGTAGCCATGTGACAATTTTGTAGCCATATTGCATGTTTGGTTGCCTCATAACGTACTATGAACTCTATTTCCATAGTAAAAGGTGCTATAAGTGATTGTTTGACACTCATTCCAAGAAATACCACCTCCAAACAATAAGAAAACATAGCCAAAAGYGGATTTTYCAATATCTTGGCAACCCAAAAAGTCGGAGTCAGAATACCCAATGTTCTTCAAAATATCCRACTTCCGATAAGTGAGCAAATATTCTTTTGTTCTCTTTAATTACCTCATGACTCGTTRGGTTGCTTTCCAATGATCCATACCAGGGTCGCTCAAATATTTTCCTAACATTCCTACTATGTACGCYAAATCTGGACACGTACATGATAGACAAAATCTCATACGCACTAAAGCTTCACTCATACAAGTATGCACAATCCACAACTAATATAGAGTGAATAAGAGTATCATCCCACAAGGATTGTTGGTTCAAAAGTGATAGTTCAAATTCCTAATAAAAACAATAGGTTTGTTGGTTGTCACGAAAATAAMGTAAAATAACTAAAATTATCTAATCACAATGATTTGGAAATGAGTATAATAAACGCACAAACGATATGGTTAAGAGCTTAAAATTGAATTAGAGTTAAGAATCCCCTATGTACTAATGTCCAAGAAGTTAAAATATCAATGCTGTAGACAAGCTGCAGCAATCACTTCTGAGCAGACGCTATAACAAAGGCTTATCTACTAAGTCAATATTGCAGGCGAGCTGTAACAATGACTTCTAAGCAGACACTATAGCATAGGATTATCTACTACGTTAATGCTGCAAGCAAGATGTAGCAATGACTTCTGAGCAGATGCTACAACAAAGTTTAGCTACRGTAGAAATGCAAATCGAGACAGAAACGATCTCACCCTTTCAGGTTTTTGGTCCTTATTCCTATTTCACTAAGTTGTTCTACCTGTCGGAGTTACTTAACTTAAGGAAGTTGAATAAAGTTCAAGTCTCATATGATCTTATGGGTGGAATATGAATGTCTCCAATATTCAATAGTATCCCTAAGATATTAACCTTATCTCAAGATAACCAAATTCATATCTACTCAAGTTTTTCATCTCTTTTACTACCTTTCGCAGTTCAAGAGATTCACACAAATACTATTCATAGCCAATCAAATGGTGAATGTAAACAATAAATAATCTTGAGTAAAGCATTTAGAAAGAGCAAACCTTGCTCAAATCATTCAAATAGACATTAAATACATAGGTTCATCAAAACTTTAACTTCTAAAAAGTTAGTTCATGTTCTGAAATGAARTGAAATACAAGATGTGGAAGATTAACATATTGAAATGCATCTTGAATAATCACTAAAAGAAGGAGAAACAAAGCCTAAAGGAGTTGATGAAGTCCAATGGTGAAGGCTTCCTTGAARTCTTCTTYTTCTTCTTCTTCCAAGCTTCTCTCTTTTTGCTCTCTTTCTCTCTCATCTTTTCTCTCTCTTGCATTTTTGCCGTGAGTTTGAATTTCAAAATGTTCAATCTTGAATTAGCCTTGGTTGTYTCTAGCATCCTCCTTTCTATTCCATGAAGCTTCCCTTGGAAGCTTGGCAAAAAGGTGTTTATGACACCTTTTTGCTTTTTGACCGTTTTGTTTTTTACTTTTTTACTTTTTGCTTTATAAACTTCAGATTTAACTTTCTCCTTTTTCCAATGATGACTTTGCTTTTCGTCCTTGACTTTCTTTTATTTGAATAAAATGTTCCTTTTTGCTCGTAGTATTCAGTGCTACAACATCTTGTTGCAGCATTGAATAAATCTTCACTTGTTTATCAAGTGGCCTTCTGTTTTGCTTATAAAATCCTTTTCCTACAAAATGAAGTATTTTATCTTAGCAAATGCACATGAATTCTATTTCACACKATTGTAAAATTAAAGTCATTTGATCGATTCTAAGCAATATTCAAGGCAAAATAATATGAAGTCGCATTTCATCATACTAAAAACAGTGAAAACAAGTACATAATCTCTAGTAAAATCAATAGTTTTCCTCTCGCATCAACACCCTAAACCTAAACATTGCTCATCCTCGAGCAATAATGAAAGAAAAAGAAAACACAAAATCATCTACTTTAAGTAATGCTTGAGAAAGATCAACATAAGATTCCTCATTCTTAAGTAAAGGTTTTGGTCATCTTAAGCAAGTGTGTGGTAATGTACCATGACCAACTATATGTTAAGAATGCAAGTTATCCCAACTCGATACAAAAGACTAATGTGATTTCAATATATGTTCAACAAACTTCTCTAAAGGTGATAAAGTACCATTGGCCATTCCAAGAAGCTGTAGGGAATGGGCCACATATATCGGTATGTATTAATTCTAGGATGCCAGATTTCCTTTCGGTCCTTAACTTTCTTATGCTTGTATATTTCCCTTTAATGCACTCAAGATAGACCTTGGGATTTGTTAAATCAAGGGAATCAAAGATTTCATCAGTCACAAATCTTTCAATTTTTTGCTTAGAGATATGTCCTAAACACTTATGCCATAAAATTATGGAATCCTCATTTGTTGATTTATGCTTTTACCATGTGCACTAGTTTGCAATGTTTCATTAAATGAGGATAAGGTGTCTAACATATATAGATTATCAATTAAAGAACTAGTCGCAATAATATTTGAATCATGAAAAGATTAAATTTATTGTTTCCAAATGAACAAGAATAACCAAATTTGTCCAGAGCTGAAATGGAATCAAGTTCTGTCTAAATGACGATACAATAAAAGGCTCTTCCAAATCCAAAATTGATCGGTCTTTAAAGATAATCTAAAAGTCCTTATAGCCTCCGTTGCAACTGTCTTGTTGTCAAACACATAGATGAATCTTTTAGTATCAATTGGCTCCTGRCTYCGCAGTCAATCCTGCATAGTCACACTAACATGAGTAGTAGCACCAGAATCTCCACCAAGTATTYAGTGGTATAGAAGTTAAATTAACTTTAGAACAGACCAAMGTAAGAAGCAAACCTTTCCTTACATGCCAAGCGGCATATTTGGGACAATTCGTCTTCATATGCCCAAGTTTCTTGCAAAAGAAACAAGTAGATTCCCGATCCTTATCATTTTACTATTTTTTAGACTGAATTTCCCATTGCAACTTCATTATCTTTATTCCTTTTTTCGCTTATTGCCTTTTGAACTAGTTGCCGGTGAGCAATTTCARTCTATTCTCATTTAATTCTATCTTCCTCTTGCACACAGTGTGATATGAGGTCATTAAGACTCTATTTATCCTTCTGAGTATTATAATTTACCTTGAACTRACTAAATTATGCAGGAAGAGAGATCAAAACTAAATGAACAAGCATATCCTCATATAGCTCAAGCTTTTCTGCCTTTAGTTTTGAAGCGATAATTGACAACTCCATGATGTACTCCTTAATATTTTCTTTCCCTTTATACCTCATTTGCACAAGATCAGCTAAAAAATTAATTGTCTCAACCTTTTCACTTTTTGCAAAGCTTTTCTCCATAGCGAAARGAAAATACTTAGCAGTTAMGTCATTAGACATACCGCCATTGAAGGTTTCTAGAATGCTGCACTTCATCATCGATAGATTTAGGCGATTGGAATGCTCCCACTTATCATAGTTCAATATACTTTAAGATGAACTATTTTYTATAAGAAAAGTGGGAGGTTCAATTTAAAATGTATAGTCTAAATCCATGCAATTGAGAACTAACAAATTGTTCTTGTTCCAGCTCTTGAAGTTTGTGCCATTAAGCACATGAATGGAATTAACATTGGTACTAACATTTGCAGYAGTATTGATAACTGAAAGAAAAAACAAAGAACAACAAAAGAAGCATAAGCTCACAAATAAAGTTCATTTTCGAAAAATAAATAACATCAAATAAATGACATAAATTTTCATGCAACCAAAGTGGTGGACCCATTTAATAAGATACCTCGCACAACATTGATGTTTAGTCTTTGAACAAAAAGATCAATTGTAAGTGGTATTCTAAAGTTGGAAATCCAATGTTGACAATAAATCCGGTCAAACAACATCCTTCCTTRGGCCCAGTATGTTATCTACATGGAGACTTTATAATTATCGCACATTATTCCCACAAGTTCGATTGCTATTTGGTCTATCAACGACCTTCATTTGGATCTATCATTGATCTCATAATAACAACCACAAACATCTTAGTACTTTAAGATAAATAAATTATGCAAAGGAGGTTACTTAGGCAATGTTATGTTTCAACATATTGTTTTAAGATAAAAGACCAAAATTTAAGAAAAAATATATAATTTTTCTTGCCTTAATTGTGTCACTATTTAATGGGTATCGTCATGATGCCAACGAGTAAGTCTAATTTATTCCTTATTCAAAAGATATCTCAAAAGAAACATAAATCTTAGAATTTTACTTCCTAATTTAAGTTAGACATACTCAAATCCGAATCCATAATTAAATATGATTTAATATCAATATATTAAAAAAAAATCACAATGCATAATCTATGAAAATCGATATATTGTACAATATTGCAGCAAATTACCCTAGTTTTAACATAATATAACACATGCACATGTTTGCTCCAAAAAAAGGAAAAAGCAATATTGTATACAGATCAAAGAGATCCCTACATTGTATGATTTCGGTTTMGCAGCACTTTATTCTAATGGAAACTTAATAGTTATTGTACATATGTAAGCTTGCACAGAAATCAACAAATTGCATATACAATAGAATCGCCACACGTAGCTTAATRCAATTGGCAGCCATGTTCTTGAAAAAGAAGAATTCGCCAAGAATAAAAATAAGGATAAAAAATTGGAAGTCATATACTAATTTTCTATAATGTGCGTACAAAGCATAGTGAATGCAGAAACATGTAATAGAGAAGAAATCATAGATTGTCGTCATTGGCTGGAAAGCCAATTCACATCAATCCATTAGACGAAGGAAAAGCTTTACATAAAGAAAGCAAAATTAACGAGTGCAATAATCCTAAAATCACATAGATTAAATTAAATCATAATTAATTCTAATAATCGATCATGAAGTAGGCTCTTATATCACTTGTTAAGAAAAAGTCAAAATCCTAAGATTAAAATTTAATCCTTCATTGAGATGATCAAGATTATACTATAGATAAATGTGGCATACTTGAATTCATTAGAGTAGTTCGTAGAARGGCAAGATCTTCTAATTAATTGGTCTTCAAAACGTCTCTTTCTCAAAATGGTGAATGAGGTAGAGAAGAAAAMTTTTCGATTAGCCTTGGGGACCAAGAACTTGTGTTCTTCAGATTAAACTCCCACTAATCCTAATCYGATTAGAGTTCCTATTGATTATTACACATTACAAAGCACATACCAAATATAAGATGTCTTATTGCACTTACTCTTTATTGAATCACTTAAATCAATTCAATTAGGATAGGAAACCAATATAATTATTGCTAATTATAAACCCACATATTAGATTATAATAAGATAATCCAACATTAGCTTCCTCTACAAAAAAACCAGAGAAACGAGCTTCCTCTACAAGTAGAGGGTCATCTACCTCTTCTGGTTTTGGTGGTGGTAGTTCTTGATCAATGCCTTCAGTAGTACAAGAAAGATGTCACAGGCATTGGAGGTAAATACGGTTTAAAAGGTTCTTGTTGAGTTRGGTCTTTGAATGGAATAGGCACAATGGAATTGGAACTTGCTAATGGGTCTTTTGATGTGATAGAATTRGGTCTTGGTGGTTTCGGTCTAGAAGAAAGTTTTTAGGTAGTAGAAAGTTTATTACTTTTTGGGCTCAGACATGGCTTCTTTCTGGCATTACTAGTTCGGCCCATGGGTGAGTCACTAGGCTTTGGGTTGGGGCCTGGGATAGATTGAACTATCAACTTTAATGTCTTAATCCAACTCCAAATCACACGATGTAGTAAAAAAAGAAATCCTAAAGCTCCAAATCAATCTGGTTTGGAGGGTATAGGRAGACTAGGTTCTCCCATCAGYCTAGCCCCCACATCCGGGGCATAATCATTTGCAATTATGATGGCTTTTCCTTTGTGGGGGAGATGATGCTATAACGGTTGGATCAGAAGTTGCATGTTTGGAAGGATTTTCAAAAAATTGGTGGCTAGCAGACCTTGTTTCCCATGCTTCCTCCTCATCCTTTCGGATACTCACTGAGGAAACTTGCTGACGTCGTGTTTAGGGAAGCATCCACAGACAAAATTGAGATACAAATCATCAACTTGTACTGCATGAAAACATATTTCTGCATCTCTTGCTGAAGATTGATCTGCTGTTCGGTTACATCATCATTGAGAACAGTCCTCTATACGGTGGCCATACTTGCCGAACTCAAAGCAAATGATATGCAGTCTCTCATATCCRACCTTTTGGGCATGCCCCAACAAATTAATCATCAGAATAATTTATTTGAATGATAATTTTCTTATAAGAAAATAGTTACCGATCAAGTGATTAATTCGATTCAATACAAATCCTTGCATACTTACATCTGGTTTTATGCACGGTGGTGTCGTCAATTTTAGCCTTCTCCAAGAGATTTCCCATGCGAATGAATGTTTGCTCATCAAAAATATATGGATATCTCAGGGAAACGAACTCAGGCTACAGCAGCATGATTTTGTCACGTAAGGGACAAAAATTGGGTCTCCATTTATTTACAGTAACATAGTGGCCAAGCACTACTCAAGGACCCTGTTTTAGAACCTTTAGATAATCCTCCTTGCAATGGAAACGAGAAAGAAGATAGCCCTCCTCTAAATCTATAAATTTGCAGCCATGTTGTAGCTTCCATAAATCATTGAGTCGTTTTTCTAGAACTTGAAAGCTCATATTGCATCCCCATACTTTTAAAACCAACACCGGACGCCAAGGCTTCTAGAAATCCTTAAATTCCTCAAGTGACATCTCCACTGCGTCATTCTAAAAATTAGGAACTATTCTAACCTAAAAATGTTAGCATTTATCATTTTACAAATGCGAAAGCAAGGAAAAATAATTTTAAACTTTAACTGGAAAGAGATTTTCGTATATAAAAACTCTACAATTTTCTTTGTAATAAACATATATCCGACCTATTTTTAGAAGAGAAAACTCATTACCCAATCCTCAAGAAAACACTTTATACCACCATTTCTACTACAATTCAATGRAATAAATCCCAAAATGAAATCCTATATTAAACTAGGGAACAACTCCCAACAAATCCATTCGCCAAAAAAAAAAAAAAAAATGCATCCTTTATTTAATAATCTAAAAGCTCTTGAAAGAATAACCTCAATAAACAATTAAAGAATTTCAAGAGATAAGACTTAGGTATAAGAGTATGCTCCCAAGCGATCTCCTCGTACCACCAGGCTAATCATCACCTGAAACATAAAAGAAGAAAAAGGGTGAGCTGTAAAGCTTAGTAAACTCCATGCATGGAAGCTAATGATATGTATCGTTATAAAATCTTTCGAAGATTGTATTCTTTTATCCTAACCTGTGTATGTCAGCAACTACCCTTTTCCTAGATGCGGAAACAAGGAAAAATAATTTTGGATTTTAACAGGGAAGAGGTTTCCATATGCAAAAACTATATAGAAATTTTGAAAGAATTCCTTTGCAATACACACATATCAAACATGTTTTTAAAATAGAAAACTCCTTACCCAATGGTCAAGAAAATACTTATACCACCATTTCTACTACAATTCCGTGGAATAAATCCTAAAATGAAATCTTATATTAAACTAGAGAACCACTCCCATAGAATCCATTCGCCAACCAAAAAAAAAAAAAAACATGTAATCCTTTACTTAATGATCTAAAAGCTCTTGAAAGAATAACCTTAATAAACACTAAGAATTTCAATTATCCAACAGTCCATTGAACACTAATATTTTAACTAAAYAGACAAGGCTTAGGTATCAGAGTCTACTCCTAAGTAATCTCCTYGAATCACCTGGCTGATAATTACTTGAAACGTAAAAAGAGATAAGGGGATGAGCTATAAAACTCAGTAAGCAAACTTYATGATGGATGCTAATGATATGCATCATTATAAAATCTTTCAAAGATTGTATTCCTCTTTTCAAATATACTTTTCTTGATTGATGCAAGCTCACTTAGTGTATCATCTAGCCATTAAGCTCTGCACTGTGCAGTTATCATTTGGAATTAGGCCATGACGATCACAAACATTTTCCATGATGATCACAAACATGCAACTTGCCCATAAAAATGGTGCAACATAAAGATGCGATGTATGTTCATCTAATGACACCGAATTTATAGGTTTATCATAGAAGAAAGTAAAAATTCACATGATTGGAAATAAACTACAAATTCACATTAAGATAACATAAGGAGTTCCACATTCAACGAAGAAACAAAGGGAGTTTACTTGAACTCATTAACAAAATTAATATACTTAAATGCAAGTCGAGTTCCTTGATTGTCCACGATGTCAATGTGCTAAATAACATCCTAATTCCATTACAAAAAGAATATCCACAAAGAATGTAATACCCGAGATTTACTTTTCCATTTTTATGAATTTAAAATAATTTTATAAATTATATTCTAATTCCTTAATGAAATTATTCTCATGATTATTAATGTTTTAATTATTGTGCAGCGAAAGAACTTGGAGGTCACAATGGTTTATGTGCCAATAAGAAAATAAAGAATTTATTTTTTTGATTTATTAATTATTTATGCGTTATAGTGTGAGTAAATTTACTTACGAAATTTTCATTATTTTAAGTTCATTAGAGTTTTTAGTTAATCGGTKAGGTTTGACCAGTAGAACCCTTTTTATTCCTATTCAGAGTCTAAAGCCAATGTAATTTTTGGTTTCGGCCAAAAGGAAAATTAATAGATATTGATTTAGTTGAATTTAGTTGATTGAGTGATAAAATGGTCCAAAAAGAAAATTTTAGTTAGGGTTAAGTTTAGTTTAACAAAAAGAAAAAAACACACATACACAACGCTGATCATCTTCTCTATTTTTTGACRCCGTCGCCATCGCTCGTTGTCGTCGGTCAATGCCAGATCTGCACACCATGAGTCGCCGTTGCTTGCCACTGGTTCTACCCCCTCGTCTTTGGCACGACGACTCGACCGGAGCTGCTGGAAGTTTGCCACAGCTTTCCTTGCTCACCGATTGGTCCTTCTTGCATCGATCCACCGCTGCTCGACGTGGATCTTCCGCCGTCTATCGACCACTGTACTCCTCGTATAGATTGATTCACTGCTTGACTGTGTTCACCGCTGCTCATTGTGCCATCCACATCTTCATGCATAGGTCGACTGGAATCGTTGAAAAGCTCGACCAGATCCGGACTTACTCACTGCCTACCGAGATCTGTTTGTTGCTGTTGATCGGAACTCACATGTCGCCGSCTGCTTGCCATCCGCACTAGTGCACGTGTCACTGCTGCCCCTTGTTTGCTCATCGAGCYGGCCAAAGTTGCAAGCAATTGCCACTCGCGGATCCGCCAGTGGCTTCGCAACCATCAACTTGCTCCGATCTGCATGAGCAGTCCAGATTTCGTCAAACAGACGCGGGTTCTCTCCATTTCATCTTTAGATCTGCAGTCAATCACCGTCGAATAGTCGCCCYGTCGGCCAAGAGTATATTGCCTGGAACAGTCTGCTCGAAGCTCACTAGGCGCTGGGTGCCAATTTTGCGMGCAGCTCGTTCGTGACCAAGGCCATCGTATGCCGCCCGTTCAAACCCTCGGGGCATGCCAGATTGCGAATAGTTGTCATTGGCCAGAAGGAAAACTCTGGGCACCTTCCCAAGTCGCCATTAACTGACTGGAAAGATTTGCCGAAATTGCCGATGCATTCTCTCGAACTTTATTGACACCGATTATTAYGCCCYATACTTAATAGTCGAAATCTACAATTAAGAATTTTCAAATCTGAGGTGAAATTCCTATTTTCCTCATTTAATTTAATTAAATGATTTTTCCATTTGTATTTCAAATTAATATCCGTAGAAATGTGTAAAATGTGATTTCTTAACTGGATAACTTTACATATCTGTGTTTTGTGATTGGGAATTGTAGAAAAAAATATGGAATATGTTTATACATAATTTACTATGAAATTTAAGTTAGTAAGACTAATTAAAACAGGTATATGCTTCTAGAAAAATATATAAAAATATAATTTAATGTGAAATTTATGGTTTGTATGGTAAATGAGGTGAATTTTGATTTTGGTTATTATTATCTTAAAGAAGGATAAGAGGCATGAAAGTAATTTATACTTTTGGTAATTTTATTATTTTCAATGTGAAAATTTAAAGTCGGAAGTTAATGGAGTGAATGACACTCGTGTGACAAATAATGAATATATTAATGACGAACAGTCATGTTAAATGAAYGTATTTAGTTAAACAAATTTAAGATGTATTTTCTTTTTGTAATAAACTTAGGATATTTCCTAGCATATTGACATTGAGGGAGACCAAAGCACTTCGCTAGTGACTTAAAGGAAAATTTAATTTCATTAAGGATTTCGAGTAAATAAATTCCCTCATTTTCATTTTTGTGATACATGTATATTGTTGTTATGATTTAATTACTCTTATATGTTATGATTGTGATATTATTTTCAATATGTGAATTTACTACTCATTGACATGTTAGAAATTTTAAGTTAAGAGTTCATGTGGTCCATGATCATGAGCATGTARTTTGCAGTAGTTGCACATTTTCTGGCATGGACATAATCATACATTCAAGAAAGGAAATGTTTTAAAGAATGAAATTTTGGAAAAGAAAATCTTGTTAGGAATGAAGTTTGGAAAAATATTATTTTTTTAGATGAATGATTTTCAAACATTAAGGATTTTGAAAAGGGGTGTAAAGCCTAGACCATGAAAGATGCGAGTGGGAAATGGGGCATGGGGGACCGGTGCACCCGACCTAACCCTCTTGTAGGATGGAAATTCATGTGTCATTCACCTTTTATGAGGTCACGTTCAGGAAAATATTAAGTTATGATAACCGCTTTGCGGTTCTTTTGGTAAAATGTRATCRGGTTCCAAATAATAATTGCTCACTGTAGAACTTAATGRCTCRGTGTTGCACCAAGTGAACTCACTATTTTGAAACGAAAATATTTGGGGAAAGTCATCACAAAATAGTGAGTTTTTTTGAGTTTATAACATATAGTGCATTATACATGCATGCATAAATGAGATTTATTTACTGAGTTTTGTAACTTATTTCATTTCTCTCGTTTTACATTTCAGGTGATGATTAGCCAAATGGTATGAGGAGATCGCGTAGAAGCAGACTTTGATACCCAAGAGTTATTTTTGTTAAATTTCTATTGATTTATGAACTTATTGAACACTTAAGCTTTTGTTTGTTCTGAAATTATTCTTTCAAAGACTWCCACTAGATTATTAAATCTATGAGTATTTTATTTGTTTTAGAATTATTATTTGAAGCTTTTTTSCTGAATTTCAAATATACGAGTATTTTGTGGGTAAATGATATTGTTAGAATTTGAAGTTAATTCATTTATAAGTGGAGTATTAGAAATGTTCATTGTGAAATTTTCTGATTTATAGGGAAAAATATTGATATTACAGAGGAACCTTTACTGAAATTTCTGTTATTCCCTTTTCTATTTTAATATCAAAAATTTTTATTTTCCACATTTTCTGCAATTTTATGCGAGTGAGTAAATGTTGACATTYTCGGATTAAGATAAATTTTCTTAATATGGGGGTGTTACAAAGAATCTTTTGAAAATTTACATTCCAATTCAAATTAAATCTACAGACTCCAACAGGGTAGTTTAGATGGTTTGTTTATTCRACTAATATATGCAACATCTTGTATAGCTTGTGTAACATATGAAAAACCACAAGAACCACTTAATATATCTWGCTTAAATCATCCAAAACAAATAAATTTTAGAATAAAAAAGAGACATTCATAGTATTAAGAATGTGAAAATAAAACTCCAAAATGTTGGATGGTTGGCACTGCCGGTCTGGACTTCCAACACTTTTCTTTCTTTYGCTATTTGCTGGTTGSTTGGCGCCGCAGCGCTGGCCTCCCAATACCTTTATTTTTATACGTTAAAAACATATTCCTGGAGCATTAGCATTTCATTGGTAGCAAAAGACTTATCTTTTCAACRCCAACTACTTTAGGACATTGGGAACAATTATCATCTCACAAAGTTCAATCTAAATTGTAATTTATAATGGATAGAAGGAAAAATTAATTGCAATTCTTGATAAAATTCGGCAACTTACGCCAAAAACTAGAAACTCTATGCAAACCCAAGTGAATTCAATCTAATACAAATGGAAAATTGCAGCATATCCAGGGACAATTCAATCAAATTTACTCAAGACAACACAAAATACAATATTTAGAAACAAGAGACTGATGCCCAACACCAAGACTCACCTAAAGCAAAAGAATATAATGGAGCTAGTTGAACAAAGTAACGTTATAATTTCTTACCTTAAATTGTAGAATTATTGGGACCAAGTTTATTTTCTTCGTCTTTCTTTTGTTTCTTTTGGTTCTTCTCTCTCTCTCTCTCTCTTAATGCTAAGAACGTGCACAATAGATGAACGGCTGTTCTGGAGTGGAAATAAGGTTTCATCTCTTTTTCTTGTGTCCCATGTGCCATGATTGTCCCAAAAATTGGGTTGATGTCTTTTGAGTCTCTTTGGGCCAAAAATAGATTACATAATTCATGTAAAGCTTTAGGATTTTGGATAAAAAGAATGGGCTTTAATGGATTAGACCCAAATCCAATATTGTTTGCTCTAAGATGAAAGTTTCTCTCTAGTCCAACTTAACATACCCAAGTAAATATATATTTTTCATTAAATTAAGGTAATAGAATTGAATTATGAATCAAATAAACTCACACGATAATGCTACAAATAGATATTAAATAAATAAAAGAAATTATTGACTTTTTAATTGGTACATCGATCGTTATGGYTTCCAAGTCCTTCCACAGCAAAATAAGCAAAACACTAATAATCATAGTAATACATTAAATGGTCAATTAAGGTATAAATTACATAATTATGTAAATTCGTAAAAAGGGAAAAAATTAATCATGGGTTCTACATCYATGAATAGCCAGGGTTTGGAATGCTGTTCGCATAATTAAGCCTAAAGCTTTGAAGATCCTTTACTTGCATTACCATGTCAAATTCATCCTCTTTTGCTTCCCTTGTATACAAAGGTTGTCGCTCTTGCTTATGATGAAGGGTGTTTGCAAAGTACCTATTATTCCATATCCAATACTTGGATGGGAACAACTATGGGACACTTAATTGAGTGCAACAAATGCTAAGTGTATTTAAGAATGATGAGTGCCACACCAACCAATATAAAACATAATCAAGTAAGAGAGATAAATRAGCACAAGGAGACARGATTCATAGTGGTTTGATTTCCCTTGAAATCTACATATAYTACCTAAGGGTCACACCCTTAAGGTTTCCAAATCCACTAAGWAAGTCACAAAGTCTTTTACACAAAGCTCATCCAMCAAATGGGTTATAYACAACAACCGTTTACAACCTSAAGRTTCACCTTTTAACAAAAGTTTTATGTCCTAGACTACATTGAAATATTTTTCTCAAAAGTGGATAAAGTTTGTTACAACTTTTCACTCTAGAAAGTGAGAATATGAAATTGAAGATCAATAGATATGATTTCACAAAGCTTTGCCAAAGGATTCCTTGCACTTCAAGTAAGAACAATCAATGAATGCTTGTTAAGAATTCTCTCAAGATAATAGCTTTGAATAGCAGAATTCTTGGAGTAAAGAGAAACCCTAGAAGTTCTTTTATACTCCCCAAAGTAACAGTAAAAAATAAAATCATTTGAAATCTGAAAGCGTTTAGTTTGGATGTCTAAACTAGAACAATGGAGTGTTTGAAGTACTATCCAAACCCTTACAGAAGGATATTGGACTCAACTCAAGGACTATTTGAATGCCTAAAGGGACCGTCCAAACCATCTTCAGACCTTGCAACAGTAGGCGTTCTGTCCGATGTCACACATAACATTGTCGGGTGCCTAATTGGAAGGTACTCAAACTCAACATAAACCAGCTTCAGACATCCAAGGTAGGCACAAGTCCTAAGTCCAAACTATGTTCGAAACAGTGCTTGACACCTTCAACGTCCAAGGCAGGCATAAATCCTAAGTCCAAACTACGTTTCATAGGAACTTTCATTAAAGGACTTCTAACTTACAAAGTTTGTACTTAGGAGACCTGAAGTGACTCGGTCACGTGTTCAAAGTGTTTACACATTTACGGATTCAGTTCCAAAGAAACTTCTGAAGTTCTAAATACTATTGTAAGCTTAATGCCTATATTTTCCCAAATGAGTAAAACATTTGAAAACATTTGGAAAACATTTTATGCAAGGATTCAAAAGGCTTTAGCAAGAAAGTCAAATCTAAGTCTAAGTACAATTCTAGATAAGAAGAATAAAGGTACGTACTTAGATAAAGCCTACAAACAACTAGATCTCCATAAAATGATCTGAGCAACTTCACTTGAGTCCATTCAAGATCTTGAAGTCTATAAGGCTTGATTTATGTTCCTCCAAACTTTCATACATAATGTGACTATAAATCATTATCAAAACCATATCACAACTACAGCAATATCATTTTGAAGTTTTCATAACCAATACTCATTGAGGGGTGAATCTTCTCCAGCATTTTGCCATTTAGTGTTCTTTGTACTACATTGCAGTTGATCTTGTTCTTCTACTGAGCATGATGGAAATGTTGTAGAGAGCATGTTTGGTGATCAAGAATCGCAACTATTTTTGTTTCTTTTTTGCCTTATTATTATTARCTTTTCTTCGTTAGAATTTTATTTAGATACTTTTCTTCTTTCATTTGTTTGCTAAAATGAAATCCAATGATAAATTAATATAATTTATTTCACAATATGCCTTGAGATTCTAATATAGGAAAATTGTGCTATGAAATGTTGTATATWTTGCCAGTATAAGTTACCTGTGCTTTTATGATGAAAACATCGGTCACGAAATTTGAAAGGGCATTGCGACTGATAAATTCAAAAGCTTAATAAATAATAGAATCCTTCATATCCTCGTGAACTTTGTGACGACTATCTCTAGAAAAAGAAAAAAAATTTTGAAAAATATTTTTGTTAAAGAAGTAAAAGAGTTCGAATGGAATTTTTGAGGTGTCTATTGCAAATCCCATGCAAATTTGCGAAAGATGTGTGACGTATATTTTTGTGTGCTTTTAATTTTCAAAAAACAGATAAGAGTTTAATATTCTAATTTTGGAAAAGAGAAATCCAAAATCTGGTCGGAAAAGGGTTTGATATTCGACAAAGGTGGGGGAGCTCCTTGTCAACTGCACTACCCCTACTTGTCATCTTTAATTGAATATTGTCTGTGTATTTTAAGCACCATAATTTTCAAATTATGTTTAAATTRCATAATAAAATTATTGGAGACACATTGATCTTCCAAAATCAAAATATTTCTCCTRATCAAATTTGGACAAGTGTTATGATTTTAGTCTTCAACAAATTATAGTTCAAAGTGGAGTTTGATAAATTGAAGTGTACCACATCACTCGAAAAGGAAAGTCTTGTCCAATCAAAATATTTTGACTTATCCTATTTATTCCTCAAAATATTTGAAACGTGGAGATAATTTCTCAAACCATTCAAACTGACCCYAATCCTCATTGTCCTACAATTATAAAARGGGGTTAAGCCCTAAAATGAAAGGAGGATGGAAATTACATTTGTAGAACTAGTGAAACTCTCTCTATTTCTCTCCATGCGATCAAAGTCTTCCATCCAAGAGTTAAAACTAGCCTTCGATTTCAAGCCCATAAGTCTTTGGCATCTTYTTCAACAAATCTAGAGACAGTTCTATTATCAAATCAAAGATCAAGCTATGAAGCTCTCGAGATCAAGTCCAAAGAGAAAAATCGGCGGATTTTATTCTCAAATCAAGAATAGTTCGAAGATCGTAACCACATACTATCAAATTTATAGATCATATTATTCTCAAATCAAGAATAGYTCGGAGATCGTAACCACATACTATCAAATTTATAAATTATACTCTTTTGCTTGCTTCTTGTTYGCGTTTTTTAATATTTTGTAGATGATATATTTGTGTGTATGAATATCTAGAATGGTTAGTGGGACCATCTCTACCTATCATCTTTTCTCTCTGTATCAAATTCAATTGCCATCAATGGCTYTCAAGACTCCACCACAAAGGTCATCATTTCCAATGTTGAAACTTTAACTACAAATGTTGATTAAGCTACAYAGGCTAACTAAGTGTGACTTATTATGCATAGCAAGGTAGAGTTCTTGYAGAAAATCTTTTGGAAGAACATGTTAAACACAATCCAACTTTCAAACGCACCACTCATGTCTTCAAAGATTCTTCGTTTCCTTTGGGGGCAAAACAAATTGTTCAACTACAACTTCATTTGTCTTATCTGTTATGATGGTGGATAGTGCTTATTGATGAAGACAAAAAGTGAAGGGTTGACGAAATTATAGGAAGAACTTAAAAATAATTCACAATAAAGAGATTTCATTCTTGCTCAACGATACTAGAGAAGCAAGTAAATAGCTCCAAATCAATTAGAAATTAAAATGATGTTGAATCCGCTAAGGTTGCTMAAATAAATCCCAAATTGAAGTTAGATTCGAAATGAAAAGAAAGTTAAAAAAATTAAAAAAAATTCAATTTTCTTCTAATGAATTGATCCTGATAAATCAGTTGAAGAACATCATCATGAAGACAATAGGAAAAGAATAAAGCAACCATAAAACCATTTCCAGGGTATGCTAAACTATATACTGAAAGGATATATAGTCTATAAATGTCAATTGGTTATCAACCTCCGAAACTTCAATAATTTGATGATAAAGGAAATTCAAAGCAACATATTACCCACATTGTTGAAACATGTAATAACAATAGTACTACTAAATGTGATCTGCTTGTCAAGAAGTTTATTAGATCTGTTAAAGGTAATGCTTTTGATTGTTATGCGAATCTTGCCCTAGATTAATTGGTAGTTGGAATCAACCTGACCAAGAATTTCTCAATCACTTTTATAGTACGCGAAAAATTGTTAGCATGCTTGAATTATGCCGAATTYGACAATGGAAGGATGAATTTGTCTTTGAATTTATTAATTGATGGAGGAATTTGAGTCTAARTTGTAGAAACYAACATTGTGAAACTTTTTCAATTGAGATATGCATCTGAAGTATGCAATGGAGTCTTCTGTATCTCCTTATCGGTATTCAACCACAAACTTTTGAAGAATTAGCTACTTTTTTGTATGATATGGAAATAAGTATCCTTGTCAATAAAAGTCAAGGAATTCCTCTAACAAAGTCACACAATCATGAGAGGGAGCTAGAATTTATAAGTAGGGGTAGCATTTCTTTAGAATTTGCAAATGATCCTTAGTGCACGAGTCTAGAAATGTCATGTTACTCCTTARTCGGAGTTAMAGCTGTCCAAATGCCTGAAAAGAAAGAGTTGAACTTGAAATTGTTACTGGGCATACAAGCCTAAATTATACATTACTCCTTGATAAAAGTTAAAATTGCCTATAATTTCTTTTAAAGATATCAAAATCTCCTCGACTTCAAGTTCAGATTGCATATTACCAGTAATTGAAATTGTGTAAAGAAGAACTACTTTTGACTTAATTCCCTCTTTTGATATGTAGGCAACTTAGAAAGAAACTCTTATTCAAGGATTAAATGTACCCAAGAGGGGGGTGGTGGATTGGGTTTTAAAAACTTTTTGCAATTAGTACAAAATTTTCACCCTTTAAGTAAAAATATGAAACATTTATATGTGGAAAGAATGTTGTGTATTTATGARAAATGAATACTATGAGCAACCAAGATAACAACAAGTAAATAATAAGAAGCGGCACACACAATAGGCACAAGATTTATAGTGGTTCAATTTCCCATGAAATCTACATCCATTACTGAGGGTCACACCCTTAGGATTTTCAAATTCRCTAACAAAAGTCTCAAAGACTTTTTTACACTACACGAATGGTTTACCCACAAATGACTTTTCCAACACATTAATAATTTAATTCTTTATGGTTYACCTTTCAACAAAGGTTTTAAGTCCTAGAAACCTTTGAATATTTTCTAAAAAGTATAGATAAAGTTTGTTTACAATAATTTCACTGTTTTTAACAATAGTTTCACTTTTTAAAGTGAGGATAGATAACGAAGACATTGGGATTTGATTCCACAAAGATAAGCTAAGAGATTCCTTGCACTTTTAGAATAGAATAATCAAAGATAGTTTTTCAAGRTATTCTTTCAAGTTGATTCTCTTGAAATCTAAGAGTTGATGTGCTGAAAAGTTTCCAATGTCCCTTTTTATACTCCTTGTTCCAACGGCTTGAAAAAGAGTCGTTAGACAAAAAATGCACTCAGTTCGGACGGTTGAACCAGAATATGGAGCGCTCAAATCATCATCTGGAAMTCTATCGGAGGTATATTGGATTCAACCACAGGACCCTTCGGACGTCCAAACAGTTCATCCCAAGTATCCTTTGGATGGTTGGCAAGGAGATCTTTGGATGTCAAATATGCTATCAGACAATGTCCAAGGCCGCATTAGAAGGTATTCAGATGTTTGAACGCATAAGGCCTGACTCCAAACAATGTTTGAAYGCAGTACTTGAGACCTTCAGATGGCCAAATTCAAGCCATGTTCTGTCTAAACCTTCACTAGGGGACCGTGAACTTAGAATATATGAACTTAGGATGATCGAAGTGGTAAGCTAATGAGTCCAAGATGTATMAACACTTTAGATTCACTTCCAATGAAACTCCAAAGGTCCTAAACACTATTGTAAGTTAAACACCTATGATTTTCTTAAAGAAATAAATTTAAACATCTGGAAAATATTTTGTGCAAGGATTCAAAAGCTTTGTYGAAGGAAATCAAACCTAAGTATTTGAAAAAATAAACTATTTATGCTTATGTACAGAAAAGCCTTTAGAAGATCTAGATCACTTCTTGAATGAGTTRAGCAACTTCAATTGAGGTTCTATAGAGATCCTGATACCCAAGGATTGTTTGGTGTTCTAACAAGCATTCATACATAATATGAGTATAAGTCATTATCAAAATCCATAGTAAACTATAGAATAATCAATATGAGGTATACAATCTCCCCATTTTTATAATGATATTAAAGTATTGTACATTGTGATATGTGATTGGAATCACCTAAGTTAGAGGTTTTTATCACATAGTCAAATAAATGCTCCCTCTCACCAATATATAGGTTTATTTAAGTTGAAAAATAATAAGCACATACCTATTGTAACACCCCTAGATTAAGAATTTTATCCTAGTCCGGGAATGTCACCATTTACTCACTGACACGAATTTGCAAAAAATCAAAAGAATTTAAACCAAATAAGAAATACTTAATAATAAATAAAAACCATTCTAGTCAACAACCATCTTAATCCATAACATTCATTTAAATTAACTTCAGGGTATTATGGTTTGCCCACAAGTGTCCTCCTTGCACCGTCTGGCTATACATCTAAAAAGCAAAATGAGAGAAATGGAATGAGTTATAAAGCCCGGTAAGTAAATCTCATGCATGAATGTATGGATATGCCCTACATGCCATGAATTATAAAAAACTCACTTTTTCAATGAAAACTTTCAAATCATTTTCTTGTATAACCTCTCCATAAAATCTTTCCCTTCAAAATGCAAAAAACTTTGTAAAAACCTTCTATTTCATTACTTTCGTGAGCTCACTGAGTGTAAYGCCTAGCCATTAGGCTTGCAGTGGGCAATTCTTATTTGGAACCCGATTACATTCCTACCGGTAGTACCATAGAGTGGTTAACATTCTTTCATCTCTTCACCTCCCCTAGGTGAATCATTACCTACTCTCCCTAAGGGTAGAGTCGCTGCGCCGGTCCCTCACGTCCCATTTCCCACTCACATCCTTCATGGCTAGGTTTACACTCCTTTCCAAAAACTTTAACATTTTTCTGAACATGTTACAATTTATAAAATGCATTCCCTTTCAAAATTTCATTGCYTAAACCATTCACATCTAAAAGTATGAATGGCTCATGCTAGGAATGATGTAGAACACTAACTACATGCCTATTACACGAAATGCATACCACTGTATATAACATATCATTTGACATAAAGGCAGTACAGGATATGAAACACATGAAACATTCCACACAATTAACACCTCATAATAAAATCCCATACCACCACCACATAACACACAACAAAAGAGATAGCGGTATGGGGGTTTGCTTGCATAAAATCTCATGTACAACACATTAATCCACCTAAAGAAATTCAGATACATACCTAAAACTTAGATTCAATAACAACCACACGTATACTTTAATGAGAATGTGAGAGTTTACTTRCTTATAGTCCTTAGTAAATTTGTTTACTTTCGCTAGTGGGGTGCCTTGGTTGCCCACAACGTTATTGTGCCACAATATCCTAATATTATTACACAGAATATTCATCTAAACTTGTTTAACGAAACACATTCATTTAACACAGGTGTTTACTGTTAATACCTTCATCGTTTTTTCTATGGTGACCTTAACTAATAATTTCTCAAGATGAATTTCCATATCCATAAAAATTGAACTACTAATAGTATAATTTAATTTCATTACTCCTAATTTGTTCTTAAAATAACAATAATAATCGTAATCACAATATACGTTATTTTATCTACAGACCCTAATTTCACCTTAAATTATATTTTAATATATTTCTAGAATTATATCCTCCTTTTTACTTTATCATAGTAACTTAAATTTCAATTAAACATATTCCATAGTTTTCCTTAATTATTATTACATAGTACAAAACCTAAGCCATTCGGTTAATTTAAATAAAGAAACAAAAGAGATAGCGGGTATGGGGGTTTACTTGCATAAAATCTCATATACAACACATTAATCACCCAAAAAAATTCAGATAYATACCTAGAACTCAGATTCAATAACAACCACACATATACTTTAATGAGAATGTGAGAGTTTACTTACTTATAGTCATTAGTAAATTTGTCTACTTTCGCTAGCG
>MEJB01000044.1:3268250-3304708 GCA_001752375.1 Rhazya stricta
GAACTTCAAATCTGGTTTTAGATTTGAATAAGAAGAGGACGGGCTCTAATGGGTCAAGTCTAAATTAATTAAATAAGACTTCTAATTAAAGTAAACTAATAAAATTTCACCTTTAAATAAACATACTCACACATTAATGCATAACAAATAATAAATCAAGGAAATAATTATTTATTTCTGATTGGCACATCGAACGTTACGGCCTACAATTTCTTTCGCCTTAAATTAATCAATTTACTAATAATCATGAATATAATCTAATTAGTGGATTATAACATAAATTGTCTATTTATATATATATAACGTTCAAAAGGAAAAACAGAAACTAAATATCGGGTATTACACCTATAACATAGTTTATGATGTAAATCACATGAAACTATATCATAATAAACCATTTGGGATTTTTTGAAATTTTTTGACAGAGTAACCACAATAACTTGAACATTTTTCAGACACTGAGTTCTCACATAACTCAACTAAATCCCAATCATTCACCTCATATAATAAAAAGTAAGGCTCCCTCTTACTTTATGTATGATATCAAGAGGTGCATACAACTATTGCATAAAATGATCAAAGCATTTTAAGTCTATATGCAATGTTATATAATGATAGATATTTAAAAGCTGCTCAAAATCAAACAAGGCTAAAAATCATTAAAATAGTTAGAACGCTAATCAATTATAAGCATGGCATCCATCATAAACATATCTATCAATCATCAATAGGAGCGGCAATTTACTAAGATCATCAATTGTCATCAACTATATAGTCCATATTGCATACTAATTAACTATACAATACCCTTTTTTCTCCCCCTTTAGAATTATAAAAAAGAATAGCATTGTTGTAATATTCACACAGTCTCATATATGGAACTCATCCAATCATTGAGGTGAGATCTTATAAAAGACCATAGACTTGTATAAATAAATGAGTATTAGAATTCATCAAGTCAATACAAGTGCAAGTGCAAAACAGAAATCTAAATGACACACTTAGGCCTATGGGACTGAGAAATGCTCTTATAATCCACTGTCAGTTCTAGCCTTCTTGGATTTATCAACTGCTGCACTTCAGCTTCTAGTATTCTTTCTTCTGATTAAATTTGTTTCTTCCTCAAACTCTGGCTCTTCATCAATGATGCTCAATGGATTTTGTTCTTTGTCCCTACTTCTTCCTTATTAGCTYTTTTCCACACATTAGAGATCCTTGTTTTTCATCTAACAGGTAGGGCTGGTGTTGTTGATTTTGGTGTTGATTTTATTTTGTAACTTTTGAGTTTTTTAACACATTTCTTTCTGTTTCTTTGATTTCAATCTCTTGCTTTATTGTTYTGCCTTTGAAGCTGCTTTACTAGGATCAACTCTTGAAATTGGAGTCATTAAATTTATAACCTCACTTGTGGTTTTCTCCTAATCAGTTTGAGTAAATTCCAGTCTATTTTGTCATTGATGTGAACATTGCTTGAACAATCTGTTTGGCTTCCTTTTCTTGAGCTTTTGCAATCTCTTCAATTTCTGCAATTGTTTCTTGCACTACTACAATATCTTCTATGTTTGCACCTTCCTCTTGAATTTGTGTTTTTGTTACAATAAGAACTTTATTTTCTTGCATTCTTGCAACATCTATCAAGCTTGCATGCTTCTTTTCTAGTTTTGCATCATCCATCTCTTAAGCCTTTTTAGCCTCGTCAACAGGTGCATGTGCTATCATACCTACCTCCTTATCATCTTGCCTTGCATCATCCTCACTTATAATTAAGGTAGGCTGCTATGATTTGCTTCTAAAGCCTAGCAAGTCTTGTAGCATCCTGTTTATTCCTTGGCTTGGTGAGTTATGCTTGCAGTAYTWGGTTCCACTCTTTTGAAATTTATTTTGAGAGCTATGACTTGTAATCTTCTTTCGAGATGCTCTTGATTTCATCTGATAATGCCTTCATCTTCATTTACTAAGGTAGCTACCAGATCTTGAAGTCTTTCCTTTTTTCCATTTAAGATCACTAGACTAGTTTCAAAGTTCTCTTGAAGTTTCTTTATTTTCCTTTCTTGATCATTATAGCTTTGTGGCCACAAAGCCTTGGAATGAAGAAATTTCATCAAGCAACAGATATAGCATATTTTCCATTACATCAAATCTGTCATGGACAGACATTTTTTTGCTTGAGATTTTTTACTTTTYCAGTTTATTCTTCTTCTTTGCCTTCTCTTCTTTGTCAAMAAGTCCTTGATCATCTTGCAGTTCCTCTTCAACTCTCTTAATTAATTTTCCAACTATTCTTTCTGTATCAAGACTCTTTTGGACRGTTTCTTTTCTTTGATCCTTCACTTCTTTAGCAACAATAGCTCTTGCACTATCTTSSTTCGGTTTCTCTACCATTTTCAACTCAGACCAGTTATTTCCAACCTTCTTTAGTCTCATCCTTCTCAGTATCTCGCCATTAAGTATATCAAGATTCTTTGCACCATCAGTGCAATATCCCATGCTTGGAATATTTTTTTTAAGAAATCCYCGTATGGCAGGCTTTTGTTCTTTATACCTGATAAATATAGATAATATCCCTATTTTGACCCCTATTTTTGCGCAATTTTAACTAGTTACTCATGAATTATGCTATTGGCCTTGGTTTGTGACCTCAATTTTGATATCTCTTTCCTTATTGTATTTGAGAATGAAAAAGTAGCAATTTTGAACCTACGAAGCTTGATCTTTAAGGAAGTTTTGCATGATAACGAAAATGCTACGACATTCATAATTTTGAGAAACGAGTYTGAAGAGTTTCTGTCAACAAAAYAGCACAAATCCCTTGCATTTAATGAAGAATCTGAGTGAGAACAACATAGAGAAGGTTCTCTGCATTGAATTCCTAGCTTTACCCAAAATAGCCAAACAAGAGAAAAGTATTGAGGACCATATTACCCAAAATGTACACTACAAGATGAATGTCTGTTGAGTTAGCACTGAACTATCAAAGAGAAATGCTATAGCAATTGCCTACTCAACAACATTGCCAACTCTATATAAGGAAYAGAACTTCAAGAAGAGAGGAGCTAGTTTTAGTTTCAGAAATTAGTTCTTTAGATTATAGTTTAGGCTTCTCTTCAATAGAAGGAAACATACTAGCTRAGCTTCATTTTAGTTGTAATCTAGAGCTAAGAAATGGGACGAAAGTCACATATCTCATAATGTAAACTTTCTTCTTTTGTTTTCAAAAGTTTTCTTACATTTTAATGCAAGTAGATCTAAGTTTTGGCAAAGCAGTAATGGTTCTTTATGAGTTCTAAATCTCTTTTTCTAGAAAAGCTATGTTTTTATCAGCTTATTCAAGGGTTGAACGCTTGATAAAGCTAATTGCCTAGGATTAGAGTTGTTTAAGTTTATATTGAGTTTAACCCCTTTGAGAGATTGAAGTAATCGGACTGAGGTTAGGAAGTCATAAGCTCAACCTACCCATTTTGGAACTTAATATTAAYGAAGAAAATAACGAAGTATCATGGCCATAAATATAAGGTGTATATACTAAGTGAAATCTGCAAAACAAATGCTAAGGGTTAAAGGAATAATAGCCWTTAAACCTTCAGTGACTCATTGCTACAACATTCTGGTACCTAATAGAGATAAAGGCACTTATTTCACCRTTGAACGATCTTACAGCACTGCGAAATTGTTGGAAAGATTACCATAGAAATGTCGTCTGGTCTCCCTACATCTCCTCATTTGCACTATGAATCACTTCATGTAAGATATTACATGAGATTGCTCATTAGTGCTATAGTATCCAAAATTGACTCTAACTTTTAATTGTTGCAACTGAATTTTTTACAGTCRTCTATTTTATTTTCATTTGCATTTACTTCAGTCATTTTATATTTATTTACTCGCTTTTAGTCATTTACTTTTCAATAATCCCCATTAATTGTCCCCTCTATTGTTATAGTATTTTATCATTCTTATATAAAATTTACACAATTTTTCCTTTCATTTAACTAACCTCGTAGGATCGACACCTTATTCACTCTTACTACCTTTGGGCCGCATATACTTACACGTATGTTAGTTTAATCACGAATAAATTAGAACTCGACATCACTCTTGGTCAAGTACATGTGATTAAGCATCAGATGAGCAAAGTTTATCAAGTGTCTCTTCTCCATCATATACATCACAAACATATGCATAAGACTCACAAATTTCTTGCGGTTTTCATTTAGGAGTAGAATAGTTTGGACTATTCTATGAAACACCTTGTGTTGCTATTAAAAATACTTTGATTTCCCTTTCATTCGCTAAGACAAATCTCCTTCCTTGAGCAAATATTTTACTGAAATCTTCTAGATTAAACTCAACAAGGGGGCAGTCTTTGTCAATCTCATAGAACTTAATGCCTCCAGTAGCTAGAGACATTTGGAATTAGGTTCACTCTATCAAGCTCTAGAACTATTTTCCTATGTTTTACATGGTTAACATAGGTAATATCTTCAGTTTCATTCATTCGCTATTTCCTAGCAAGTGTACTAGTGTTCAGATAATTTAACAAGAAATCGACTAAAGTAAGGGAAAAAATAGGCTATAGAATCAACTCTATCATCTACTCCCTACTTAGCGTTTTGTTCATCCTCAAATAAAATAGGGTGATAAGATGACCAACAACAAAACGATTCACCCAACACACTAAGGAAAACAAGAACATCAAGTCGTTTAYCTATTTGATTCAATAGCACATCCAAAATAGCATTAAGTGAAAAGGAATTCAAGTGGTAATAGGATCCATCCCTTTAAGAAAGTGTAAGTGCATGCGAATAGCCTAAATCAAATATCTAGCCAAAACTCAACAAGCATTTAGAGGATTACACATATTTCATCAACACTAAAAGCATAAAATAATAGAAATCCACCTTATATGTTTGTAATTATTACCACCTCTCCACTAATGGAGACAAACAATATCAACATAAGTCAAGTAGGACTTTTAAGCTTGTAATGTAAGCTAATGTTTTTGGGAAGATACACGAAAGACAAGGAAAACAACAAGAAAAGTAAAGGGATGTTGTGATATTTAACAAAGGAAACCATATAACTCCCTTTTCACTCTTCTAATCAATTGTTTTCCRCTACTTCTCCCTTTCTTCTTTGCCTTTCAACAATCCACAAAAGCCATATTTTTTTCCACGCCTTCTTATATCTCTTTTGTTTTCATTTTTTTTCACTTTTTCCATTGATCTCCRTTTTTAAGCTTAWRTAAACATCCATATATAACACATTTTTTCAAAATAATACGAGGTATCATTTTCACCTCTCAATTTTTTCTTTCACAATTTTCTCTACAACTTCAACCCCTTAATTCCCTTCATAAACCCCCAACTTCATCTTTTTAACATGCACTCAATAAACTCAATTCAATCCCAAATACATGAGAAAATGCATCATTTCTCTTACAACGGGAAAGGCAAAGTGTACGTACATTTACAATATAGGCCATATAAGGGTATAAATTAAAGAACACTAATTATTCATAGGCTCAAGAGGGAAAGTAGGGATATAATATAGAAAGGGTAAGTCTGAAAGGCTCAAACGGTTCAAAAAAAGGCCTAAGATTGTGATATTGTCTCATTTTAAATTATGTTTATCCTTTACTTAAGCATGGAGGAAAACCAATCAGCCATCGRTTTAGGCTTGAATTGGTGCCGATTCAAGGAAAAAATTGTGCTATGTTTTCAAGAACCAAACTGGTGCTTGTTTGGTCCATATCAGACGTCGATTTTATCTTTTCGGCCTCAAACCAGTGCTGGTTTGAGACAAATTAGGCACCAATCAGACAATTTTTAGGGTTTTTTATGTTCCTTTATATAATAGTGCATCTTATGGCCGACTTTAAAAACTTTTGGTGGCTTGAAACATGTTTTGTCATAGTTTAAGCGTAGTGTTAATAAGAGGAACTTGGAAGAAGCTATTAGAAAGCTTGACGACTTGTATTCAACCAAGATTACCTAAGAATTTATTTATTAAATTGGTTCTTTCTTCTTTAACCTTTGGTTCTAACATGTTTATTATTCTTTCTATGATGGATTTCATGAGTTTCTAAGGCTAAACTTTTTGTGTTGGTTAGGGTTATTTGATAAGATGATTTCTTTGTAATGGGTTAAACTCTATTGTGCCTTTGTTGTTTATTCCCAATCTAGTTGAGTTGTTTATTATCATTGTGGCTTTCTTAATGCTTTTTGTGGAGTAGCTACCTATAAATCGATTTCATAATCAATTCAAAAGGACATAGAGGTGAACTAATTGAATAAGACTAGGCAATTATGACCCTTTAATATCGAACCTACTGGGGATGAAATCGGTTCCTTTTTGGTTGGTTTCCGATTGGAAGTAACTGTGGTTAGTGAAATTAGAAAATTTCTTAGATCATTGATACAATTTTGATTAATCTAATTTCGCACGGGGATATGGCTTTTGTTAATTGCAATTAGGGATTTTATTCAAAGGGATTAGGTAAAATCTAAATTAGGAAATTCTACCATTAACAATTAGATTAGATTTGGGAATTAGGAAAATAAAGATGCGATTAATTTAGCTCATTATAGGAATGATTCAGATCAATACCGTAACCAACTTCTTTTGTCACATTAGATCTTTTTGGATTTAGGAAAGTAAATTTCATAATTGAACCTTTTAGATTACTTCGTCATTTCTAATATTAGTTTAACTCACTTGCAATAGGTTTAAATTATGGAAATTCGATAATTTTGGTATCTGATTGGAAATCCTTGTCACATCGACCTTGACTCACTTGTTATGCACCTTTTGACATTAGTATACTTGCTAGGAGTAGAATGCATCAAGTTTGTCAGCATCAAGTTTTTGGCACCGCTGCCAGGGATTTCTGATTGATATCATACAATTGTTGAATTTCGTCGAGATTAGACCATTTTCTTCGTTTATTTTTATTTTATTTGTTCTTATTTGTTTAGGTTGTTTGCTTTGAATTATGTGTTTTCCTTGTCTTAATGCGTACTAGATCTTCGAAAATTCCTTTGGAGACAAATATCGAGGATCTTGGTACTATTCTTAGAGATAATAGGAAACACATCTGAGAGGGAAGACCGAGGTAGTAGATAATGAATTTGTTGATTTTGGGGGTAATAGTCCAACTAAGGAGAAGGAATTTGAGTTTGATAATTTTAAGAATATGGATGATCAAGGGAATGAGGAGAGGGTTAAAATCCTTAGAGATTATGCCATTCCAACTATGGAAGGAGTTCATCCTGCAATCATTAGACCTAGAGTAATCGTGAACAACTTTGAGATCAAACCTGTGGTTATTTAAATGATCCAACAAAGTGTGCAATTTTATGATTTGCCTAATGAGGACCCTAATGCCCACATCTCTAACTTCTTAGAGATTTGTGATACTCTCAAGCAAAATAGTGTTAGTGATCATGCCATTAGGTTGAGACTTTTCCCCTTCACACTTAAGGATAAATCCGAAGCTTGGCTAAACTCTTTCCCATCCGATTCATCAGTATATGGGAACAATTAGCCTCTACCTTCCTCCATAAATACTTCCCACCTTCAAAAATTGTGAGGTTTAGGAATGATATCAAAAATTTTGTTCAAGATAGTGGTGGGTCTTTGAGTGAGGCTTGGGAGAGATTTAAAGATTATTTGAGAAGGTGCCTTCCATATTCCTTGCCCTTGGGGATGCAAATCCAAATCTTCTACAATGGGATGGGTGTTGCATCTAGATCTACGACAGATGCCGCTAGTGGGGAAGTATAATGAGGAAGCCACCTCAAGATGGCCTTGGCAGGTCTCAATGGCCTAATGACTGAAATACTAATGCTAGGAGAGGTAGTGTGATGGAATTAGATGCTAGACAAACTATTCTCTCCCAATTAGCTCTCATTTCAAAAGAATTGGGTATAGGAGGTTGAATCACATGTGAAAAATGTAGGGGTACTCAGGAGAGTAGTAATTGCCCACAAAATTACTAGCTGACCTCAATTTCCCTCCAAACTCTTAAGAAGGTGGCCACTATGTAGGTCTTAATGCTAAAACTAACAATGCCTACTCAAATACCTGCAACCCCATGTAACACCCCCAGATAATGACCTATCCTAACCCAAAAATGTTACCAAATTACCCCTCACATGGGTTGCAAAAACAAGGAAAAATAAAATTTTGAATTTAAAATAGAAATAGAAAGGGTTTTATAGAAATTTTGGCAAAGTCTCACCTATAATATCTATATATCCAACATGTACACAACAAGAATCCAACCCAACCATCACCAATACTCCATATCATAAAATCAAAATAACCTCAACTCCTAACAAATCCATTTACCAACACGAGTACTTATTATTTATAATCCATAGAAAACTGTTGAAACAATAAATCAATAAACAAATAAAAATTTAAAGTATTTAACCAACTCCATTAATCAATAAAAATTTAATTAACAAAAAGGACACTTGGGTATCAAGGCCTGCTCCCAAGTGATCTCCACATACCATCTGACTAGTCATCACCTCAAACGCAAAATGAGGGAAAAGGAGTGAGCTACAAAGCTCAGTAAGTAAATCCCATGCATGAATGCTTATGACATGTATTATTTGTTATGGAGTTCAGAATTCATTTCGTCTAAATTTACTAAAGTTTTTCATTTCTAACGTGAGCTCATTTGGTGTATTGTTTAGCTATTAAGCTCTGCAGTAGACAATTATTATTTGGAACCAGATAAATTTCTACTGGTAGCACCTCCAAGCGGTTATCATTTCATTAACTTTTTACTTTCTCTTTCACCTCACCTAAGGTGAACTTTACTTTCATTTCTACCATACAAAGAGCGTTTAGTAAATAGTAAAGAGCGTTTACTTTCATGGCTTAGGCTTACACCTTTTTCCAATTCCTAACATTTAGGATTCATTTACCATTTAAAATTTCTTTCCAAACCTTATCCTTTAACTCGTTTTCCATATCAATATCATGAACATGCAAATTTTTCCAAAAAAAGATACAACATGATAACAAATAGTAATTCACATACTTGAAATAATACCACAAACCACATTACATTCGCAATATAAGTTCTTCATTTGAGAAAAGAAATGGAGTTTACTGACCTACAATCCTTAGTATATTTTATTTACTTTAATCTGAAGCATGGTGCCTTGGCTGCTCAAAAAATCAATGTGCCAAGAAGTTTCCTAATTTTTATTACAAAAAGAAGAATTTTATCTAAGATCTGTTTAATCTAATTACAAGTGATATACATCTATCTAACATGAGTGTTCACCACTAATACATTCATGATTTATCCTATGAGTGACATTCACCTATAGTAAATTTAGAATTTAAATTTCACATTGTGAAAGTAATAGAATTAGTGAAAGTATAAAGTAATTATATGGCTCCTAACCTTCCTAAATTAATCTAGTCCAAACGGCTTCTAAACACTAATTAAGCACTATAGGGTCTATCTAACAAAATTCTCTCAATGCCCTTGAGAGAATTTCCCCACCACTCAGGGTTTTAAAGAGTTCGAAAGTCCTATATTCTTAGTTCATAATTCAAGCTACCTAAAAGAATCTAACCATGAAATATCACCTTCCCAAAACAACAATAATAAATATATTATATATTTCAAACTCATCAGACGCCACTCAAACGTCAATAACCATAACCAGTAATGCCTCAAAAACAAAAACATTCCCCCTTATGCTACCATACAATCCTAAATTCAATACTAGATTATGTACACACATATTTCCATATATTTCCACATATATGCAGAACACTAACATAGAAACCATTCAGTTAAGAAATCATATTTTCACATATTTCCATAGATATTAATATAGAACGCAACTCAAAAAGCCATTCGGTTAAGCTAAATGAGGAATACCAAAGGGTAACAAGGCAAATAGAGGTTTCACCTTGAATCCCGCAAACCCTAGGTGCAGTATCGAGTGTAAGACGCGATGGTGTCAAGAGAGCTCGAGGAAAAGAGGTGCACAGGCCACTTTGGCCACCCTTTCTAGTCCGGTGAGCTCCGGATAGTCCACTCCTAGCGTTTCCTTCGACGATGATGAGAAGTTGATTTAGTGCGCTCTGAGCATTCAAACGGACAGCAAACATCAGCCTTAGTTGCGAACGAGCTGTTGGTCCACCGAGCGATGTCGAGTACGAATGGTTCAAGCATATGAGCAACGGTGTTGCGAGTGACCCAGACAGATGCGTGCAATCTAGTTGAGCGAATGACATGCAGCAGGCGACGTGTTGTACGAGACAAGTTACGGCGGTGGAGTGAGCAGCGATCTTTGGTAGAGCAAGCAAACGGCGTGATCAAACAGCGACGCGCTGCGGTGATCTAGTGCRGACCCTGATCGTGCAGCGGAAAGCGGCGGCATAGACAAAAAAGGAGGTGGTGGTGTGTGGATGACTAAAGGAGATGGAACGGGTATCAATTCCTAGATCTCCAACACAAATGTTTTTGTTTTTTTCTTTTTTGATGTGGCGATTGACCTAAATTTTCCCTTTTCTCTCTTTTTTTTTTTATATTTTTAAGGTAAACTTGACTTGGGTCCTAACAAAACCTTTTGGGCCATTTTTTTATCCTTTAAGCAACTAAGCCCAACTAAATTAAGGTCTATGGGTTCCTTTAGGCCAAGACCAATATTAAATGAGGCTTTAGGTTCTAGATAAAAAGAGAATGGGCTTTAATAGGTCAATCTTAAATTAATTAACTAAAACCTCTAATTAAATTAAAATAATAAAATTTTACATTTAAATAAACACACTCGCACATTAATGCACAAATAAATAATAGTAAGAAAAATAAATTATTTATTTCTAATTGGCACATGGAACGTTACGATCTCTAAGTCCTTCCACTGTAAAATAATCAAACACTAATAATGATGAAAATAATTTAATTAGTGGATTCGAATATAAATTATATAAGTATATAAAATTTGGGAAAAAAGGGAAAATAAATCTTTGGTATTGCACCTAGGTGGAAGAATCATCCTAACTTGTCCTAGAAACCAAATGCAAACTCTAGTTCCAATTCCAATATTAGGTCACCTCAACCCCTAAGTTTCCCTCCTCAAGATCATACTTCCAATTTAGAAGCGTTGGTTGGTAAATTCATCACTAGTGCGGAAACTAGGTTTCAAAAATCAAGAGGCTTTTATTAAGAATCTTGAGAATCATTAGGGCAATTACCTAATATGCAGTCTCCTATTTCTTTTTTATTTTTAATTTATTCTTAATTGAAGAGTTCAAGGCTCCTTAACTAGTAACATCGATATTAATCCCAAGGAGTGTAATGTCATATCTTTAAGAAGTGGAAGAGTGATAGAGGATCCTAAGGGTGATTTAGAAAGTGTTTCAAAAGAAAAGGAACCCTCTAAGGTCAATGATTTGGGTGAGATGGTTAAAGAACCTAGTGTTGCAACCAAGCTTGATAAAGAGAAGAGGGGTAAAGGTAAAATGGACAATAAGGAAATAGGTTACAAATCTTTACCTTTTCCCCTAGTTGTTGAGCCTTCTAAGGACAATCATCAATTTAGCAAGTTTTTGAAGAGATTAAAAAAATTAGAGATAAATATTCCTTTTGTTGAGGCTATTTCTCAAATGCCAAAATATGCAAAATTCTTGAATGACATTTGTCTAATAAAAATTGATTGATTATGAAACTATTTGCTTGAATGATGAATGCTCCGTGCATGTTCCAAATAAACACTACCTAAGCTTAAAGATCGGGAAAATTCATTATTCCTTGTTGTATTGGTGAGTTGTTTTTTCTTAATGTGCTTTGTGATCTTAGGGCTGGCAGGCTTCATCTATTCTTGGACATTTGGGGTTAGGAGATCTTAAACCTACAAACATGACCTTCCAATTAGCCAATAGGTCTATTAGGTACCTTATAGGGGTAGTGGAGGATGTATTAGTCAAGGTAGACGAATTCATCTTCCCCATAGATTTTGTGGTATTGGATATGGAAGATGATCATACGATGTCATTATGGTCAAGGAGACCTTTCCTAGGTACCCAAAAAACTGTAATTGATCTGGAGAAGGGTGAGCTAACCTTACGAGTTAGGGATGAGTGTGCCATTTTCAAGATGCCTAAACATCCCTACTAAGATCTAACCAAAGCTATCCAATTCCTTGAAGCTAAGCACGTAGAGCATACTAGAGGGCTTGCATTTGTAGAGGTGGAATTTTTATCGGGTTGGGTTGGCTGTATTAAGGTGGCCCAAAAACATTATGTAGTGAAACAGGTCAAGGATAGATTTAGTTTGGCCCAAGACCCATAAATAATCCATCCACCAACACCCTAAAATTAGTCTTATTTTAGAAACTAACTCCAACAACTCTATATGCCATTTTATAAAGCTAAGAAAAGGAAGAGTAGCTAGAAAGGAGTAAAATCACTTGGGTAATCTTGGAAGCCATTGGAAAATGTATAATCCCTATGATTTGAGGTAAGTCTTACCCTGATCTAATATTTATTCAGTATTCTGTAGAGTTAATAGATAACTTCTAGGTTAGAACCTTATTCCTATTGGGTTTTTGTTAACTATGGTTAGAGGAAAGATGTTCTTCCTAGTACAATGGATGTGTATGCATTATTTTGTTTTCGAATAGAATGAACCTAAGATAATGAAAAGGAGGATTTAGATTCAATGAGTTACCGCTGTTTTTTCCCTTAAAAATCATGATTTTTGGGTTTACACACAGCACGGACTCAAGCACAGGCAAATGGGATCGTCCTTGGCTCTATGCATGACAATTTGGGTGCTCTCTGGGTGCTCACGGATGCRTGGATGCATGCATGGATGGATTACTGTCCAAGTCACTTGCTGAGCTAAAGACGCAGAGTAGCATCCGTGACATCCTATTTTTGAGAAATGATGACTTTTAGGTACTTCCAAGGCTAGAATAGTTCCTAATAAGTTCATAAGAGAGTGTTTTAGAGTTTTTAAAATCTACAATACCATTTTCAAGTGTGTTTTAGGAGGTGGAAACTTTGACGTCAAGGATAGCTAATGAACTCAATCACCACCTATAAACCAAGCTTAAGCCCCTTAAGCATTTTAGGTAAGTGAACTCCCACATCCTCATCAATTGTGATATATGTGTATRGTCATTATGATTGAATTGCTCTTATGTGAATTGAATATGAGTTTTGGTTGACATTAAAGTACGTAAGTAAACTTTCAATTCTTCATCCATTTTGGTGTATGAATAATGTGTATAAATGTGTAAAAGTACTATGATTAAGTTACATGGAACTATATGGATTCCTATATATTTAAGTTATGAAATGACATGTGCACTATTTTATGCTATAATTTACATTCATGAACATGGATTTCATCAGTTACGACATGTTGCATGTTCATGAAAATTGTACGACAAACGTTTTGAAAGTGATGTGAATATGAGTTTAAAATATCCTATATTCCCAATTTTAAGAAAGTAAAGATTGTATTCCTAAGCCATGAAGGACGTGAGTGAGAAATAGGGCTTAGGGACCAGTGCATCCCACCTATCCCTCTTCGAGAATGGTAATAAAATGGTAAGATGGACCTCCTTGTAGGGTGAAAGTAAATGAAAATGTAATGTAAACCGCTCTGCAATACTATCGCCTAGAAAATGTGACCTAGTTCCAAATAATAACTATCCACTGCAGAGCCTAATGGCTAGGCAATATGCCAAGTAAGCTTACTTCAGTCAAGGAAAGCAAACTTTTGAAAAGTTAAAAAACAAATTAGGATAAAATTTTCAAGTGTAACATAAGCTATTACATACTATTGGCATATATACATGGGATTTACTTACTGAGTATTAGCTCACCCCTTTCCCTTTTATTTAATGTTTTAGATGATGAAAGTTAGGTGACTTGAGGAGACTACTTGGGGGCAGACTTGGACCCGAATAATACCTGTTTTTAGAAGTTTAGTTTTATTGAATCTTTAATGTTTAGAACACTCAATTCAATAGTTACGCTAAAAAATATTATATGAGTTTTGGTATTCCAATGGTATTCAAATTTCAGACTTTTGATATACGATTTTATCGAAGTTTTTGCATATGGAAACCTCTTCCTAATTAAAGACCAAAATTATTATTCCTTACTTCCTCATCTATAAAGAGGGTAAATGCTAACATTCTTAGGTTAGGACAATTCCTAGTCTGGGGGCGTTATAGCAATTATTTACTTTTAGAAATCGCCTAATAGAAATCGATTCTATTTCTAGTCAGTTTAGTATTACAGGTTGTTGTTTCCTAATTCCTAATCAATCACTTCACCTCTCAGTTCTTCAATATCAATTAAATGATCAATTTATAGTTAGCTAGGCTATAAACACATTAAGGATGAAAAAACAAAAATTAACAAGTGCAATTGTAGGGAATTAATCGATAACAAAGGAAGATAATCAACTCAATCTTTACAAACCCTAACCAACATTAATAAATTAGCCTAAAGAATGCATATACATTATCCTTGAAAATATAATAAATAGAATACAATTAAAGGCAGGAAAGAAAACCCATTTTGATGAACAAATTCGTTCCAATTCTTGATCGTATCTTTAAATCCTTATGCTCCAAGAAGAAAGCCCTAGCCTATTACAATAAGAACACTAAAAGGTCACTAAAATATGAGGAAAAGTGTAAAAGGTAATGTAAAGTTGTATCTAAAAAGCCAGTCATAGGGCATGCCCTTTTATAGTGGAACAAGAAAACCTCTTGAAAATAACAAAACTGGTGCCCCATTTTTCTAGCCAAGTAAAAAATCGACGTCAGTTTTRTTGGAAAACTGATGCCTAATTTTTTTCATTTAGGCAAAATTCGGTCTATTTTCTCCTTGATCCATTTTCTGATTGWGGCCAAACCAACGCCTCATTTTATGTAAACCGATACCAGTTTACTTTTGGAATTATTGCTCCCTTGATTCATCTACAAATCGGCGCCACTTTGATGCAAAAATTGATGTCCATTTGGTCTTTTCCATACTTAGTCAATTTTCCAGYTTTTGCAACTTCTAGAAAATGTGTTTTGACCTCGATCTTCTCTTGATTTATTATGTGACCTCTTTTAGCTCTTGTTTTCGTGATTTTTGCTCCATTTCTTAAGATAAAAACCCTGCAATTAAGCATTTCAAACAAGATTAAGTGTAATACAAGGTTAAACACATATAATTTAACAAGAAATTAACTAAAGTAAGGGGGAAAAAAATGGTATAACACCAACTCTATCGATCAGAATAAGTATATTCATCACCCGTAAGCAAGTTGTGCCAACCATATTTATTGAAAGTAATTTGTAGTTAGGAAATGAGTACAGTACCTCAGTAGCAACAACCTTACAAGTATTACAGTTCTGTCATTTGCCTTGAAGTCTTGATATTTTGATTAGCTTATATCAGTTATGAATTGTGAGTTTGCATCCGTTGATCTTATATTAGTTCCTAACTTCGATTTTTCTTTTTTAGAAGCAGTAGCAGGTGTATTTCTAGTTCTTGTCATTTCATGAATTTCCAGCTCATAAATTGTGTAGTATTTCGAGAATATTAATGGGTTTTGCACGGAACTTAGTGTTGAACGTTGAATGATCATAGAGAATTGCAGAAATCAGGAGAATAGACTCAATTAGTGAGTTCAGATGAACCAGATGCTAGTTAAGACTTAGGGTTAGAGTAAGCCTGAAGTAAAATATGACCATTGCCTTTTATAACATTATGAGCAATTGACTCATTTGGACAACCAAGTAAAATATGATGGCATCCGAATAGCCTATTTGATCAAATACATCACATTTAGCATGCCATAATCCATAATTATAAGTGCAACAAGATATTTGAAAATATATTTAATGGCACATAAATGGGATTCTTTGGGGTATGATTGAAATCTAGCACATATGCATATAACAAACATAATATCTAGTCAACTAGCCATCAAATAAAGTAAACTACCAATATACGTATATACTTAATCCCATCAACCTTTTACCTTTCTCATCTTTATCAAGCTTCAGGATTGTGCTCATTGGTGTGTTAATTTCTTTTGTATTCTTCATTCCAAATATTTTGAGCAATTTTTTGGCATATTTAGCTTGATTCACAAAAATGAGGGGTTTGTTTAATTTGAAGTCCAAGAAAATATGTAAGCTTCCCCATCATGCTCATCTCAAACACATCTTGCATAATCTTGGACAATTCTTTGCACAAAGATTCATAGTAGAACCAAATATAGTGTCATCCATATAGATTTGTACAAGTAATAAATCTTTTGAATCATTTGATTTTATAAAAAGAGTTGTATCCAGTTTTCCTCCAGAAAACCCATTTGAAACAAGATAACCCCTTAATCTCTCATACCAAGCTCTAGGAGCTTGTTCAGACCATACGAAACCTTTGTTAATTTCAAAACATGGGTTGGATACAATTCATCGATAAAACGGAGAGGTTCTTCATCATATACTTCCTCCTCAATCTAAACATTTAAAAAAGCACCTTTAACATCCATTTGAAAAAGCTAAAACCTTTAAGGCAAACAAAGACAAGTAGCATACGAATAGACTAAGTCTAGCAACGAGGGCAAATGTTTCATCATAGTCAATACCTTATTCTTGATTGTACCCCTGAGCTACCAAGCTAGTCTTATTCCTAACAACTTCACCATCCTCATTTAGTTTGTTTCTAAGTACCTATTCAGTCTTTATTACTGGATAGTATTTAGGTCCAGGTACGAATTCCACAAGATATCTATCAAATTGATTCAATGATTYTTCTTCCATGGCATCAATCCAAAACTCATCATTCAAAACACTATTAGTACAAGTAAGTTCAATTTTGGAAAGTAAAGCAAAGTTATCAATAAGTTGTCTATGACTTCTTACACCTTATGACGATTATCAGTGATTTGATCCTTAGGATAAGATTACATGTATTTTTTTGGCAAGATGCTTTTGAGTTGATTTTAGTTTTCTCATCTTGTTCTTGCTCATCTTCATATCTTTCCTCTTACACTTTTTCATTGTTGTTTCCTTGATCGACTAACTCTTGCTCGGATTTCTCTAGCTTGAATAAGTCATATGAGGGTCCTACTTCCTCATCATCCTTTCTCAAAGAATAACCATTAGATTCATCAAAAGTAAAATGCATAGATTCCATAACAACAAGGGTGCATTTATTGTAAATTCTAACTGCTTTCTATTTGAAGAATTGTAACACACCTAAATTAGGAACTTTATCCTAACCCGGAAATGTCACCATTTACTCACTCTCACATAAATTTGCAAAAATTGGGGAAAATAAACATCTTGAAACTTTAAATAAAAAAGAGGTTTTAAAAAAATTTGAATATTTTAATACGAAATTTTTATAAAAATTTCGATAAAATTTCCTCTCTAATATCAATATTTACCCCTTGTATACAAATTAGAAAATTCCACAACAATATTTCCATATTCATATATAAATAACTTGAAATCCCAACAACCTCCAAAACTCATCAACTAAGAAAATACTCCTTTAAGTTACAACATAGAGATAATTTAAAAGAATAAATTAATGGGCGAATGAACAAATAAATGAATGAGTACATGGTTAAAGACTTCCTTATGAAATGACTCTCATTATTCAACAAGAATTTATTCCAAATCATGACATTAGGGTTTATCAAGTATGCATGCAAGCGACCTCCATGCACCATCTGGCTACTCATCACCTGAAATGCAAAATGAGGGGGAAAGGGAGCTAAAAGCTCAGTAAGTAAATTCCAAAAGCATGAATACATATGACATGCCTTATCTGTTATAAATTTCAACACTCATTTTGTATAAATTTTGTAAAGTTAATCCTTTCTAACATGAGCTCATTTGGTATATCGCCTAACCATTAAGCTTGCAAAGGGCCATTATTCTTTGGAACAGATAAATTCTACCACTAGAACCACTACGCTATTAACAATTCATTAATTTTTCATTTTACTTCACCTCATCAGAGGTACATTTTACTTCCATTTTCACCCTACAAATAGGGTTAGGTTGGGTGCACCGATCCCTAGCGCCCGTTTCCTACTCACATCTTTCATGGCTTCAGCTTACACCCTCTTTTCCATTTCCTAACTTTCAAAATTCATTACTTTTTACACATTTCCATTTTGAAACCTTATCCTTTAACTCATTTCTCTTATCAAAACCACAAACATGCAAACTTTCCCAAGAAAAATACATTAATGAACATTAAAATGAAACAATGTTCTAACATGTAACAGACAGCATTCTCACAAATTTACTTTAACATGATCACATAGTAAACATACTAGAACAATTAAAATATATCACATTACATTCGAAACAGAAGTCCATATGAAAATAATGGAGTTTACTTACCTGAAGTCCTTAACGTTAGAATTCTACTTTAATGTAAAACGTAGTCCCTTGGCCGCCCCCCAATGTTAATATGTCCGAAAGTAGCCTAATTATGATTACAAAAAGGAAATTCATTTAACTTGATTGTCCAACTTTAAAACATCTTACACTTATCCTATGAACGTCACTTATCCCTATTAATTCGTATTTAAATTTCGAATTGAATAATAATAACATACCGAACGTATAAGTTATTTCATGTTTCAAAACTTTCTTTAACAAAGATAGTGTTAATCATAATCACTATATGTTCCTAAAATACATTCCTCATACTAATTTAAATATAATATTAAATTATGTATAAACATGATTTGTACAAATTTAAATACAACGTTAAATCATGTATAAACATAAAACTATRTTTTCTAYRATRATCTATTMYGWMCACAATTATATAATTTATTTAATTACGTTAAATAAAACTGAGGTTTCACCTTAATCGAATTAACAGAAAAGTGCATCGATGAACTGTTCCGGTCCGGTGGGTGACGATGAACTCCGGAGATCCGTTTTCTGACGAACTCCCACCATTAAGAGCTAGATATGGACAGCAGCTCTTTTGGCAAATTGGTTTGGTGTGGAACTATTCTGGTTTGGTGGTGAACAGCCTGAGCAGCCTCCAGGTGGGATCTGACCCGTGCAAACTACTAGCACTGACGACCTAGTGTGAACAGTGGTGGTGAACAACAGATCTGGGCAATTGGACCAATGACGAATACCAATCAGATCCGAATGAGCAATGACCAAGCGGCAACGTGCAATGGCCGTCGATGCACACCGATCTGGTCTTGAAACAGATGCATCGTGGCAGCAAGCTGAGCTGTGAAGTCATGATCTGGATGGGTAGCAACTCCAAGCACAGACACAATCGAGCAGATCAAGTCGCGTGAAAGTCGACGAGCTGCAAGCTAGCTGATTCAAGGTTCTTTGAGCAATGAACGGCGACGGGAGCGGTGTCCTAGCAGAAGCACCTAGGAGGATGTGCGGCAGTTTTGAATTCCGAAGGTGACGTGGCATCGAACAGGAGGGAAAGGAGAAAAGAAGAAAGGCAGCGGCTGGAAGAGAAAAGAAAGGGAGAAAGATGGTGAGGAGGGAGGGAGAAGAAGATGGTGAGAAGAGAGAAAAAAATTGGCGGTGGCAATGGCGGCGGCAATGGCGGCGGCGGCAACAAGAGAGGAAGAAGAAGATAAATGCTAGGGTTAGGTTTAGGGTTTTAATTTTTTTTTTTCACACATATGGGCCCTAAACAAAATTCTTTAGGCCTTCTCATCCAATAACTAACCCAACCCAATAAATTAAATTCTACGGGCTTTTTTTTTTTGGTCATAATTAGCATTAAATTAGTTTTTAGTTTCCGAATAAGGAATGAATGAGCTCTAATAAGTTGAGCCTACATTAACTAACCAAAAACTCTAATTGATAGACAATTCATACGATCATACAAAATTTATAAAAATGAAAAATAATATCCTGGGTGTTACAAGAATAGCCAAGAACTATAGCCTCATTGGTTTTGTATCAAATTTACCAAGGTTATCTCTATCATTCAATATAAAGCCTAACACTTTTGGATGTCTGAACGGAAGCCATGTTTCATCCGAACCTTAATCAAACGACTTTGGACATATAATTTGTGTAATTAGGATGTTTGAAGTGACCAGATCCTAAGTCTGAAGTATATACAAACTTATGGATTTATTTCCAAAGAAACTTCTAAAGTTCTAAATACTATTGGAAGTCTAACACCAATGTGTTCCCAAAGATTAACACATTTGGAAAACATATTATGCTAGGATTCAAAAAATTTTGCAAGGAAATCAAATGTAATAAGCCTAAGTACAATTCCAGATAAGAAGAATAAACATATGTACTTAGATAAAACTTATAAACAACTTGATCTCTATAAAGGTTAGTTGAATAGCTTCACTTGACTCCATTTGAGATCTTGAAGTCACAAGGCTTGAGTTTGTGACCCTACAAACCTTCATACCCAATATGAGTATAAGTCATTATCAATATCATAATATAATTATGGCAATATCCATTTTGATAATGACAAACATGTAAGGGCATTGTACATTGTGATGTGAAATTGGAAAACAATCATTGAGAGGTATAAATAAAGAATTAATTCATATCAAGACTCCTCCTCAATAATATATAGGTAGATCTAATCAATGATAAAATCAAAGTATGGAGACCTATAGCATGGTTTAAAACATAGGATAAGAAACACTTAAGCATTTCAAACCACATGGGACTTTGGAAAATATTTTGTGAAGTTTCCTCTATATTTTGAACATTTTTCATGCATAAAAATGCCACAATTTAAAACAAAACCCTACCAGATAAACCTCAAACAAACAAGAAAGGTTCCCCCTTATTATAAGCAATTTATGTCCAAGAGGTATTGATAATCGCACACTCTAAGATAAGCATATTAAGCAGATATGCAATTTTTCGTAAATCATAGATGTATAAAAAAATTAATAAGACCATTTGAATGTCATGAAAGCACAATATCCATCATTTGCAAACAGAGAGTTAAGTATAAGGTATAAGATAAACATATAATCATAAGCATATATCCACATACCACATAAGCACATTATTATACGTAACTTGCTAACAAGATGCCTATTTGCTACCCCTTTGAAATTATCAAAAAGTGAAGGAATCATTGAAAGGCATTGTTGTAAGGATCACACACTCTCATATGTGGAACTCATCCAATCACTGAGGTGTGACCTTAATAGAAACACTAAAGTTGCATTTGAAAAGTAATCACAATGAAATAAAATACAAGTAAAGGTTTCTAATAAAATTAAATGAAGGAACACTAAGCTTGTTTGGATGCAACCTTTGTAGCAAAATATTCTTCATTTCGTAGGAGCTTCAAACTGGACTTTTATTGTCATTGGGGAATTCATCAATAGGAATGTCAACATTTGGTACAGCACTTGCACGTGCAAGTTGACTTGTGCTGCATTTGTTGAAGATATGATAGATTCTCATATGTCCTTCTTCCTTCTCATCAAAGGRTCTTGTATATTCACCTTGCTGGTGATGAGCAGGGTTAAATCACTTGAAGGAAGAAACTTCGAGATGGATGTTATTCAATAATTGGTTTCTTACCAATATAATTTTCTTCCACAAATCTCTAAAGATTGTCAGCTTCAGTAAGTCTATCCAGGTATTGTCTCAATTCTCCTCCTGGTCTAAGGAATTATCCTCCTTATCAGTGAATCTTTAAGAGTGAGGAAATATAGCAGTGTATGGAGGTTTGTAGACAACTTTGTACGGAGAATCATTTATCAACAAAGTGTTTGACTCATTGTAAGTTCCTCATTCCCATGGAAGTGTTGGATCAAATTTCTACATATCTTCCTAAGCTTCTTGACAAAAGAAAAAAGCTTTTTCCTGTCATGAATGGTAGTAAGATTTTAGTTTGTGCAATGTGATTGATCCCAGCAAAAGAGTAGTCTTCTTTTGTTTCTTCCCATTAGAAAGTCAATAATAAACTCTGCATTCTCTTTAGTCTAGAAGACCAAATACCATCAGCAAATCTCTCAAAGTAGAAGTGCAGGAACTCATTGCAGAAAGATATCTTGAACATTGATCTCCCTGAAATAGCAACGTCATGTATGAATTCTGAGGTTCTGCTTCCATGATATACAATGTCAGCTAGCAATCCATTAATATCAAGCACTAACAACTTCTTCATGATGCTTCCAATCAAGGGTTCTCCAGGTAGATACAATTGCTCTATCAACATGTTGGAGATCTTCTTCTGCAACTTCGTCATTTCTTTGTTCCACTATCCCAACCGCTTCTTTGCTTGATGAGATAGCCATTTTGTCAATCTTTCTTTTAGCTCCATGTCTTTCTGTCTCATAATAGTAGCACTTTATTACTGATTGCTCCTTATTTGAGCAGTAATGTCATCAAGTCTTTTTGTCATAATAGCTTGATTGTCATTTATCATTTTGATAAGCCCTTCATTCTCATCATCAATGGCAATTACTAATTTTTGATATCTTTCTTCCTACTTTTCATTTACTCTTAGCAAAGAATTTTAAAGCTTTTGATGCACTTCATTGATTTTTGTTAGCTTGATCAGTTAGTCTTGTACCAACAAAACTTTTGAAGGCATTAAGATAATCAAGCACAGGATATATTAGACCCTCTATGGATCAAATATATCATTACAGTCAATTTTGTTTCTCTTCCCTATTTCTTCTTCTTCGTACATCTTCTTTTACTTGATCAACAACTATTTTCTGTGAATCATCTTCTGTATGTTCATCTTCTTCGTTAACTCCTTTTTCATTTGAAGCTTTTGCAGATAACACGTGCAACAAATTTCTTTTAACAACATCATTTTCTACCTTCTCAGTATCCAATCTTTCTTTTTCTAGTCTTTCCCTTGCACTTTGTTGTTCCATGTTCTTAGCCAACTCTTGGTTATACCAAACTCCACTGAGTTTCCTCGGCTTCATCCTCTTAAGTGCTTCATCATTCAGGACCTATGAGTTCTTTTCACCATCAACTAGTGTTATAAACTAAGCCTTAACAAGTCTGGTTACAAAGTCTCCAAGAGGCAAGTTCCATTTTCAACCCCTTTTGCTTAATACATGTGGTTCAACATTAAATAYGCAAAATTTATCATAAAACAAACCGAGGTTTTGTGACCTTCATTAGGCAGTAAGATGATTTTGACAAACATATGATAGACTCTGTGCTCAACACTGAAGTACTTGCTTTCCCTTTCTTTTGTTGTTGTAAAACTTCTGCCTTGTGCAAAAGTTGCATTGAATTCTTCCTTATCGAAGTAGTCAAATGGACATTCTTTGTTTACCTCATAATATTTTGCTCCACCAGTAGGCTCGCCATCAAGTTTATTCTATCTTAGTCCAATACCATTTCGACTGTCAGTGACGACCATGATTGTCATCACCGACAGTCATCACCTTAAATGTTTCCACTAACCCGGTTGATAGGTGTGAAATTTTCAAAGACAACTCTTAGTGACAAAATATTTTGTTATCACTAAATGATGTATATTTAGTGAGAACATTTTGCTTTATCATTATTCAAATTGCCGTAGTAAAAAAATATTTTCTTTGTATGGGATATACATTGACAAATTTATTTTCTTATCACTGTATTTATATATTGGATTTTGTATTCATAATTTGTGATTATATTAACACACTACAAAAATAAATGATTTTTGCCAATGCTTTCAATTGTAAAGCCAAAAATCTTTGTGGTAAAAAGTCATTGTTCATCACGTTTTGGAAACTCTGGTAAATAGTACCTTTTGGCAACAAATTCTATAACAATAGAACCAAATATGTCGATAGAATATATTTCCCTCCATAGTTTTAAAAATACTGTCAAAGAAAATAAATATTTACCACATTTAATTCATATCTACGTGCCAAAAAAGATTTATTTTTACCAAACTAAAATTATGGAAAAAACATGTGGAATTCTTCCAAACATTTCGATCCTAGCTTTTTCAAGAAAGCCCGTATAGTAATTTTATTTAGGGGTGGGCGTTCAATTTTTGGTTCGGTGTTTAGTTTAATATTTCAGTTTTAATTCAGTTTTTGCAATTTTTTTAAGACCCCAACCAAACCAAATTGTACCTAAAACTAAATTAATGAAAAATAAAAAAATTTAGTTCGGTTCGATTTAAACCGAAATAAACTGAAATTGTTTATTTAAAATTAAATTTTTTTACTTTTTTTGAAATAACAAAATAAAATCACATCAAATGAGAAAACAACATTATCATCTCTCAATTACAACTCAAAAAATTCCCAAAAGATGCAAAACTTGTCCCTTAAAATAAGCTTGAAAGGTTTTCTGTTTATTAATATTTTCAACTTAAGGAATATATGCTTATCACAGTGGCCAGCTATGGCATGCATTATATCACAGTATCCCTATTGTGATGAGTAATATTTAACAAAAATCATCACTTTTGTGGTCATTTTTTTGTAAAAGGAACCCCTGAAATATTCCAATTGAATGTTATAATTACATAATTTCTATTTTCATAAGTTGGATTGCCTAAACAACGTGTTACTTCTCTTACTACTATAGCACAGAGTGGGATAAAACATATATTTAGATGCTAAAGATTTATATATCACAATTAGTCCCTCATTTCATCGAATATGTAATTATAAATTAATTTTTAAGGTTGTCACAATAATAATTTTTCCAATTGATGGAGTAATACTCATCATAGTAGCTTGCCGTGGCAGCCAACCTATCATGGTTGCCCACTATGATGAGAAATTATTCACAAAATGTATTATTTTTAATATATCTTAATTCTAAATCAGTTTGAAAGATTTTATGCTTAGTAATATTTTCAATTTACGGAATATATACTCATCACAGCGGTCTGCTATGTCAGTCATTGTATCACAGCGGCCCCACTATGACTATTTCATCACAGAAGGCAACTATGATAGGCATGTCCATCATGGTAGTCTGATGTGATGAGCACATTGTGTACAAGCTTCATCACAGGGACCAACCGTGATGGACAAGCCATCACGATGGCCTTTTGTGATGAAGGGTTGCAGAACTGGAGTCGAGAAGCATTGATCGAATTCAGATTCATAACAAAAAGTGAAAAAATCCCCAAATTAATTATTCAACATTAAAAAATAAAAATATTTTTAATTTTTCGATTAAACCGAAATAAAAAATGATAAAATCGAAAATCTAACCGATCTTTTAATTATTTTGTGAAATCGAATCGAATTAAATCAAAAAATCGAATTGTTTAAATTGATTTGTTCAGTTCGGTTCGATTTTTCGATTTAGACCGAATTGTGCCCACCCCTACTTTTATGTTTTCGAGCTAAAGTTTTAGCACAAGAAATTTGAAATATAGACTTTATTCGATACAAACTCTTCTTTTGGAGGATCCGCTATGAGTTTTTGTGCAGTGTCGAACCAAAGACCCTTTTCGGTTCAATTTCAATTATTTTTTTAGTTTATTATTTACTAATTGTATTTTTTTAAATGGTTTGGAAGAATTTTGATCCCCTATAATATTTTGTTTTTTTATTTGCATTTTCTATTTTCTTTTAAGGACTTATATTGAATTTTAATGTGTGTCACAACCAAGAAAAGAACAAGGATCTTTTCGATTTGGATTTGGGACGATTCTACTTGTCTTGTCCCTTGAATAAAAATCAAAAAATTTTCAATAATTTATTGATCACACTTACTAAATTTATCATTTGTTAATTTTCTACTTCCTTATCTCAATTTGATAGTCATACAAATTAATGAATTTAATATATTAGATTTTGTATTCATAATTTATGGTTATATTAATATTAAATTTCATACTTCATTTCTTAATTAATGAATTAAAGTAATAGGAAGTAATTAATTTGGAAGTAGTTAGAATTTCATATACAAAGATTGATATTTAAAATTTAAAATTAGGAACAGAAAACCTAAGGATATGATACTATACTTCACCATCAGCAAACATGGACAAAGAAAATGAGAGAAAATTGAAGAAAAAGAAAATTCTTCCAAAAACTAGATTGGTTTGGTTCAATGTTAAGTTGCGACATGGTTCAACTAGATATACATGATCATTAGCTCAATTAACCCATATTAAAGTTTAAATTTAGAATCATATCCATTATCGACCCAATAACTTGGCCTATTAGGCTAAGAAGAAATGTAACATAATTTGATAAAAGTTTGTTTGATTAAATTTGTTCGGACATTTCACATTACATGTGATCATGGCCCATTACAAACAAATGGAGCCCAAAAATTATCAAACAAATAATTAATTAAAATTTGAAATATTACACATGATCATAGCCCATAAAAGGAAAAATTAAAGTCCCTAAAGGAAGACTGATTATTTTCCTGGTTAACAATAATTTGTATTTCGGCCTAGTGTTTTATTGTAAAGATAAGATGGGCTAACCATTTTTTTCTTGTATTAAGGGCCGACTTGTTTTATCTATTCTATTTTATTCTTTTTGCGACGTCAAGATGTGCCCTTTTGTGATTTTTTTTTTTTTAGTTTTGCAAAAGTACTTTGGCTTGTTTATTATTTACTTGCATTAATTATTTGGATAGGATATATTTTTTATTCTATTCAATATTTTATCCTTTAGAATCTTAGGTTAGTAAATTAAATCTTATGTGTACTAAGTTTTATTTATTTTATTCGATTTAATAATTATTATGTGATTTTATTTCAAATCTTAACATTTTACATTTGCAATTGTAAAATTGAAATTCTAGGAGTATAAATAAAAGAATTTTGGATATTAAAAGAAAGATAAATTGAGGAGTACATTTAATGTTTCAACTCTTTAAAATGAAAAACATAATTGAAAAAATAAATAATGATGGCTAAAATAGCTTTTGGTTTAAAAAATTCTAAAAGTAACTTAGTTTAATCAATTGACAGAAACATAGATCAAGATCTTCATCTTTCAAGTATATCTTTCCCATGTTTTTTCACGTATATATTTTCTTTGAAATGTGGTTTGTATAAATAGAGAAAATATATAAAAGATAGTGCATGACATAGATCGTTCATAGTAGTTACAAGCATGTAAAGGATCCTAGTTTACAGTTATCCATATTAATCACAACGATATACCCCATCAATTGAAACTGCACAACCAATATTTAAGTGATTTCAGAGATTATTTTCTTCATTTGGACTCTTCTAGGTATGGAGGATTGTACAAACTTGTCACGATGCTAGTGGAAGGATCACAAATGCCAACTTGGGAGTGGTTTGACTTTCCAAATAGGAATTCATTGTAGTCTATCCATATGAGATGGAATAATTGTTGGGAGATGTACAGTCACTGCCATTGTTGGCCTTTATCAAATCATATATCTGTTAAGAATATATATATATATATACTCATCTAATATTCTAGATAGAAGGACAATTGCAGTTCTTGGCAATTTATATGGGGTTTGAACATTTATTTCACTTTAAGAAGGCCAGGCATGGGAAAATGATTCAAATCCTTGAGCAGCATGGTGTTTTTAATTTCACTTGGTCCTTCAGTTCTCTTAGAACATACATTTTGGATACAGAAGCGATCATTAATATCTAGTTTGTTTGGTTTAAACCTTAATAGCAGCATGAACTTGACATTTGAAGAGGACTTCTTTTTCCATCCTAGTGTCTCCTTCCCGTTGAAAACTATTGGCACGTTTTATGTTAAAGGATTACCACTTGATCATGTTCGTGTATAAGGTAAGACAATGCTTTATTTTCCTTCTTTTTTCTAAACAATTAGCAATCATGTCTATCTGTCCTTATGCAATATTTAAAAAATTGTTTGTTTAGTCTCTTTTTGATTGAGTGTTTGTTGGAGGTGTTATGTTTAGCTTCCTCATGTCATCAATAGAAGCTTTTGAACTATCCTGGATTTACAAGTTTAAAAGAGATCAACAAATAAATGCTAGATTTGTTTTCTATCTATCAACAATAGATAGAAATTGATTGTTTGAGTCTCTTTGACTGAGTGTTCGTAGAAGGCCGCATATTTAGCTTCCTCATGCTCATCAACAGAAGCCGTTGAACATGATGTCTAGGATTTCATGTTTCTGGATTTATGACTCGGACAAAATAACTCTTCAATTCTTTATTTTTGGCATGTTATGTGTTGTTCTTGTTTTTTCCTAAAACCATTGCCTCTGTTTTCCTGATCTAGTGTAAGAATATTGCATTAGAAAAAAGTGGCTTTTGTAAAAACTTTCCTTGATCATTGTAAAAAATAGTTACTTGATGTTCTTATTGCTTCTCATGATGCAATGTAATGTGGCTATATATCCGTCCTACTTTTAAACTTACTGCTAAAGTGATTGACAAAGAGAAGTTTGAGATTCGATTAAAGTTATTTTATATCATAAAATGGAAAATGAGCAACCAAGAGTAAGAAGCTCAACAAAATGTGAGTGTAAGAAGCCCCTTTAAATATAAAAGTACTCGTTGCATCATCATAAGGTAGCTAGCTATAAGATGTATGAGATGCCCTTTTTAAAGAATTAGAGTAACTTGAAGGCCTGCATATGTTTAGATTGATGTAATCTCCTGTGCAGCAATATTCTGGTTTGTTGAAAGCAAGGAATGCTCCTTTACATGCAATAACTTTGCCATCATTTGATCTTACTTGTATTTCTTTTTGACATACTTTGTTCAAATCTGAAGTACACTTTACCTCTTTGCAATCCCCAGTCCCTTTACATGTAAAAATGCATCTTCGTATTCTTATGCATGGGCTGTAAATGTTGCTGTATTCTCATCATATGATAGATAATGCCAAATTTCAATTGGAAAGATGTAAGAAATGGCATGTATTGGCCAGGTTACTTTTTCTGATTCTTTTGTGATTGTTACTTTTTGATAAATTGTAAACCAGTCCATGGTCTCCAACATTCAAAGACACTTTATTGTCCTTCCTTCTTCATTTCTTCTGTGAAAGGACCCATCGCTATTTGCATGGGATCATAGCTAGTGTTCCAGATGGTGTATGTTCAGAAATTGCTCCTAGAAATCAGAATTTAATGCTATTCAAGAAGGTGTATGTTCATAAATTGCTATATATGCATAATAGAAGACGCAAGTGTCTTCCATAATATGAACACAAATAAGATTCGAAAGCTTTCCAGTCCTAGCATTTAGCAGTTTTATCTAGGACATAGATTTGGAAAGTGGACGAGAATTGTTTGCAGATGTTTAGTCAGGATTTTCCTATTCTTCTTTTTATGTGCTTCTACATCAACACTGGTAAGTCATGAGAATGTAGACTTCACTAAACATACCTAGTTACTAAATCCTTGGCTGATAATGTCATTGTTGAAGTTAATAATAACCGCCTGACTGGTTAATGTACCTAAATCGATCAGATTATTTTCGATCAAGTTTGGTAGTGTTTGTTCAAGTAAAACGTTATTTAGTGGAGGGAAAATTTTCATTTCATGTTTTTTGGAGTTCGAATATATGTCTTATCATGTTTATGATACTGGAGTAGGTTATTAAAAGTAGGTGRTATTGCACCTTTCTAATTTGAGTTGGGAAGTCAAAGGTTTTACTTATCAACTCTCATTTGAAGGGTTTATTTTCCCATTGTCTTTTATTGTTTATTGGTTGATGATACCACATCGCCATAAGGCAGAAGTAAAAAAGGCTATTAGGCAAAAAATGGATCATACTTCAGATTACTTTCCCTGTCAAAAATGAAAAAATCATATTACTTTCTTCTATTTCGTTCTTTAATTCATTGGCTTCACATTTTTCTTCACCTAATTCTTTTTTATTGTTAATCTTACTGAGTTTTTGTGATTATATCAGCGGACGAAAAATTAATGAAGTTGTCAAGAGAACATCAAATTGAAGCCCAAGTTAAGTTTTTGCGTGAGTGGGGTAGTATATATGTCCTTAAGTTTGAATTAATCTTGTTGATTTTTTTTTTTTTTTTCCAACAAGAACCCTATACATTACTCATGCGATTGTGAGGTGATAATTGTATATAATAAATTTATTACCTCCATATTTATATTTGCTCTAGGTTGATAATAATATTTATGTATAYTGATGAATAGTTATATTAACTATGAATAGTGATTACTTATACTATTTAYTGTCAATTGTAATTTGTTATAAGTTTTTTGGTTGTAAGCATTACCATTATTAAATGATATTTATTGCAAAATGAAGTTATCACTAGAAATATTTTGGTTGGTGAATATCGTTGTCTCTATTTATAAAAGAATAAATGATAACAAACTAAATTAGCAACCAAAATAGTTAGATTAAGGATAATAAAGTGTACAATAGTAATAACAAACCAAAGTAGCCATTAAAAATGCTTTGATATAATTATGAAATAAAGATTGTCACTATTTGTAGTACAATTGTGACTACAAACTATGAAACAAATATTCTCACTATTTGTAGTACAATTGTGAGAATGAACTCAAGTTGTCACTAATCACGTGCTTTAAAATAGTAACTAAATTAGTTACCACTATTATAATAAAAGTTGTCACCAAAGTGTTTGAAAAAGTTGTCAATTGTTATGCCACGTTTGTGACAAGGTAAAAATAATATTGACAACATTCATATTATCATAGTGCCAATAATTGTTGTCACTAATTTATACAAGCATCAGTGACGACATTTCTCTTATCGCAGAAGTATATACCCTTTTAGTGACGAGATTCAACTGTTGCCACAACCACCCTTTAGCGAGTACGGTTTAGTGACGACCACATAAGCACAAAACTATTGTGCCAAGCTTCAATTGATGATAATATTATGGTATTTAGTGACAATTTTTGTTGTCACTAAAGTCCTATATGATATAAAAGGTCTTAACTAAACTCGACTTGCAATATAGCAAGAGGTATTGACAGCTTCAACTCAAAAGTATTCTTGACAAAGTATTTTCACATAAGATAGAATGAGCCATTTCTTGTAAAGTATGATTTTTCTCTCGACAATATCATTTTGTTGTGGGGTTTTAGCCGCCGAAAAGCTATGAGAAATGTCAAGTTTTTCACACAAAAATGTAAAATCTTTGTAGTAAAATGCTCTACTAGTATCACTTATAATAGAAATAAGTTTTGTGCCGATAAAGTTTGAACACGTTTGAAAAGCTTTACAAATTCACTAGGTGCATCATCTTTGATAGCAAGAAATAGTACCAAGTAAATCCAGAATAATTATCAACTATCACATAAGCATATTCCTTACCACCTAAATTAGTTGCTCTCATGGGACCAAATAAATCCATATGAATAAGCTACAGAGGTATGGATGTAAAAATCATCTTTTCGGACTTGAAAAAGGTTTTGATTCGTTTTCCATACTCATAAGCATCATAAACATTATCCTTTTGAAAATGCATTTTGGAAAGTCCTCTAACATGATCATGTTTAGAAGATCATTAAACAAGTCCCTACTAACATGTCCTAATCTTCTATGCCACAAATAAGAATTATCAAGTTTAACAGCTAAGCATTTAACATCTTTAGCAACAAATTCTTCTCAACAAAGAGAATATACATTACACATCTATTGTGAGGGATAAAGTTGTCACTACACATTTCAACAATTTGGTAAGTATCTTTATCAAATGGCACTTTTATATCCATTATCACATAATTGGCTAATGCTAAGCAAGTTGTATTTCAATCATCAACTAAAATTACATTTTTGATGATAGGACAGGTGCCTTACCAACACAACTCATTCCAAGAATTTTACCCTTCTGTTTGTCTCCAAATGTGACATATCCTTCTTAACTCTTTTGAAAATTAAAAATGATAGAGTCCATTTTAGTGTGATATTTATGGAATAATTGATTGAGTTTGGATATGTTTATTGCACTAATTATGTGTTTTATTGAACTTTCATCATTTTAGGACTCTTTGAAGGTAGTTGGAGAAAAGAAGGCAAAGCTGGTGCATTTTGAGGGCTTAAAGTAGAAGTACACATAACCTACTATATGGCCATACGAGATGGACGAATTTTGAGGGATATGATCCACCTTCAACACATCTTTTGCAAATCCCCTATTGTTATGGGAGTATTCTGGGAGATATATCACATTTAATTTAGGAATTGGATTCCATGAATATTTATTTCCTTAATAGATTAGGACTGCATTATTATTATTAAGAAGTTGAGGCAATTTCRGATTCATGGGTTTCCTTGTCCTTTACATGGGATAGACCTACAATCATTCATCATTCAATATTCTAGGTTTTCTTTTACAGACAATTACTTTTCCCTTCATGACTATGTTCTAATTTTCTTTATTTTGGATGGAGTACTAAGGAAGCCTTGATTCAAGAACAATCATAGGATCTAATTGTTGTTCATCTTGATTATATATAAGTATTTATTTACTCTCTGCTTTTTGGGAAGTTCAGGTATTCAGTTTAGTCAGTAATTTAGGCCTGTTCCTTAATTAGATTTTTTNACAAGAAAAGATAAGAAATTTTGAAAACTATTGAAAAATGCAATAAAACCAAACAAAGAAAAATCCATTTGTCCAACCTCCATTTAGAACTTAACATTGTCCTCAATGTTAATCAAAGAAGCAGAAAAGTAAGGTGAAAGAGACTTCCCTTATAGTAAACGTTGTATGATAACCGTAGATAACTTCCCTATTTTGACCCCTGTTTTCGCTCAAATTTTAACTAGTTTCTTATGAATTTATGCTATTAACCTTGGTTTGTGACCTCAATTCTGATATCTCTTTCTTGGTATATTCGCAAATACAAAAGAAGCTATTTCGAATCAAAAAGCTTGATCTTCAAGGATGTTTTGCAAGATAACGAAAATGATACTACATTCATAATTCCGAGGAACAAATCTAAAAAGTTTCTATCAACAAACCAAAACAAATCCCTTGCATTTAATGAAGAATCTGAATGAGAATGACATAAAGAGGATTATCTACGTTAATCTGAATGAGAATGACATAAAGAGGATTATCTACGTTGACTTCGGAGCTTTACCTGAAATAGCTAGACAAGCAAAAAGTATTGAGGACCACATTACCCAGAATGTATACTACAAGACGAATGTATRCCGAGTTGGCACTAAACTGTTAGATAGCAATGCTACAGTAATTGCTAACAGCAACATTTCCAGCTCTATATAAGGAACAAAACTTCAAGAAGAGAAGAGAATTAGCATTAATTTTAGAATTCAGTTCTTTATATTGCAGTTCAAGGTTCTCTTTGACAGAAGGAACCACCTTAGTTCATTTATATTTTAGTTGCAATTAGAGTTAAGAGAATGGATGGAAGTCACCTCTTTCATAGTGTAATCCATCTTCACTAACTCCAAAACTTTCTTACGTTTTAATGCAAGTAGATCTAAGTTTCGTAAAAGCAGTAATGGTTCTTTGTGAGTTCTAAATCTCTTCTTCTAGAAAAGCTATGTTTTTATCAGCTCATTTAAGGTTAGAAAGCTTGAAAAAGCAAACTGCCTAAGATTAGAGTTGTTTAAGTTTATATTGAGTGCAACCCTTTGAGAGATTAAAGGARTCCAATTGAGGTTAGAAAGTTATAAGCATAACTTGCCCACTTTTGGAACTCAATATTAACAAAGAAAGTAACTACGTATTATGGTCATAAATATATAGTTTGTTTACTAAGTGAAATTTGCAAAGCAGTTGCTAGGGTGTTAAGGAATAACAATCTTTAAACATTATGTGACTTATTYCTACAACTTTCTAGTACTTGGCCAAGATAACAACACTTATCTCACTAGTGAACGATCCCATAGCATTATGGAGTTGCTGGAGAGATTACCATAGAAATGTGGTCTGGTCTYCTTACATTTTCTACATTTGCACTATGAATGGTTTCATATAAGACATTACATGAAACTGCTCATTTGTGCTATAGCATCCATAACTGACTCTAACTTCTAGCTTTTGTCACTGACTTTTACAAMGTTCTATCTTATTTTTATTTATATCTACTTCAGTCATTTTACATTTATTTACTCGCTTTCAGTCATTTACTTTTTAGTAATCCCCATTAACTGTCCCTTCTTTTGCTACAACATTTTTATCATTCTTATAAAGTTTACACAATTTTTCCTTTTATTTAACTTTCCTCGTGGGATCCACACTTTATTCACTCTTACTACTTTTGGGCTGCGTATACTYACACGTGTGTTAGTCTGATCACAAATAGATTAGACCCCAACACCATATAATTCTTATCATGGGAGTAGATAATCTAACCCAAAAAAATGAGTTTTAAGTTTKTTGGTTATGAATTGGATCTTTCTAGAACTTAATGCTGCTGRAACAATAAAATCCTAGAGTTTTCTAAGGGTTGCCTTTGTGATTAGGGAATTGGTTATTGAGGGTTTCCTGTAATCACCTAAGCAGTAAGGAGATTTTGGTTGTTAGCAGGTTTCTGGACAATTATAACCAATTTATTTACAATAGTTAAGTTACCTTTGCATCTATGATCGATTGAAATAGAATCAAGGCGGAATTACTGATTTTGACAGGATCCTTATTATATATTGTTTCCAGCATCCACTACTATAAAAATAGGTGGGGCACTTCTCTTGGGGAACTTTTCCAATAAGTGTCACATTATAGTTTATTAGGGCACATAGGTYAAGTGCCTCATTATCTAGAACTAAAACATTGTAGTTTATTAGCAAATATTTAGAAGCTCATTAGGGGAATCCAAACAACATAGTTTTAGTTGGAAAAAAGTGAAAAGAAAATRGAGGGAAATTCCCCAAGAAAAAAAAYAGAGGGAAGAAAACAAAARGCTTGAAAGAAAACATATTCCCAATTCTTCTAGGCATCGTCCCCTATTCTTAGTTTGCCTCTCTCTCTCTCTCTCTCTCTCTCTCTCTCTCTCTCTCTTTGCCTTTCTTTCTTTAGTCTTAGAGCTACCTTCTGAGTTGCCTCTCTCTCTGCCTCTCATTCTCTAGTCTACGTGAATCCCTCTGATGCATAACTCCACCCTCTCACCACCTATCCATTATATCCTACCAGAGCCAGTGGCTCTGCCTTTCCATCTCCACACCTTCTCTCTCCATCTCTATCGTTGGCAGTGTAGAATAATTRAAGAAGAGTTGCATYAGYTGCGAATTTGAATGGCTCAGTTGAAATCTCAAGGTAATTTTGTTTAATTTAATGTTTTAAGGTTTTCTATGGTTTAATTTTGCAGCTGAATTCTCAAAGGTAATTTTGTCAATTTATGTTTTTAGGGTTTYGTTTTTGGTGTGTTTCCTTTTCAATTAAATTTTTTAACCGTGGCTRTTTGTTGGTGTTTTTTGGTGATGCCATAATATTATAAATGAATTCACCAAGCTCGGGCAAGTTTACACTGTCTTAACAATAATATAGCGATAAGTGGATGTCGATCCTATGAGGATTGAYGCTATAATAGAGGTATGAATGCCAGAAAGAATGATTCAATAATTCGAATTGGTAACTTATAAAAATAAAACCAAATATACTTTAATTACAATGATAAGATATTAGAAAGCAATAGACAAATGAGTAGAAGGATATCACTGGGAATGGAATTTAGTGTAGGATTGTGCAAGAGAAGGAAAGTGTAATACCCGAGATTTCTTTTTATGGATTTTCATTTGATCTTGTGAATTTGTGTGCCAACTAGGATTGGATAATTTTCTATGTGGTTATCATTTTTAAAATGTACGTTTAATAAGTACGAAATTATTGTGTTAATCAAACGAGAGCCCTTGGTTGGTTAGAGGCTCGACTCATTGGGCTATTTATTTTCATTCAAAAAACTAGATTTTTATCGAAAGAAAAGTTCGTAGAATTTAATTTAATGGGTTTGGGTTAATTATGATGGGAAGGTCCGAAGGATTTGGATTGTGGCCCAAGTAAAAAAAAAAAAAAAAAACAGAATACCCTAAACCATCTTCATCTTCCTCCCCATTGCCGCTGCCGCCCTCACTCCTAAAAAAACCCTAGCCGCCGCCCACTCCCAAACCCTACCTGCCTCTTTCTTCTTCTCTTCTTGCCGCCGCCGCTACCGTTCCTCCTCTGCCTACCCGATGCCCTGGCCTTTCCTTGCTCTTTCTCCTCTCGCCCTCTTCTCTCCCCTTCTCCCATGCCGATGCTCGAAGGATGCTGCTCGCAGCACGCATCGCTAGTGCTCAACTCTCGAAGCTGCAATCAGATCTGTAGTCGCTCAGAGAAGCGTGGCGAAGCAACCCGCACAGCCAGGCTCCTCGCTATTGCACGTCGCCCATCTTCGCCTGCTGCTCGCCACCGCGAGTTGCTTCACGCTAGAGGTGCGCGATCCGAGTCCATCGAAACCCCATAGCCGCTCAGAACAAAGCGCTCCGCCGATCTGTATTCATCATCTTCTTCTTCTTTTTCTTCCCTACTTTGTGGTTTTGCCAGGACGGAGGAAGGACCATGCTCGGCCGCTCGA
>MEJB01000044.1:3312108-3343809 GCA_001752375.1 Rhazya stricta
AATTTACAGAAATACATTTTCTTTAGGGCATACTATTCTAACAGAAGGAGCTCATCTTGCAATCACTAGACCTAGAATAACCCGTGAACAACTTTGAGATCAAACCCGTGATTATTTAAATGATCCAACAAAATGTGCAATTCTATTATTTATCTAGTGAGGACCCTAATGCTCACATCTCTAACTTTTTCGAGATTTGTGATCAAGCAAAATAGTGTTAGTAATGATGTCATTAGGTTGAGACTCTTCGCTTTCACACTTAAGGATAAATTCAAAGCTTGGCTAAACTTTCTCCTGTCTGGTTCCATCACTACATGTGAACAATTAGCCTCCACCTTCCTCCACAAGTACTTCCCACCTTCCAAAACTATGAAGTTTATAGTTTAAGAATGATATCACAAATTTTGTTCAAGATAGTGAGAGGAGTCTTTAAGTGAGGCTTGGGAGAGATTTAAAGATTATTTGAGAAGGTGTCCTTACCATTCCTTGCCATTGTGGATGCAAATCCAAATCTTTTACAATGGGATGAGAGGGCATCTAGGTCTRTGATAGATGCCACTAATGGAGGAAGTATAATGGGAAAGTCACCTCAAGAGGCTTTGGATTTATTTGAGGATATGGCGTTGGCGGGTTGCCAATGGCCTAATAAGAGGAATAACAGTGCTAGGAGAGGTTATGTGATGTAATTAGATGCCACTTAAACCACTCTTGCCCAATGAGTTCTCATTTTTAAAAATTTGAATGTAGGAGGTAGAATTGTGAACATTGTGGGGATACTCATGAGAGTATTAACAAAACTACTACCCTAACCCTAATTTCCCTCCAAACTCTCAAGAAGGTGCCCACTATGTTGGCCCTAATGCTAGACCCAACAATGTTTACTTAAATAACTACAGCCCTGAATGGAGGAATCATCCTAACTTCTCTTCAAACCCAAATGAAAACACTATTTCCAATGCAAATATTAGGTCATCCCCAACTCAATCCTAGGGTATCCCTCATCAAGATAGAATTTCCAATTTTTGAAGTCTTGGTTGGTAAATTAATCACTGGTGCAAAAACTAGGTTTCAAAACCAAGAGGCTTTTATTAAGAATATTGAGAATCAAGTTGGGCAATTGGCTAATCTGCTTAGCCAAAAAGTTCAAGGCTCCTCACCTAGTAAACTGAATTAACTATTTAATTCAAATTTAATTATTAATTAAACTAAAATTATAAAATTAAATTAATTAAATATAATATTTAATTAAGGTTTAGTTTGGATCTAAAAAGATAAGGCTTTCCTTGATCAATCCAAAAGTTGTTTAAACTTGTCTTTTAATTTGGATTAAAAATATATTTCTATATTAGAGTAATGATTTCAAACTATCTTTGCCGATATTGAATGATAATGATRGGGCTCCAATAACAAACACTATATATATCAACCCACACCTATTCAAATTTCATTTATTTAATATTTAATTTTAATTAATTTAAAAGTTATGATAAACAATTCCAAGGAGTGAAATGCCATATCTTTAAGAAGTGGGAGAGTGATAGAGGATCCTAGGGKTGATTTAGGAAGTGCTTCAAAAGAAAAGAAACCCTCTAAGGTCATTGATTTGRAKAAGATGGTTAAGGAACCTAGTGTTGCATCGAWGGTTGAAAAAGAAAAGAGGGGTAAAGGTAAAATGAAAGTGAGAAAATAGATTACAAATGTTTACCTTTTCCCCCAGTTGTCATGCCCTCTAAAAAGAATCATCAATTTAGGAAGTTTTGAGAGAGATTGAAAAAATTAGAGATAAGTCTTTCTTTTATTGAGGCTATTGCTCAAATGCCAAAATATGCAAAATTCTTGAAGGTTATTTTGTCTATGAAGAGAAAATTGCTTGATTTTGAGACTATTTGCTTGAATGAGAAATGCTTCGTCATTGTTCRAAATAAACTCCCACCTAAGCTTAAAGATCGGGGAAAATTTATTATTTGTTGTCATATTAGTGAGTTACTCTTTAATAATGTGCTTTGTAATCTTGGGGCTAGTTTAAATTTGATTCTTTCATCTATTCTTTGACTTTTGGGGTTAGGAGATGTTAAACCTACAAATATGACCCTCCAATTAGCCGATAGATCTATTAGGTACCCTATGGGGGTAGTTGAGGATGYTTGGTCAAGGTTAATAAGTTCATCTTCCCAATAGATCTTATAGTATTGGATATGGAGGATCACCATGCAATGCCATTATTTTTGGGTAGACTTCTCCTACCCACCGGAAGAACTTTAATTGATGTGGAGAAGGGTGAGCTAACCTTAAGGGTTGGGGATAAGTTTGTTATTTTCAAAATGCCTAAACACCCCTACCAAGATCTAACCAAAGCTGTCCAATTCCTTGAAGCTAAGCATATGAGCACACTAGAGGGTTTGCCTTTGTAGAAGTTGAAAAAAGAGAACATAAACTCAAACTTAGTATTGTAAGCCCTCTTTAGATATTAAAGGTAAGAAAAAAAAGGATTAGAAAATCTAGAGAGAAGAGGAAAATTTTTGATAGAAAAGTTTTATTGCCTACTTCTTGTGTGGAACCCTTGCTTGATAAGATGAAATCAACTATCTTTGAGGAAAACTTGAAAATTACATTGGGGAATGAGAAATGTAAACCCCGATCCTACTTTGACATGAGGAACTAAAGGAATTTGAGTTAGAAACTATAAATTAGAACTTCTTTCTTTCTTTCGCTTTTTCTATTCTCTTCTTTTTCTTTTTATCATTGCCAATGCATTTCTCTTTTATTTTGATTTTTTAGTTATTGCTTTTATAGGAGTTCACCTTATTCTTTGTCAAATTTCAAAGGACGCAACATCATTTACAACAAGCGGAGTCTCTTTCATCTTACTTTTATGGTTTTTTTTTTTAATTAACATTGAGGACATGTTAAGTTCTAAGTGGGGGGGTTGGAAGAATGGATCCGTCTTTGTTTACTTTTATCCCAATTGTGTGCCTTTATTGCTTTTTCTCCATAATTTTCAAAATTTTTGAACTTTCTATGTGATTTATTTACATGTTTTAATGAAATAACACAAATGAGAGACCATTTTGTTTGACTTGGAAATTTAGTATTGGTTAGGGTTATTTGAGAAGATTGTCTCTTTGTAATGTGTTAAACTTGATTGTACCTTTATTGTTGATTCTCAACCTAGTTGAGTTGTTTATTATCATTGCGRCTTTTTTAATGCTTTTTGYGGACTAGCTACCTATAAATYGATTTTATAATCAAATCGGGAGGACTAAGAGGTGAGTAGATTGATTAGGACTTTTAAGGAAGGAAGATGTGGTGAAGAAATTTGTTAGAAGAAAAGGGAGTTATAAGGTTTCATTGGTTGAATTATTRCAACACTCTCTTACTTTTGTCGTTTTTCCTTATCCTTTGTTTGACCTACCTCTACATCAGCCCTACATTACAAGCTTTTTTTGACCTATCTCTACATTAGCCCTATGTTACAAGCTTAAAAATCCGACTTAACCTTTGTTGAGTTTTCTCTATAATTTACCTTGTATTACACTAATTTGGTTTGAAATAATTAATTGCAGACTTTTAATCTTAAATACAAGAAAAGGAAAAAAAATCAATTGTAGAAGAGCTTAAAGACCATCAAACAACCGAATATGGAGGAATTTGGGTTCAAATGCAATTTTCGATAAAAATCTAAAAAACTTGAAAAATCGAGACAAGTTTGGAATAAAAACTCACAGAGGGTGCCAATGTGACTTAAAACTGGCAGGCAGTTTAATGATGAATTTTATGCTTTGTTTTTCAAGAACCAACACGGCTTCGGTGGAGTCCTTTTAGGATATATTTTCATTAATCCTGTCTATATATAGTGGGTCTTATTGTCGATTTTGGAGATTTTTCGTTGCTTGAAAACATTATGTTTTCATAGTTCGTATAGTAGGTTTTTTTAGACGAACATGAGGAAAGTCATATTGAAAGCTTGAAGACTTGTATTCAACCCAAGAATTGCTAAAGATGTGTTCATTCAAATTGGTTATTGCTTCTCTAATCTTGTTGCTAAACATGTTTAATATACTTTGTGTGGTGGATTCATGAGTTTCTTAGGATAAATTTTTTATGTCAATTATGGTTATTTGAAAATATGATTTCTTTGTAATGGGTTAAACTCTATTTGTGCTTTTATTGTTAATTTCCAATCTACTTGAGTTGTTTTTTGTCATTGTGGCTTTCTCAATGCTTTTTGTTGATTAACTACCTATAAATTGATTTTTTAATCAATTAAAAAGGATCGAGAGGTGAATTAATTGGTTAGGACTCAGACAATGATGGCTCATTAATATTAAAAAAGTTAGTGATAGAATCAGTTTCTTTTGGGTGATTTTCTATAGTAATTAATCGTAGTTAGCGAAATTGGAGAATTTTTTAGATCATCAATGCAATTTACATTAACCTAATTCACATAGGAATATAACTTTAGTTAACTGAAATTAGAGGTTTTATGCCAAGGAACTGGGTAAAACCTAAATTAGGAAATTCTACCACTAGATTAGATTTGGGAATTAGGACAATTAAGATGCGATTAATTTAGCTCATTATGGRAATGATTCATATTAATACCCTAACCAACCTCTTTTATTACATTAGATCTTTTTGAATTTAGGTAATTGAATTTTATAATTGAACATTTTGGATTACTTATTCATTTCTAATTATTATTTTAATTCCATCACATTCGGTAGGTTATAAATTAGGAAAATTCGGTAATTTTGGTACTYGAATAGAAATCTTTGTGGGATCGACCCTGACTCACTTGCCATACAGTTTTTRACATTAGTACACTTACTAGGATTGGAACGCGACAAGTTTGTGAGCATCAGCAATGACAATATATCAATTTTGGTTCATAAAGGGATTTCACTCTTTAAAGTTCCATAATAACAGTGATATCATGTTTTTTAAAATATTTCAATTTACAATRAAACAAACAGATTTCAAGCTTATATTTRGCTCAAATAGCATTTAGAGAAATTGATAAAATAATTTATACTAAAATTATGCATATTTGTGTTCTCCTACACCACAATTTTGCATTATGAACAATTTTGTGATAGGTACTGTTTATTTATACTGATAAAAGAGAAGAGTGAACTTAATTCAYGCAATATTGTATATAAAGGAAATAGATTAAGATGAATATATGTTTAGTGATTCGAAGCAATATAGTATATATATTRCATATGGTGATAGACATTTCACCTTTTTTCCTYAATGGTAGTGGCTTCTTTTTTCTTTGGTCTTTAACGGAGATGAATAAAATGGGGAAAAAGCTCACGGTAAGAAAGAGAGAAGATTTTGAACGTGTTTTGACGCTAGCCTATAGATAATAGGCAATAAAGTTATTCTGATCATTTAARAAATATATTGAGATAAGATAATATAATATAAATGATCATTCTATAATACATTTTAAAAATTTATTTAATAGATGACGCTTTTTAACATATTTTTTTAAATACRTTTTAAAATTATAATAATGYAACTGGTGTTAAAAGATACCTTGGTTGAGGAACAATCATTCYTAATTTCCTATGATGTACCCAAGCTTTCTACAAAGRAATTGATACTACTTTTCTTGAATATAGTAATGCCAAATTTTCATTAGCAGCAATTTTTGGTAATGCAGGGTTTKYGGGCTGTGGATTTTGRATTCTCAAACTTTACYCAACGAGCACTCCCTCCSCCACTGAACCGACTTGAAGAACAAAGAGACCGAGCTAACATGTTCRTGCGCACTTGGCTGCTGACAGTACACTTTTCGCGCTGTCGGTTTGCACGATGTATTTCTACTCTTTCAGCTGTTTATATAAATCGCATGATCAATGGCTATATTCGTGACGGAAACTTAAATGCTGCTCGCCGGCTGTTTGATGAAAATTCTCAGTGTCTAAACACTGTTTCCTGGAATTCGATGATAAATGGGTGCATTAGGCACAACCATTACAAAAGAGCAGAAGACCTGTTCGATAGAATGCCCCAAAGAGACGTTGTTTCATGGAACACTATGTTTTCAGGTTTTCGTCAGGCCAGTAAGTTAGAAAAATGTTACCAATATTTCCTAAACATGAGTAGAGTTGGTGACAGGCCTAATGATCTCACATTTGCTATCTTGATTAGCACATTCTTGGAGACAGAGTTCCGTGTCTTGACCCCTCAGCTTCACTGTCACGTGATTTGCTCAGGAATGAGTCTAACTGTCTTCCTTGGGTCAGCATTAATGAGGGGTTACATAGACTTGGGGGACAGAAAGAACTTTTGCCGGGTGTTTGATGAGATCTTAGTGAAAGATGCAGCACCTTGGAACGTGTTAATTCTCGGTTATATGSAATTTGGGCTCACCAATGAAGCTCAAGAGGCCTTTAATAGAATCCCCGTGAAGAATGCTTTCTCATGGAGTACGCTGATTAATGGCTATGTTAAGAATAAGATGCTTCCACAAGCTCGATATTTTTTCGATATGATGAATGAAAAAGATGTTTTCTCATGGTCTGCTATGCTAAAAGGTTATGTGCAATGGGGAAACTTTCTGGAGGCATTGAAGCTGTTTGTGTTTATGTTGAGTACAGGGACCMGTCCAAATCATTTTACATTCTCCAGTGTGTTAGATGCCTGTGCAGGTTTCTCTTCTCTTGTTATGGGCAGTCAAGTTCACTGTTGTATCTCCAAGATGGGCATACCACTAGATGTGGTATTATCAACTTCACTTGTTGATATGTATGCCAAGTGTGGGGATATTGAGGCAGCATATTATGTATTTCAGTCTATGATGGAAAAAAATTTGGCCTCATGGAATTCTATTATTGGAGGATATGCAAGGCATGGTCTTGCTGTGAGGGCATTAGAAGAGTTTGAGAGAATGATAGATGATTGTGTTAGACCTGATGAAATCACATTCATCAATGTTCTTTCAGCCTGTGGGCATGGAGGACGGGTTGAAGAGGGTGAAATGATTTTTAACTCCATGGATATGAAGTATGCAGTGAAACCAGAAATGGAGCATTATGCTTGTATGGTGGATTTGTATGGAAAGGCCGGTAAGCTTGAGAAAGCACAGAAGTTTGTAAAAGAGATGCCTTTTCAGCCCGACGTGGTAGTATGGGGTGCATTGCTTGGGGCCTGTGGCATGCATTCAAGTTTGGAGCTTGGTAAGGCTGCAGCCAGTGGAATTTACAAATTGGAACAAGACCATCCTGCTATCTATTCAATGCTATCTAAGATGCATGGTGAAAATGGCTTATGGAGTAGTGTAACTGAGATGAAGATGATACAAAGTAAGCGTGTTAGAAAACAAAACGCTGGCAGTTGGACTGAATCTCCAATGTATGGTTGTTAAATACGTAAACTAAATGCTTCCAATGGCAGTTAAATCATGAGGAGTTTCTTCTTGGTTGCAACCTATTGATGAATCTTTTTGCACCCTGATTTAGGGCTTTCAGGATCTGCCTGGATCTAAGATGCTTGTCCTTGMGTTATTATCTCCATTTTTGAATGTCAATATATATGGAGAAAGAAAGSTGGCCTCAAAAGCTGGGGCTTATAGCTGTTTGGGGTGGCTTCTGGCGGAAAACCTATGCAAGCATACACACTTGACAGGTTGATTTGGAGTCTGAGCATCTATATTGGTTAAAAGACATCTCTATATGTATTTTCCAAGCTTTTTGTTGTACTAGAAAATCCAGTGCTGATGAAGATGTGGTAATGTGAAAAGGGACTGGAGCCTGGGTCAAGTTTGTGCACTACTTGGGATTTCAGCAGCAATGTTGCTCAAATTTCCTACTCAATGATGTTTTCAATTGTGTGCAATCTTGTCGGTCAAGGCAGATTGTCCATTCACTTAAGACGTAAGCATCTTGCTCTGTTTTTTGGGGAATAATGTTCTCCTGTGGCAGCCAAATTAAGAAGGTCAATACTTTTGGCAAAACAAGCAATGCTGAAAAACTAAAGGTATGTCTCGATTGAACTAATATTCAATCCTGTTAACTTTAGGACATCTTTTACTCCAGCACAAGCTGGGATTTTATGCATTGTAATATCAAATATGAGTATGTTGCRATTGTAGTTTTGCCTCCGTTATGTACTTGCTTCATGAATCTTTCTTGAGTTTCATGTTTATGAAGTGAGGTGTCATAGCTTTTAGAAGGAACTAGGTAATTTAGAACTGCTTTTATCTAGAAATACCTTAATAACCATGTCGTGGTGTTGTAGCAGAGAAGGCAAGTGGGCAACACACTTTGGAGTGGATGGAGGGTGCTTGMGGTAGATCTGTGATCCCTGCAGATTATCCAAATTGAGCTTAGATTAGATGCCAATTTCAAGATTGCTTGTATATATGGTTTTCTGARTTCAGAAGATCTTTCTTTGCGGTCTTGTTTCGAAAAGATATCTGACATCTGCAACGTATTTGCAAGTGACAAAGGATCAACTGGCCAAAGTCTGATTCAAGCCGTGGATAAATTATATGTTATGTTTCTTGAATTTTAAGTATGTTGCGTTTATCCCACTTTTTTTTTTTTTTTTTTTTTGGGACACATTAAGGCTGTATTTGCCTTGATTTTCAACAAACAAAGAGTTTCACTTTGTTGAAAAAAAATTATTTGTTTAAATATTTTAAGGGAAAACAAAATTTTCGTTTCTATACAAAAAATTCATGTCTCTTGCTTTTTCATTGATTAAAATCTTGCTTTCAAAGAAAAAAAAAAAAAAGGATTTCAGGACCAAATAAAAAACTATAATAACCATTTCTTTAACAAAGTTTTGAACCTAAATTTTCAATCCAAATTAATTTTTCAGCGAAAATCTTGTTTGATTAAGAAATAAATTTAAAATTTAAACTTTTCATTTTCTCCTCTTTTTTGGTTTAAAACTTCTGTAATAAAATAATTTTTTCCATGAAATACGAATTCAAATACAGCCTAATCTTGTTCGCGGATGCAACATAGCAGCAAGCTACCTTGATGCAAAAGGTCTTGGAATATTTTTGCAGTGACTCAGGCCAGAGAATGAACGCTCTGAAGTCCCAATTATGTATCTTAGCCAATACACCAAGAGGAGTAACAAGGAGGCATCATTAGCAATCTTGGTATTCCCATCTTCAAGGATTTGSGTTCATATCTAGGTGTTTCCTTGATATATGGCGAAATCTATACATCAAATAGCTTGGAACGCCATATGGCAGCCTATGGGTATGGTGGGGTTGTGCATCCTTAATCTACATTCGCAAAAAATCTGCTACTGCMAGTTACAGCAAAGAAGACCAGGTCTTAATGTCTCTATCTGCTTGTCGTCAATTCACTTTAAATTCAGCATATCCTATTCTTCAACTAGCAGCCCCTCCGCCTCAATCTAAATACTATTGCAAGAAAGTTTGGAGTTGGCCTGGACTGATCAGACAATCGGTGACATAATATTGGATGGTTGCRCACGATCGCCTTAGAGCGAAGGCATTTTTTGTGGCACTGTGGTGCTGTAAGCTCCCCCGTCTGTTAGTTCGGCGGTGAAGCTATACAGACTACCAGGGATACAAATTAAMGATTGTAAACGGCTTTGTACAGTTTGGAAGCAACTGGTGCCGGCTGATGTAAAAACATGGTTCCTGGGGATGCTCCTCGATTAGAGACTGGATCAACGCAAATCTGAACTCAACTATCTTGCGTTGGGGATTCATATTCCGACAAGCACTCCACATCCTCTAGCAGAAGAGTAACATTTCTTTGTWCTTCGACCCCCAGGTCCCTTTGCCATTACTGAAAGTGGCCCATAGAACTCCCTGGCAAGTACATGAAATCCTCCGCTCATGGTCGGTGGTTGTGGGGTATGGGTGCCAACCATGTGAGAGCACCACAGCGTAACTACTCATAAATTCTTTAATAATATTGATGCTCTTAACCCAATTAGATTTATAGAGTAGCAATTGAAGCCAAGACATTTTTAGACTAGAATCTTCTAATTTTTCAATAGGCTTATYTTGTAAATCGTCTAATCTTTTAGTTAAGGATCTTCGCTCTATAAGGTTGTGCTTGTTTGGAGAGATCATCATAAATGATTGAAGTGTATCGTTCACAATACATAAAATAGATAGGCAGACAAGTTATTCTGGCACCTTGCTTCCTTGATTACACAGATTCATCTTTCCGAAATATGCTTCCGATGGCTGCTCGGGACAAAGGGCTGAAACATGGTGGAAATGCGAGTATGATGGATCCCGGTTCATAAGAAGTACGGAGGTTCTTGTAAGTTGGATCGGTGTTTTTACTAGTTAATTTAATTTTTAGAGATGACAATAAACTACRTAGATACTTTTGTTTTAATAATTAAAGGTCAAARTGATTTTTAAAATATTTATCAACACATATTTTATCAAATGATATTTAGGTGGATACAATTGAATTTGATTTTGAAAGTGTATTTAAGATATGTTTTCATGTCTTGGTGAGTGTTTTAATCACTTTCAAATATATTCTAAGTCTTTTTATGTAACTTAAGTCCAATATCCTCCATCGAAGAACTTCGGACGCAACYCGGCAGCAAACACCCTAAAACTAAGAAAATAGAGTGTTTTCAGCCACCAAAAGAGATTGTTCAAATACCACACAATGTTCACAAGTGATTCTACATCCTATACCCAAATTGTTGGAAATGAGAGTAAATTGGGAGAGAATAGTTTGTTTGACATCTAATTCTATCACACCACCTCTCCTAACGTTATCATTAAGCCATTAGTGTACCCCATTCATCCCATTGTAAAAGATTTAGATTTGCATCCACAAGGATAAGGAATGGTGAGGATACCTTGTCAAATAATCTTTGAATCTCTCCCAAGCCTCACTCAAAGACTTTCCTCTATCTTGAACAAAATTTGTGATATCATTCCTAAACTTCATAGTTTTGGAAGTTAGAATTTATTTATGGAGGAAGTTGAGGCTAATTATTCGCATGTAGTGATCGGATGCTTTGGATTTATCCTTAAGTGTGAAGGGGAAGAGTCTCAACCTAATGACATCATAACTAATACCATTTTGCTTGAAAGTATTACAAATCTCTAAAAAAGTTAGAGATATGAGCATTAGGGTCATCACTAGACAAACCATAGAATTRCACACTTTGTTGGATCATTTGAATAAYTGTGGATTTGATTTCACAGTTGTTCACGGCTATTCTAGGTTTATTGATGGCGGGATGAGCCCCTTCCACCGTTAAAATAGCATAATCCCTAAGGATTTTAACCCTCTCCTCATTCCCTTGATCATCTATATTCTTAGAATTATGAAACTCCTATTCCTTCTCTTTAATTTGACTATTATCTACGAAATCAACAATTACACTTTCTACTACCTTGGTCTTTTCCTCTCTAATGTGTTTCCTATTATCTCTAAGAATAGTATGAAGATCCTTAGTATTTATCTCTAAAGGAATGTCGAAATATGTAGTCTGCACCAAGATAAGGAAAACACATAATTCAAAGCAAAATATCGAGATAAATAATAGAAAAGATAAACAAAAATAAACAAAGAAAATGGTCTAATCTCAAGGTCATTAAACAATTATATGGTATCAATAAAAAAATTCCCACCAATGGCACCAAAAACTTGACCCTCACAAACTTGATGCATTCCAATTCTACAAGTATACTAGTGTCAAAAAGTGTATAGCAAGTGAGTCAGTGTTGATTCCACAAGGATTTCTAATCAAGTAYCAAAATTGTCGAATTTTCCTAGTTTAAACCTATCGAATATGATGGAATTAGACCAATAACTAGAAATGAATGAGTAATCTAAAAGGTTCAATTATGAAATTCAATTGGGTTAAATCCAAAATTATCTAATGTGATAAAAGAGGTTGGTTAGGATATTAATCCGAATTATTTCTATAATGAGGTAAATTATTCGTACTTTAATTGTCCTAATTCRCAAATCTAATCTAATTATTAATGGTAAAATTTCATAATTTAGGTTTTACCCAATTCCTATGTGAATTAGATTAATAGAAATTGMGTTAATGATCTATGAAATTCCCCTATTTCGCAAACCRCAATTAATTACTATGAAAATTACTCAAAAGAAATTGATTTTATCCTTAATTGGTTAATACTGATAGGCCATTATTACATAAGTCCTAATCAATTAATTCACCTTCTGATCTTTTTTAATTGATTATGGAATCAATTTGTAGGTAGCTAATCCACAAAAGGCATTGAGAAAGCCACAATGGTAAAAAATAACTCAACTAGATTGAGAATTAACAATAAAAGCACAATAGAGTTTAACCCATCACAAAGAAATCATCTTCTCAAACAATCCTAACCAACACAAAAAGTTAGCCTAAGAAACTTATGAAATCCACCATACAAAGTATATTAAACATGTTACAACAAAAAATTAGAGAAGAAAGAATMGATTTGATGAACCAATCTTTAAGCAATCTTGGTTGAATACAAGTCTTCAAGCTTAATATTGCTTCCTCCAAGTTTCTCTAAAACCAATAGTATAAAACTATGAAAAAATAGTGTTTCAATCCACTAAAAGTCTCCAAAATCTGCCACAATAAGCACYACTTATAGGAGAACATAAAAAATCCTAAAAAGAACTCGATCGGCATCGATTTTTGGTCGAAAAGACCAAACCAGCGACTGATCTAGACCCAACAGTGCCAATTTTGTTCTGGAAAATAGAGCATAAAAATTAACATTAAACTGGCGCCTCATGAGTTTTATTTCACATTTGGTCAATTTTTCAAGTTTTTCAACTTCTGAAAATTGTATGTTGACCCAAAACTCCTTTTTGTTCATTGTTTGAACTCTTCTACAATTGAYTTTTGCCCCTTTTCTTGTATTTAAGATGAAAACTTGATAGTGCAAAATCACAATATGGAATTAAGCATCAAACACGCTAGTGCACGTGGTCTATTCAGCTAATATAGAATGAGTAGAATGTTGATCCCATGAGGATTGGAGTTTAAAGTAATAAACTAATTCCTAGATAAAATCAAAGATTGGTTTTCGAAACTGTCACTAAATTAAAGTTAAAAAAAATGATCGAGTTACTAAAACTGACAATGAAATAGAACAACGACAATACAAGAATGATGATAAGGTTAAAAGGAAGTTAGAGTAGRCGAACCCCCTAAGTATTACTTATTGAGACAATACGACTTTGTTACAACTTTCCTGCTACTATTATCGCAATAGCAAAGTGACTTCCACTTGCAACTGAAACACAACGTAACCTCAGCCGTCCGATTTGTTGGTTTTTTTACTACTGTTACATTTAGTTGTTCACCCTTCCAGGATTTAGTACCTAATACAAGAAATTCAAAGAATCATTGCTACAATATCATCAGAGCAACAAAGTATATATGCGAACATGTAAGTTGAGACATACATGATCTCACCCTTCCGGGTTGTTGATCCTTGTTCCAATAAGCCAAAATGTTGACCAGTACGGTTCTTGTCTAACCCTTCAACTTATGGAACTCTTCTAAACTTAAGTCTCCTATGCTTTATGAGCTAAACTCACATTCTTATGRTGTTCTTGAATGGTGCAAGGCAACCAACACTCATATCCATGCAATATTTCCACCATTCTAAGATTTTTCAACCCTTGAACAGTTCACATATTCATTAAAAGTGATCAGAGAGCAATGAACGGATAGTGTTGACAAATATTGAATAAAGCATGAAGATAAATATACTTTGCATAAGCTGTCTCAAACCATTAAAAACTTAGGTTCATCAAGAACCCTAACTAAAACGTCTTAGCTCATGTTCTTAACGATAGAAAAGCTCAAACCTTTAACGTTTAGTATCATTGAAGAATAATATAAAGGGAAAAATGAATGAGCTTAAAGTGGAGTTAGCCCTTTAATGTAGAACATTTGGTTCTTCGTCTTCGTCTTCCTCTTTGCTCGATTGCTTCTCCTCATTTTTGCTTTCCTTCGCCACCTTCTCTTTTTTTTCCTTGCGGCTGCTCGCCTCTTCTCTCATTCTRTTTGTGTGTTGCTGTTATCCATTTTTTTCTCGCTGCCTTTCTTTCTTAAAAATGATTCTTTCATCTCGGATATTATATCTCACAAAATGCTCTCYCTTATCTAATATGATTTTTTGATTTTCTTTTATCATATCTGATATGATTTTCTTTCCTAGGATTTTAGTGGGTTGCAGGTGGCAGCATCTGATTGGTTCCTTACTTTCTCTTCTTCTCGCCTGCTTTACTCTTCAATACAGCTATCCAATACATATAATGTTATAGCGGTCAATTGCACGAGGTAATGCTACAGTCTTGTCWTTGACTCAGTTTTGACTTTTTGTTTCAAATGATAATTTGTTCTTAAATCATAATTCTCTAGAAAATAAGATAATTTTAATCAAATATAAGTACAAAAAGTCTATGATATCACATCTTAACAAGACTAAGGCCACATGCTAGAAGTTTAGACAATGTTTTAGGTTATATAAACAAAACGAAAGCTTAAACCACAAAAGAAGTTGAAAGATCTAAAAATAACAATAAAATATATGGGCTTTCACCCATATCAACACCCCAAAACCTAAACATTGCTAGTCCTCTATCAATTAATAAAGAAAAACAATCTACAAAGGTTCTCTACCCAAATCYAAATGCAATAAAACTCCCAAAAGCAGATTTAGCAATGAAGGGACATCACAAAAATTACTRAGTATGAAAATCACTTTGGTAAAGTGTGTGGTAACGAACCATGATCAATTATATATCGAGTATACAAGCTATCTCAAATCWTTACATAAGACTAATGTAATCCCAAAATTTGYTCACAAATATCTATAACAAAAACTGTAAATTCCATAAGATTAGAAGTGATAAGGAGCTACTAAAATCAGTTTGGTAATAGGGGTATGGAAGCATTGCTGYAGCATGAATTCTACGGTTCTCTTTTACTTTTTTCACTGTATTTTGTTTTTTGAAGCATAAATGTGCGCACTTTACTCTATAATGTCACAAAAATTGTTTGATGTGAAAATCGACATTTTGTGATGAAAGTTCCCGTTTACTAGGTCTAAGTCATAAAAATGAGATTTGTTATGCATATTCTTACCTAACATCGCTTTCTGATGCAAAATTACATATGGGTAACATGCATAACTTTGGTTATTATTATTACCCAACATCACAATTCAAGGCATTGGGATAGTTATTATTATTGCACAATCAAGTMAACCAAACCAAAAGACACCATTGAAAACCTATTCGAAATTTTATTTCCAAAAATTTCAMTCCATTATCAAGACTAAGATARAGTTTCTGCAATTTAGTATCAGAGCAATTTGCAAACCAAATTGAAATCATATTTATGTCTTCACAAGAATAGATAGGCAGTCACAATCAAATCATGATCATCCATGGCATTACAATCCCAAAGGATTAATAATATTCARTCAAATTTGGAATGATGAAATCTGATGCAGCATTACTACTGCAATATTGGACTTATTGCATAATGTGTAAAACAAGGGATCCTTGAACCTGACCATGCTGAAAGATATTAAAAGTCAACACACTCCCAAAAATAGTACTTGTCGAGACAAATTAGAAAGATGAGACACTACAAGAAATAAGGAAATTTGCAAGGGATTTGCTAGGAATCGTGTGTCATCACTAAAATATCCATAGCTATATTTGCGAGGGACTATTTCAATGGAATCGTCRAAAATTTGTGATGGATTTGCATTGCCTTTCCATTGCAAGGTTGAAGACATAATTTGTTACATGAAGTTAATTTGCGAGGGATTTGCAAGGAAATAATTAATAAAATATATAAAACTGATATGGCCATCGCAAATCCCTCATAAATCTGCAAGGGATTTGCGAGGAAATAATTAATAAAAATAAATAGAAATCGGGATCCCTCGCAAATTCACGAAGGATTTGCGAGGGAATAGCAAGCAGATTAAATAGGAATTAAAGTACCTCACAAATCCCTTGCAAAGCCATCACAAATGGGATTGGCGATGGAATAGCTAAAAAAGGTATATAGAAATTAGGATCCCTCACAAATTTACAAGGGATTTGCAAGAGAATAGCTAATAGATTAAATAAGAATTAATATATCTCTTGCAAGCTAATAAATTAAATAACAACAATTTGCAAGGGAATAGCTAATAGATTAAATATGAATTAAGATATCCCTCACAAATTTGCAAGGGATTTTGTGAGGAAATAGCCAATAGATGAAATAGGAATTATGATATCCCTTGCAATCTTGCAAGGGATCTGCGAGGGAATAATTACCTAAAATAAATAGAAATTATTATATCCCTCGCAAATTCGAAGGAGATTTRCGAGGGCGCTCCTATTTTTAATTTTTTTAGTTTTCAAGTTTTAATAAATTCTAAAAATATTTAATACCTGTCACAATAAATTCAACTATCATAATTAACGCACTTTCAATCCATAAAATTATAAATGCATATGTCCAAAAATTGTAAAATCCATAACAAGATATCATTAGTCATACAATCATTCAATGATTAAGTAAAATAGTATAATAAATAAATTATAAAATGGAAAAMGTGTAATGTAAAACCAAATAAAACAAGAACATCAAGTAGATAGGTCATCTATGGAGCCCTCATGTCATCCTYATCATCATCTACCGTTATTTGTGGAGGACACTCCATCCCCAAATATTCAATTACCATGCAGTTCATTTCTGTCAGTTGCTCTATCTTTTGGTCCTTCTTTTTCATCTTCTTGTCAAACTTAGCTTGTAGCTTTTCTTCAACCATTTTGAGTGATTCATTTGATGGTCTGGAAGATATCATTCACGAGATATYCGACCATACTCCAGTTTATGCTGTTCAGACTCACTCCCCATGCCATAGACTGTACTCTTCTTCAAACTACCACTTGCTTCCATAAACATTACTTTCTGATTTGGAATCGATTCCCCTGAACTAGTGGAGTCTATTTGTGAATAATGTTATTGAATTGCTAGGAATTCACTGTAGACAAACAAAAATATTTTAAAAGTGTTAAGATTCAATAACATATAATTAGGCTTCATAGACTAATGTCCCTAACAAACAGTCAGAAGATAKATACAATTACCGTTTCCTTTTATTTATACATTGTCAAAAGATAAAAAAATAAAGTTTACTATTTTTTGGCTTTTTTCATGTTGTATACAAGAACTGTGATTAAGACTCTATACTCACATAAGTCTGACGGGATCTCTCATCTATAAAATCACTTTCTTGGCTCATCTCGGAACGTATGTCAGCATTACCAACACTCCATGTATTGAAAGTCTTCCCTTCGTTCCTTACGTTGCATGTACTGATATGAATAACGAATAATGAAAAAATAATATTTATGAAAGTTAAATTGACATTCTATTTCAAATGTGATATTTGATAAATTGTATACTTACCATCCTCATCTCGTGCTCCGAAAAGGAGATACATCCTACTGTGTATAGTGAAACGYCTAAACCACCGCGACCACTGAGTCRATTTTCTTTTGCAAATTTAGAGATTTTCTAAAATCCCTCAAACGTCTAATACTAGCATAGCTGTTGATAGACCTCTTCTGACATCCAAGAATGCTTCGTATTTTTGGAGTGTAACGCCTAGCCACTAAGCTTGTAGTAGGCCATTCTTATTTGGAACYCGATTCCATTCCTATCGGTAAAACCACAAAGCGGTTAACATTAAAAAAAAAAAAGGTTTTCTTTCATACTTTCACCTCTAAGGAGGTGAACATTCCATTCTTACCTACCATCCAAGAGGATAGGGTTGGGGCGCCGGTCCCCCATACCCCATTTCCCACTTACGTCTTTCGTGGCCAGGTTTACACTCCTTTTCAAAAACTTTAACATTTTCAAAACTTTAACATTTTCCTTTAAAATTTCATTTCCTAAACCATTCACCTTCTAAGTKTGTGAATGGTTCATGCCGAATCTGATGTAGAATTCTAACTACATACTCATGACATGAAATGCATACAACCTTATATAACATAACATTCGACAAACAGTACAAGATAAGAAACATGATAACATTTCATTTAACAATCCAGGACATGAACACATTAACATTCCACACAACATACAACATATTAGGACAATTAAAAGAGTTCAATTACATTCATTTATAATGTTAATGAGATGGGATGATTACTTACTCGGAGTCCTTTACGTTAACAGGTTTCTTACTTAAATTGTGACGTAAACTTCTTCAACYATTCTCAACGCAAGGCTTCGAAATGACCTRGTTRTGATTACAAAAAGRAAGTCTACTTAGTTCGATCGTCCCAGCTTAGATATTTTGTGTTTAATYCAAAAATGTCCTTATCAATTATAATTCCATATTCAGTTCTCATATTATCAAGTATCACATTTTTAAGGTTACAATTCAACTCCTTAGCTCGGGTATAAACCTAATCTATGTTCTCCCACCAATTCACTTCAGGGTATAATTATGTCCAAGTCATAGATTTCAATTTTAAATGTTAGCATTTTCACCTTAAAATTCACGATATCCAAATGTCTCGGGAATGGTAATGGGTCCTCGGGCGTGCGCTCAAGGGATGTGCGCAACAGCCTGGGCTTCTGGGCGTCTGTGCGCCAAGGCACCTGGGCGTCAGGCGCCTGGGCATCGAGCACTTGGGCATCGGGCATTGGGCGCCTGATGCCTATTGGCGCTTGGAGCTACTGGGCACAGTTAGGTTTGGCATTGCTGAGTACCGGGCCCTGTTCTTGGCCAAACAACTCAGTCGACCAGCCAATCTGTTTCTAGTCGACTTCCGGGGACTTCAAAACCAGCGACGCTAGCAGCAAGAATAGAGCCAAGATGACGGCCAACTGCAAAGATTTTGGTTTCAGTTCGAAGGGAAAATCTGTTGAGCAGAGGAAGAAAATGGCAGTGGCATATATGTGTAAATCAATAAGCACCAAGCGGGTATTGCTGGTTACGGGAAATCGATGACCAACAAGCGAGCAATCGAAGCACTGGTAACTCCGGATCTGAATGAATTTGGCAAGCAGATCTGGTCGACTACGCGTGTAGAGGACGTGCAATTCTGATGACTGAACCGGATTGTGAGGGAGGGAGAAAGTGGCGACAAACGAATCTGGGCGACGACGGACTGTGACCAAGTAGCAGTTTCTGCTCTTGTCATCGAAGGAAGGCGAACAATAGTTTGCGGCAAAGGTGAAGGCGCAGCGTCGAGTAAGGGAAGAAGAAGGTAATGCTGGCGGCAGGGTTTTGAGAAAAGGGGTAGATCCTCYTGGCRTGCTTCTCGCAGCGATTCGAGCAGCCTCGGCGAACGGCAACAGCAACCGCGAGCTGTAACAGTCCGACTCGAGGCGYAGCGGCTYGTCGATYGTAACCCAGGCGRTCAGCGATCTGGCGAGCGGAGGKTGGTGACCTCGAACACAGCGAATGACCGAGCAGGGGTCGCGCGGTCTGGCCGAGTCGCCGCAAAACCCTCCAATAGCTGAGTGGTTCGTCATATGYAGCACGGYGAATAGCAGAAAGCGAAGAAGATGGTGATGGCAGTAGGGCTTAGGGTTTTACGAGGGAGGAAGATGGATTTTTCCTTTTCTTTTCTTTTCTTATATCTTTTCTTTTATTTTTATTATTTTAAATTTTATTATCTATTATTATTTTTTTATATTTTGGGACGTAACCCAAACCTGTCGAGCCTTCCCATCTAACTCTAACCAAAAATCCATAAATTAAATATAACGGGCTTCCTTTCGATAAAGTCCAACTTCCAACTAACAAATAAATAGGCCCACGAGTTGAGCCTTTAACCAAACGATAACTCTTATTCGATACGGACAATATTTTCGTACTTATAAAACGTGTAATTTCAAAATATTAATCACATATAAAATTTTCAACCCTAGTTGGCAGACAAATTCACAAGATCAAACAAAAATTCATAAAAGTAAAATCCCGGGTGTTATAGACTCAATGGGGGAATGAAAATAATGAAAACAACATTTGACTTTCAAAAGATAACTCTTGCTATATCTAAAACAACTGACAAGGAAAAKTTTAAGCAAATACTAGTTAAGAGAAAATGATATAACAGTCAAGCATGCTGAGCCAAAAAATTGAATTTATAAAACCATGCACAATTTGCATCCAAATTACCAAAGATATTATTTGGCAGATTTTCTTTATATAAATAATGCTTTCCAAACTCTCCAAGAAAAGAATTTTGCCAATGCAGTGGAATGCTCAAAAGATCCAAGATGAAAAAACTATCAAATCTTATACAAAAGGCTTTTGAAACTGATTTAATTAGCTAAAGATGTAGGAGAAGAAACATAAACAAAAGCTTGCCAAAGCCAAATCACTTGATGATTAATCTTTGTATCAGTTACAGACAACTAAATATATTGAATAAGCTCTGCCACATGAAGTTTTCAGAATCTTTTAAACAATCTCCTTTCAAACTTAAGGGACATGCATTACGTCCTTTTTGTCAATCTCAAAATGCAGCTCAAATGCATTCCAATTTTGGACCTCAACAACAATGCTTGGTTGTATTATTTTACTGKTTTCTGTAATGTTCAGAATTTTGCATTTACAAGCATTTCAAATTTACAAAGGAACTTCACTAAATAAGTTCAACATTTAAGAAACTTAAGTAAACTCAATTATAATYAGCTCCCAATGTCTGGGCACTTTCATTAATCATTCTCAAATCCTATGAAGATTAAATAACCGAGGGGCTTAACTTAACACTCGTAGAAATAACTCAATATATTCCCTTGTACAAACATGTAAGACTTTCTAACAGAGGGTTTAAACAACACACTTGCAGAAAGAGCTTTAAAGTTCCATTGATTCACATAACTCATGGAAGAGAGGAAGCTTGAGGATAGATTCTATAATCATACAATAAAATTCACAAGATATTCAGTAGCTAATCTTCAAAGTTATGCGAATAATATTTCAAGCAAGAGAGTATAGATGTGATTTGGAACCCTCTTTGCAAGGTACCCGTTTTCAAATATGCAATTCTACACCAAAACTAGTAATTTTTCTTCCTTAATATCATACTTTTAGGATAGTTAGYCACCAAAGTTAGCACCTTAATTAGCTGTATATACAGTTCAAGTTGATTCTAACCACAAACTAATACCAGCAACCTTACATGAGGGAGTAAATTTTTTATACAATTAAAAATTTGAATATTASAAGTATGAGGTTCGAGAAACCTCATACTCGAAATGTATTAAAGAACTTACAGACAATTCAAACAATTTGTATACAAAAGGAARCTATCATAAAGCCTCAAACTGCTTGCTCCAAACTCTGCAAACCATAGATCTTTAACCTCAATAGGCACATTGGGATAAGCTCTCGTAAAACGAGACTGGAATATTTCAATGATAGCACATACAGACTTATTATGAGGAAGGAACCTATTACATGTAAATAAATTATTACAAATGGATACATATGAATGTGAAACAGTTTAATGTTTAATCTATTACATGTAGATAAATTATTACAAATGGATACATATGAATGTGAAACAGGTTAATGTTTAAGGGTTACATTCCACATGCGAGGGATCTGCGCTCCAGTAATGTATCTTTTTATTCTTAATTTTAATTTTACTTTTTTTCAAACAAGTCCCTCGCTAATCCCCCCCAAATTTGCGAAAGATTTGAGGGGGCTCCAATAGTATATATCTTTTTTTATTTTTAAATTTAATATAACTTTTTTGTTAAGATAAGTCCCTCGCTAATTCATCGCAAATTTGCGAGGGATTTGTGAGGGCTTCAATAATATATATATATTTTATTTTAATTTTTTTAAAACAAGTCCATCGCTAATCCCTCGTAAATATGCAAAGGATCTGCGAGGGGCCAATGAAAAAAAATTAAAATTAGAACGCTGTAGCAAATCCCTCGCGACATAGTGAGGTATTTGCGACAGCTTATGTGCGGGAAAGTTTTTGCACCAAAGTTGCGAGGGATTAGAAAGGGATTTCAGTTTAGATGCTATTCACTCGCAAATCCCTCGCAAATTTGGGAGGGATTTGCGATGATTAGTGTGTCACTCACAAATATCCTACCAATTTTGTGTCACTCGGAAATCCATTACAAAATTGCAAGAGATTTTTAAGCCCTCACAAATTCGATGCCAATTTACGAGGGATTTTTAGCCACAAATATCCCTCGCAAAATGACTTTTTCTTGAAGTGAGAATAAAGTAAAAATAAAAGAAATAATACTAGATTTAAACATTAATATTCCTAAAACAGAATTAACATGACATTAAAGCACAAGCCAAAAACTCAAAATAGATGAGCTAATTCCGTAGTAAAAACATTGTTCAACCTACTGATCTCCGCTCAAAACAGTTTAAGATAATAATTCCCAAAATCAAGATTGAACTACAAACTACTCAAGCCATTCAAAATAGAAATTGCTCAAACAAACATATCTAAAAGCATGCATCCTAAATTAAAACATCAAATACACAAAAAATGAAATTAAACATGCCAAAAAGCAATAGTAAATAAAATTTGAACTAAGCTCCCCTAGTGAATTACCTCACTATTGCCTTCTTCCATGGGGTCTTTTACTAGAACTGGGTCCTCCTTGTTTGGTTCTTCATTTGTGTAACGCCCCGAGATTAGGAACTGTCCTAACCCGAAAATATTACTGACTTTACTCATACCTATAGTAACTACTGTGGAAAACCAAATTTGAGTATATTTATTTTAAAAAGATCTATAAAAATTTTGGCAGACTATAAACAAATCAGAAAATTCCACAAGAACATTTTCATACTCATATATATAATGTGTTCAAACCCAAATAAACATCCAATATGAAATAATCTTCCATTCCAACAATCTTTTAGCAACTTAACACTTACATAATTGAAATTCTGTGGAAACTTGAAAGAATTTAATGCATGACTATATAATCAATAAAATCATAAATAATATATAAAATCTCTCTATTCAACCATTTCCCTTATTCGCTAAAATTTATTTAAAACATCACTTTGGCGTATCAAGGCTTGCAAACAAACGACCTCAGCACACCATCTGCCTACACATCACCTGAAATGCAAAATGAAGGAAATGGAATGAGCTATAAAGCTCAATCAGCAAATCCCGTGCATGAATGCATGTTTAACGCCCTATATGTCATAAGTTTTAAAATTTCACTTCCTCAATAAAAGCTTTTTGATCATTTCCATTTCATAAACTTTCCCATAAAACTTTCGTTTCAATATGTAAGAGCTTTTCAAAACCTTTCCATTTCATTAAAGCCGTGAGCTCACTTGGTGTAACACCTAGCTATTAAGCTTGCAATGGGCCATTATTCTTTGAAACCCGATCACATTTTCTACCGGTAGAACCGCAAAGCGGTTAACATTACTTTAACTGTTACTTTCACTTTTTCACCTCACAAGAGGTGAAGATTACTTACTTTCCTACCCTACAAGAGGGTTAGGTCGGGTGCGGGTCCCCCACGCCCCATTTCCCACTCATATCTTTCATGGCTAGGTTTACACCCCTCTCCAAAATCTTAACATTTTCTGAAAATAATTCATTCATAAAATTCCATTTCTTTTCAAATTTTATTTCTTAAAACATTTGCTTTCTAAATGCACGAATGACTCATGCCAGGAATGATGTAGGATACTATAACTACATGCCCATGACATGAACTACATAAATCCGTATTTAAATACTATTCAACATGTTAACAATAGGAAACATGTTACATGAAGTAAACCAAAATGACCACAACATCTTACTCAATACAATCCAATAAAATCACAGCATATTCCACAACACAGTCCAATACAACCACAACATTGTTACAAAAACATCATTCAATATAACCACAAACATATTAAACAATAAAATCCAATAAAACCACAACATAATTCACAAATGGGATAAAGTTGATGAGTATGTGGATTTCCTTACTTGAAGTCCTTAACATTAGAATTCTATTTTAATGTAAAACGGAGTCCCTTGGCACGCCCCAATGTTAATGTGCCCGAAAGTAGCCTAATTATTATTACAAAAAAGGGAATCCATTTAACATGATTTTCCAACATTAAAACATTTTGCGCTTATCCTATGAACGTCACTTATTTCTATTAATTCGTATTTATATTTCGAATTTAACAACAATAACATACTGAACGTATAAGTTATTTCATATTTTATCCTCTAACAAAGGTATTGTCAATCATAATCACTTTATATTCCTAAAATATATTCCTCATACTAATTTAAATACAATCTTAAGTCATGTATAAACAAAATCTGGGTTTTCATAAAATCATCAATATCGAATACAATTAAGTAATTTGTTTGATTAATGAAATCAAAGAAACAACGAGTTCACCTTTAATCATGTGAATCCTAAGTGCTGTGTATGAAGTTGTGTCATACTCGAGATTTTACTTTTATGAATTTTTGTTTGATCTTGTGAATTTGTGTGCCAACTAGGGTTGGATAATTTTCTATGTGGTTAATGTTTTAATTGTACGTTAATAAGTGCGAAATTATCATATTTGTCGGATTAAGGCCCTTAGTTGGTTAGAGACTCGACTTTTTGGGCTTATTCGTTTTCATTCAGAAATTAGATTTTTTATCGAAAGAATGCCCATTGAATTTAATTTAAGGAATTGGATTAGTTACGAATGGCAAGGCCCAAAGGATTTGAGTTAGGGCCCAAGTTATTAAAAAAAAAAAAAAGAAAAATTCTTCTTCCTCCCCATTGCCGCAGCCACCCTTGCTCCCAGAAAAACCCTAACCGCCGCCCCATCCCGGAAACTCCTTCCTACTGCACACACGCCGTCTCTTTCTCCCTCTACCGATGCTGCCAATCATCGTTGCGTGCTACGCCACCTAGATCTGCAACTAGCCATCGAACCCAGCTGCTTGGAGAACTCTGCTCGTGATGCAGCTAGGCCGAATGATAGCCGTTGCGTTTCTTCTTCTCTCCTCTTCCTCCTATCGACGCAGCTTCACCGTTGGAGTTCCAGAGTTGTCGCACGGATCTAATCTCCCMTCGCGGCATGGTTCGGACATCGAACCTGCGCGTCAACTGTGTAAGGGACTGCTACCCAAAATCGAAGCTCGCTGGTCCAATTTGCCTGGCGAGACCTCTGCGACGCCGTCTGTGTATGTTATTCAGCGGCTTGCGAACGTCCGACCAGGAGGATCCGCGCACCCAACCGGAGATCGTTCAGATCTGGAATCTCCTGAATCGACCGTCGATTCCCCTGCCTATAGCGTTGCAGTTGCCGCTCGCCCGATCTGCTCACCAGGTCCACGTGCGGGGCTGCTCCTCGCCAGATCCTCGCGTTTTGCCCACCTCTCGGATATTCTATCTCGCAGCTAGATCTGCCTTCATCTTCTTCTTCTTCTCCTCTGCTCGACCCGATCTGCGCGACCCCACCATCCACCCATGTTGCTACTTCTCGACCAAGATCAGGGCGAGACTTCTTGCCTTACCAGAAGTTCACCAGATCTGTGCGTCTCGTTGCCGGTCTCCACTGCAGACGGCGATGTCGTTTTGGTCGYGGCTCTCCGGAATGCCAGAAGTCTTGCCGGAATAAGGTCGTAGGCTGTTGCTGGTTTCTTTTGGCTAGCTGCTCACTAGTTCTGGGAATGCCCAGTGCCCAGCACCAAGCTCCTAGCGCCTAGCACCAAGCGCCTAACAGGCACCAGGCACCTAGCAGCACTAGGCGCCCAGCAAGCGCCCAGGTGCCCAGTGCCCAGCGCCAGGCGCCTGACGCTCCGACCCCCTAGATGCCCAGATGCCCAGATGCCCAAGACTGTTGCGCGAGAACCAATACCACTCGCGAGACACTTGGACTTTGTGGACTGAAAAGGTGTAAACATTATTAATTAATATTGAAATTTATGACTTATGAAATTATATCCTAAAGTAAAATTACGGGAGAACATAAATTAAGTTTAATACCCGAACGAAGGATTTTAAATTGTACACTTAAAAGATGTGATAATTGTTAATGTGAGAACTAAGCATGGATTAATAATTGGCAATCAACATTGTTGGATAAACACTGAATATCTAAATTGGGACAGTCATACTAAATAGACTTTCTTTCTATAATCACAAATAGGTTGCTTCTRGTGCCTTAAAGTTGAGAACGGTCAAAGGATTTCACTTCGCGATTAAATAAGAAACCTTTAACGTAAAGGACTCCGGGTAAGTAAACTCTCACATTCTCATTAACGTATATGTGTGATTRTTATTTAATCTGAGATTTMGATAAGTAAATTCTCACACCTCATTAATGCTTATGAATGGATGTAATTGAATTCTTTTAGATAGTTTAATATGTTGTATATGGATTTTATGCACGTAAACCCCTATACYGCCTATCTTTTTGGTTATGTGTTATGTGGTGGCGGTATGRGATTGTATTATRAGGTGTGTTAATTGTGTGGAATGATTTAKGTGCTTCATATCCTATATTGTTTTTATATCGAATGGCATGTTAATTATAGTTGTATGCATTTCATGTCATGGACATGTAGTTAGTGTTCTACATCATTCCTATCATGAGCCATTCATACACTTAGAAAGAGAATGATTTAGGAAATGAAATTTTGAAAAGGAATGTATTTTATAAATTGTAACGTGTTCAGGAAAAGTTAAAGTTTTTGAAAAAGGSGTGTAAAACCTAGCCGTGAAAGATATGAGTGGAAAATGGGGTGTGGGGGAYCCGCACACCCGACCYTACCCTCTTGGAAAGTAGGGAAGAATGTAATGTTCACCTCTTTGGAGGCRAAAGGATGAAAGGAAAAGTAAAGGAATGTTAACCGTTTTGTGGTACCACCRGTAAGAATATAATCAGGTTCCAAATAACTACGRCGTACTGCAAAGCTTAATGGCTARGAGTTACAYTCTAGTGAGCTCACGAAAGTAATGAAATGAAAGGTTTTACAAAGTTCTTGCATTTTGGAAAGGAAAGATTTTGTAGAAAGGTTATACAAGAAAATGATTTGAAAGTTTTCAATGAGAAAGGTGAAGTTTTATACCTCATGACATGTAGGGCRTGTTCATGCATTCATGCATGAGATTTACTTTTTGGGCTTTATAGCTCACTCCCTTTCTCTCATTTTTGCATTTCAGGTGATGTGTAGCCAGATGGTGCGAGGAGGTCACTTATGGGCAAACCAAGATACCCTGAAGTTAATTTAAATGAATGTTATGGATTAAGATGGTTGTTGACTAGAATGGTTTTTGTTTATTATTAAATATTTCTTATTTGGTTTAAATTCTTTTGAACTTTCACAAATTCGTGTCAGTGAGTAAATGGTGACATTCTCGGATTAGGATAAGGTTCCTAATCTRGGGTGTTACAAGTTGTGTCGCGCCTCGGGCATGCACTCAGGTAGCGCACGCTTAAAAGCCCTAGTCGCACATGGTGCCTGGTTGCCTGGGCATCTAGTGGCCTAGGCGCTTGGGTGGTTGGTTGCCTRGGTGCCTGATGGGCTTGGAGAATTCCTGCTCCTGGTCGGACTTAGCTAACYAGAACAGAAATCGGTGTTTTATTTTGGATCGAGCTTCCAGCTGCTGGTTGATATGGCGGATAGTCCAAGCAGGGCGCTACAAGCTCCAGTCGAGCAGCAGTGTGTGCATAGGCCAGAATCTGAGTAGTGAACCAGCAAGCTTCGGATAAGAAGGGTTGGTTAAACTCGGATTAAGGATGGTGGACCAGCAGTGTGCAGCGGTCTGGCTCAGGYAATGCGGACGGCTTGACGATTGCGAAGCGGGGCGACTGATCTGGAATAACTCCAGCAACTCTAGTCCAGTAGCAAGAGAACGGTGTCTTCGTCCAGGCTACACAAAAGCTGATCTGGAAGGCAACGGGTTGTGTGACTCTGGGCAGACAGCTCCTGGTCGGCAACGAAAGAGAGCGACGAGCAGTAACCGATCGACGCCCAGATCGCAAACTCCCTTCTGTGGTCAAACCGCGAGCTAGTGACTGGCGATGGAGCGGCGAACGATCAACGGCGACGTGTTCCAGGCGGTGTTCTATCTGCTAGAGCAGTGATTTCCAAGAGTAGACCTGGACTCTGGATAGTAATGCAGCGACGGCAGTGACTTGGCGTGGTGTCGGCAGAAGGAAGAAGRTGGTGAGTGCAGCGGGGAAAGGGGGCGACGGTGGCAAGAGTGAGGAAGAAATTTGTTAGGGTTAGGTTTAGGGTTTTAATTATTATTTTTTTTCTAATTCTTACATATGGGCCCTAACCAAAATTCTTTGGGCCTTCTCATCCCATAACCAATCCAGTCCAATAAATTAAATTCTACAGGCTTTCCTTTAGACCATAATTAGCATTAAATTAGCTTTTAGTTTCCGAATAAGGAATGAATAGGCTCTKACAAGTCGAGCCTACATTAACTAACCAAAAACTCTAATTCAATTAACATGATAATTTCATAATTAAATAACGATCAYATAGAAAATTTATCAAATCCTAATTGGCACACAATTCATAAAAATAAAAAATAATATCATGGGTATTACAATACCCCACCCTATAAMAATAAATTTYGTCCTTAGAATTTAGGAATCAMYGAACAAGTGCAGGTACCTATCACGCATTTCCTCCTTTCGTTCCCAAGTAGGCTCTTCAACCGCCTGATCCCTCTAGAGAACTTTGACTAGTGCTATCGCTTTCCTCCTCAATACCTTTTCCACTCTTTCCAATATATCCACTGCCATCTCTTCGTAAAATAAGTTCTCACGAAGATCTAACGCTTCATAACTGAGAATATGGGAGGGATCTGGAACATATTTCCTTAGCATGGAAACATGAAACACATTATGTACGCCCTGATAGGGTTGGTGGCAAAGCAAACCATTAGGCTAAGTCGCCCACCCTTTCGAAGATCTCAAAGGGTCCAATGAATCAAAGGCTCAACTTCCCCTTCTTTCCAAATTTTATAATCCCCTTTATAGGTGCCACCTTTAGAAAGACTTTGTCCCCAATTCCAAATTCCAACTGCTTCCTTCTCCTATACGCATAACTTTTCTGCCTACTCTGAGCAATTTTCATCTGTTAACGGATCTTTCCAACTGCCTCAACGGTGTGTTGCACTATCTCGAGATCCAACAACTTCCTCTCCCCAACTTCATCCCAATGAATTGGTGACCTCACCACTATCCTTCGCGTAAAGGCTCACAACGGCGGCCCATACACTAGTAGCTAATAGCTATTGTTATAGGAAAATCATCAAAAGGAGAAATACACTTTCACAGAGTTCCCGAAAGTCTAATCCACAAGGCTCTAACATATCCTCCCAGGATTTGATTCGTTTTCGGTCTGATCCGTCTGTTTGCTGGGGCAAAACAAGTTGTGACTAAAATTCAACCGAGTACCCATAGCCTTATGCAACTTCCAAAAATGGTAGAAGTAACCTTGGGGTCAGTGATTGAACAAATGGACGCAGGGAATATCATGAAGTTTGCATCCAGCACCCTACAATTTCACATATTTTCTCCATACTATAGGTATCTCATAATAGGCAGAAGTTGCGCCGTATGTGTATATTCACAATAGGCATTATTTCTTCCTCGTCCTAGGCAACCACGATGTTACATCCATACAATACGCCTCCATTGAATTACTGAAACATAAGGTTGCAGAAGACCTGAGGGTCATGATGGCTCAGCTTAAACCGTATCTCGGCAGTCGATAATGTGAACCAAACTACTTGTTGTCATTCTAACATCAGAAAGATGCTTCTTAAATCCTTGACATCTTTGATAATTCCTAGATGATCGAAGTAGGGCATATAAGAGCTTCTCTCAGATCTACCCCTTCAGCCTTTATCATTCGGAACCACGTATGTTGCCATCCAAGGGCTCGATTAATGCGTGATTACAAATGTCGCTAATGATTTCCTTATCCATAATTTTAGTTCATCAATTTCAACTCCAAGAGGATATTCCATTTGAATCTCTCTATCTATTTAAGAGCAGTGTAGATGCAATTCATGTCTCAGCGAAATAGCCTGAGTAGTCTCACAGTATAATATTTTTGAGTGAGTTTGCGTAATCTCTGCCAGCAGCGGCTTTTTTTAATCTGGATAAGACTTCACAAAAGGGGGCAGGCCAGGGCTCCCTAGTTCTCCCTGCTAATGTGGATGCCTTACCCATTAGCCTACCGGGGTAATTGTTTATTCACTACATGTTCATAACTTATCACAAGGTTCTAACCATCACCGTTTGTCTTACTGGGTGAGAGAATAACTTGGAGGACCCTCTTATGGTCAGTGAATTAATCTCGCTATCCTATGGCTCATACAGATAGCTGGTTCTCGCTGATCTTCACACTGCAAAAATAGGGCGGCAGACCAATGTGTATGTTGATACTCGTTTAATTGCCTTGAGGCATTAAAGTAATCACTTGCCAGTTGCATTTCAAGATCACAATCCACAAACCCCTTTCCCATCGAGCATTCATAAAGAACCCTTTCACAACCTTGTGGAATTGTCAAGACCGGAGCGATTGTCAGTCATCTCTTCAATTCTTCAAACTGCGCTCACAATCTGCACTCCACAGAAACTTCATGTTCTTCCTAGTCAACTGGGTCATGGGAGAGGCAATTTYGGAAAACCCTTTGACGAACCTCCGATAGTAATCGACTAACCTAAGGAAGCTGCAAACCTCACCGACATTGGTAGGTGCTGGCCATCATCGAACTGCCTCAATCTTACTTGGGTCCACTGCAGTACCTTCCTTAAACACAATATGTCATAGAAATGGCACGCTATCCAGCCATAACTCACATTTCTTGAATTTTGCAAAGGGCTTCTTGACTTTAAGTACCTAGAGTATCTTCCTCAAATGCTCTTCATGCTCCTCCCTGGATCGAGAGTAAACCAATATGTCGTYGATGAAGACTATGATGAATTGATCCAAGTACTCCTTAAAGATCCGATTCATCAAATTCATAAATRTAGCAAGTGCATTGGTCAACCCAAATGGCATTACCAAAAATTCATAATGCCCATACCGAGTTCGAAATATGGTCTTTGGAATGTCCTCATTTCGGACTCTCAACTGATGATAGATAGATCTTAGATCAATTTTGGAAAAGTATCCCGCCCCCTGAAGTTGATCAAACAAATCATYAATCCTTAGTAACGGGTATCTATTCCTTATYGTCACCTTGTTCAACTCTCTGTAATCTGTACATAACCTCATCGATCCATCATTCTTCTTTACGAATAGCACAAACGCACCCCATGGTRAAACTAGGTCGGATGAAATCTTTATCCAKTARATCCTGTAATTGCTCCTTCAATTCCTGAAGTTCCACAGGAGCCATACGATATGATGCCCTAGAGATCGGTGTTGTTCCAGGTGCCAAGTCAATGGCGAAGTTGATCTCCCTTATTGGTGGTAAACCTTGATGGTCGTCTGGAAACACATCTAGATATTCTTGAACAATCAGAATTCATTCGATCGTAAGCTCTATTTCAAGAATCTCGTCTAATGAAGCTAGGTAGCCAGTGCAACCCTTCTTCATCGTTCGACGAGCCTTCATAGCTCATATATTGGAATGGACGATTTCACCTTAGACCTGATAAAATAGAACTATAACTCACCAGGAGACCAAATGTAACCTTTTTCTTGC
>MEJB01000044.1:3353642-3370171 GCA_001752375.1 Rhazya stricta
AAACAGCAGCGAGTACTTCAAACAAAAGAAACAGAAGAAACGTTCTAATTATTCCTAGTTTGTGGTCAGAAGAACGAACAGACGCCTCCTCTACTAGTTGCTGATCACCGAAAAGCAACCGGGCGAAGTCTCTCACTCTTCTTCTATACGTTGTTGGTCAAAAAGAACGAAAAGAAGCAAGTCTTACTATTCTCACTAGTTGTGGTTAAACTTCTATCATACAAACTTAAAGCTGAACTTGGAAAGCATCAACGGGATACGCCTACTCTACCCTTAATACCTTTTACCTACGCACAGCACTCTTGCTATTTCTCAAGATTCACTCTGGCGTCTTCAGGTTGAAGTAAAAGTAGCGCTAATCCGTCTCCTCAAGTCCTAAATCTTCTCTAAAGTTCTGATTGGCACATTCTTATTGCTACTCAGAGTTTTTGTCTTTAGTCTTTCTTCTCTTGATTGATCTTGTTTCTAGCTCCGGAGACATTTACAGGCTTATACGCGTCTCTCTTTATTCACTTCATTTTGTATTTTGAAAGTAATCTAATCCTATTGGTTATTAATCCATACAAGGCAATCCATCAAACCAAGTTTGAATCAGCAACAATTGAGAGAGAGTGATCACAAAGAGGGCATACACGGGAGGTTTTTATTGTATTTCACTAACCTAACAAGTTCTTATGTTGAAGTTTGTTGTGATAATGTCTAGGTCATCAAGTCTAAGGCATGAAGAAAGTAGCGAGCCATTGCCATCCTATTTGTTCACCATGCTCAAGCGCATGGATGACAACTTGGCAACCTTAGCCACAAGGTTGGAGGTGCTTGAAGCTAGGACCCCTCCACCAGTCCATGTGCTAGTCGTAGGCCGAGTCGTTGGCACCAATTTTGATATAGGTGGCCCTAGCCATGATCACCCAAGGCCCCCATTGCCAGACTAGCAAGCTGCCTACCAAGCTTCTAGAGAGGTGTCTAGGGCGTCTAAGGGCCATGTTGAATCACATGCCCAAGTGCCCTACCAAGGAACTGGTCCTTTTGTGCATAAGGAAGTCCATTCAAACCATCAATCACCTCGCTTTAGAGCTTTTTATGATCACAACGCTTTTGATGCTTTTTGATGCTTTTCTTCCAATTTTCCTTCTATTCTGATTTCTCTATTGCCGACTTGTTCTAACATCCTCCATTGTTTTCTTGTTTGTGTTTGTGTCTAGATCCGAGCTTTGTGGCTAATCCCCATATCATTGTGGGCACATAGTTGTACCCATGCTAAAGGATTGATGAAAGGAAAACTACAACAGGAAGTATATTCACCAAAGAGATAGAGTCCTTAACTTTTTAGTCTCTTGGCCCTACCAACTACCTTGACATTAGCCCTGCATTACCTCGAGTAATCAAGTCCTTGATCCTATAACAAAGCTGCTCTGTCATAAGAAACTTCAAGACCTTTGCTACCTTGCTATTTGACACTCAAGTATTATGTTATTCCTAGTATGGTGTTAGGCTCAACTATATCAGCTTTGCTCGAGACCTAATAGTAGTCCCTTGAAAGGAAGTTGTGCTCAAACCAACAATCCTTAGGAAATACAAAGGCAGTTTGGGTATAACCCTGGGCTACATAAATGCTACAACATTGCTTACCAGTGCAATCACTACTTGGTCTTTTCTATGTGCTTCCCTAATTAACTCAAGCAAAGGTTTTGGCCTTAGTACAACTACTAAAGCTCCATGTTCAAGGGGTATTTTTCTCAATACTCTCACCAAGATCAATATTTATGAACAAGTATTTTCACAATGCATTAGCAATTGTAGCTTGATGCTACAACAATCATGCAAACCACTCATTTTACCCAAGCTTTTCCATGCTATAACATTGCTCGCTAGTGCAATCACTACTTGGTTGTTCCTATATTTTCCCCTAATTGACTCAAGCAATGGTGTTGGCCTTAGTACAGCTACTAAAGCTCTAGGTTCAAGGGGTATTTCTCTCAATACTCTCACCAAGAACTCGATTTATGAACAAGTATTCTCACAATGCATTAGCAATTGTAGCTTGATTCTACAACAGTCAAGCAAACCATTAATTTTACCCAAGCTTTTCCATAGAGTTAACATCCGATCCTATGTTCTCAACTCCAACTCCAAGGAACATTTTCCATCAAGAATTAAATCACTTGGATCAACTATGAATTAGCTTAAGCATGCAAGAAATGAATTTAGCACATCATCATATTCAAATTCAACATAAACCTTAACTAAGATAAATTAGCTCATGCTTAAAGAATTAACTCACAATGTTACAACAAATATTATGTTATATATATATATAAACACAATATAAGAGAAATGTATTAAAATGAAAGACTCCTGTGAATGGATATGCACTTTTACAATTGCTGATGTTCCAGCTACCACTCGCAATCTAGTCTAGATTATATAATTATCTCCTTCTTCACTTAATCAGCTACTATCACTAGCTGATGAAGGGCTTCAATATATTCTCTTGATCATATGAGCAGCCCCTCTCTTGGCCTTCAGCCTCCACAAAATAATTTTGTAGTGAAAAATGGTTGAAAGCTTCCAAGCTTCCAAGAATAGCAAAATCTCCTTGAAGCTTTCTTCTTCCCTTGTTCTTCTATTTTTACTTGTAAGTCTTTTGCAACTTGCTGTCCGATTGGGCAAGTTGAATCCATTATCTAATGAGGGCTTTACATGTGGCACTCAAGTAGTGTCTTGGTCCAATTAATGAGATGTTTACACATGGCAACAAAGGACACAAGAGATGGAATGATCCAATGGCAACACTCCACTTGGCACCACTTGCTCATGTCGAAAACTTGTCAATTCTTTTATTAATTTGTTAGCACTCTTTTTGTCATCTCAAGCTTCTATAAGTTCCTTTATGTCATTCTCGTCCTCTTTTACCAGCAATCACCACCCAAAGTAGTAAAATTGTGGCTACCACTTGCTACAAGTTGCTCAACCTGCTGAATAGGCTGCTTGCCTTGTCATCCGATATTGCGGCAAAGTCATCTCGCCACATAACTTCTTCACCTTTTTCTCCTTTATCCATAATACATTTTCCTAAACAATTTAGATGGAAATTAGTCCATAAACTCAATAATTATATTAAAATCAGATTATTCTCATGACATAAAGAAATATATTAATTTATGCACAAATAAGTTATGAATTATCATGATTTAATGTCAAAATATGAAAAATTGCTAAAAAAGATGGCACAAAATTTGTATCATATCATGTACGGGTGTAAATATTTTTCAGATAGTTAAATAGATAGAGAAAACTTTTGCAACTCTTTTACATGTCCCATATAAAAAATTGGAAATAAAATAAGTTAATTACTAGCTTCTACAACAAATAATCAGTAACACATGTTCCTTTTCTATATTAACTAGTTCTTGCTCATGTATTGCACGTTTTTTATTTTTTTATGAAATTTTGTTCTATATAAATTTCAAATACAATAGTGTAATCTTAGAACAATAATCTTTAAAAGGCATGAAAAAGTTGGAAACAAATTACTAATAATAAAAAATGATGTCAACTTAATGAAAAAGGTCATTCATTGACCTCCTTATCAGGCTTCCAGATTTCTAGTTTGACAAATAGTTACTTAGGAAATGACATATTTTCTTTAGGGAATGATATAATGATCTTATATTTATATGTATTACGGTTATATAGAGTTAAATAGATAAAAAAAAATATGGATATCATAAATCTTGTATGTTGGCTTTGTAGAGCATAAAATGGTGAATTTAGGACTAATATGCAAGTATGAGTCCTGAAAGCTTTTGGAAACAAGATTTGAGAAAAATCCCCTGCAAACAGCCCTTGTTTGGCCCAAACAAGTGTGACGACCCGAATATTTTTAGGAATTAGAAAAGCGATGTAGGTTACGATATCAGGAATAGATTTAGTATAAGATTTAAAATATTTAGAAATAGGATATTGTTAGGCTTAGAATTTGGGTAGGATTATACGATTAGAATAAACTCAAACATATTCGTGGCTTAATCATATTTTGAAAACCCTTTTTCTTAAAATTCTGGCTTTGATTTTTGTTTTAAACCTTGCTCTATTTACAAAAATCGATTTCCATAAACTTTATTTTTGAAAATACTACTTTCTAAACTGATTTTCTTAAATTCATTTACGAAAACTCTATTTTGCAAAATCGATTTTTTCCTTAACTTTATTTTGAAAACTCTATATTATTAAAATTATATTATGCTTAAAAATAATTTATACTTTATAATCTTTCATTTTAGTTCAAATTTTAGCTTAAAACCTTTTCTAAAATCTCAAAACTTCCATCGTGTTTTCCTACCTCCATCCAACTGACTTTTTCTCCTGCAAATCCAGCCGACTTTGCCTTCTTTAGTCCCAGCCATTGATCAGCATTTCCTGATCAATCCTAGCCCTTATTAATCTACCAATGAATGATAAGTATTTGGCATGAATATTGCATGAATTTGCATGTGCATGTGCTGGCTTTCGTACGATTTTTAGCAAGAATTTTCCAACTGTGATTGAGGATATCTGCTGTCCAGTGGAGAGGTGATTTAGATAGGAATTTGACACCTAAACAAGGTAATTATCAAGATTAGAGGGTATATGCATGGAGGAGAATACAGCTGCCCATTGATGTGTCACCTGCTTGTGAATTGGGGTAGCAAAACCACAATTTTTCTTCTAAAAATCACCGGTCATCTCCACTCCAATTCAGCTGGTTTTCTCTTCTCCCAGGTTGTAAACTTCACTCATAATCTCTATATATTGGGCCCCATTTCATCTCCATTTAACTCACACACTTGACTGATAGTCTCTCTCATTCTTGACTTAAAATCAGCTTTGCTCTATACTTCCAGAACAGCCGACTACTACATCCTTCAAGCCAAACCTTTAGCTGTTTATCAGCACAAAACAAAGCCTTTCATTCCATTATCTTTTCATGTCCATAAGCTTACCATTTATCCCTTTTCTTACTACAATTTCAGATGGGTAGAAGGTTAAGAGGACTTCATGCTAAGCTTGAATTAAGATTACAATTATTCAGCATTATTATGTGAGTAGTGTTTTAGTTATAGGAATTGCATATATATTGCATGGGTTTGCGGGGGTGTTCTGAAATTATTATTATTATTAGGTCATATATGAGTATAGAGTTTTTCACATGATTTCGAGATGAGTATTTCGTATTTTAAGATAGGAAATGTAAGAAAGGATCCCTAGGGTTTGTTCTGACAAAACCAGAATTTTTATCCACTTTCAATGTATCATAGAAGCTTGATTATTTGGTGAAATTCTGATTGTGGTATATTGTTAGAAAGCTGTGAATCTTAGTAAGATTTTAGTACAAAATTTCGTCCCATTTGCTGGAGTGAAACTCAAGATACAAGTTGATCATTGTAGTGCGGTCAATCTGGCTGATTGAACAAGTGTTGTGCATTTTTCATTAAATTTGGGTTTTAATCGAACATTTTAAGTCCTGATTTAGTGTGCTGGGATCATTTTTTCCATCAATTTCATTAGAAAACCTGAGTATTTTGGGAGATATGCTCGAAATGCCTCAAGCTGTCATTAACTGATTTTCAAAACTTATCATTTTAAACCCCAAAACTTCCTCAGCAATGCATCTTATATATTTGTTCTATAAGTTATATACTTTACAATGTAAAGTCATTTGATCTCAGCTCGGGAAATGACTAATTTCATAGAAATGATTTTACTCATAAAACAATAAAGCCGAGTTATTATGACTTGTGTGTGATTGATGTGATTTTATTACTAATGATATTGTTTGTGGATTGTTTTCAGGAAACGACAGACAATAGATCTTTTATTGATTAATCGAGCTATAGATAATCTCCTTAAAAATGTTTTTGATATAAATGCTTTTTGTAAATATTTCTCAAATATTTGACATTTTATAAATATTTTTTCGAAAAGCTTATTTTACTCCCATTTCTCGTAATAACAGAGTGTGCAACTGTTCTTCAACTGAAACTATTTTGCAAGTCCATGACTTACTTGAAAACATATTGTGTGATGAATAGAATGAAAGGATTGAAAATTACTAATTGTGATGAATATTGGAATTAAGCACTCAATTGGACCGCTCTGAATAACTAGTCAAGCAGGTAAAGTATTGTGCTTGGTTGGTCCCCAGTACTAGTACCTCTTGAGCTAGTCCGGGCAACAGTATTAGTGTAAGCCTACCCATAGCCCGACTAGGCAGCCGATGGCGGATCGAGAATGTATTGGGTACACGATTGCATCATTCGGTACCCAAATCAGATTGTGGACAGTCGTATCCTTGGTTAGGAGGTTTAACCTAGGGTGGATGTTTGCCTTTGTACCCTACCTAGTGGGTACAATTGATTGTATGAAGTGATAAGGCAGTAAATTGCATGCGTAATTGCCAAGAGCTAAGGCTAGTAGTACTAGACCCTACATCACGTTGTCTCTGTGGTAACACCGTGTGAATTGGATTACTATTATTAGAAATTGAGAGATTTCAACGTAGTCTTCTCCCTCACACTTGACTTGACTTGACTTGGTTTTTCTAAAATTACAGCTTTTCATAAAAACATATCTCTTACTAATTATTTTAGTCAATTATTTACACATTGTTTTTACTCATCTTACATAGAAAAGAAATGTGCACTTGATTTGAAACTCAGCTTGCACCCACACAGGACTCACTGAGCTTCACTCATAAGTTTTCTCAAGTTTAGTGACAGATAAGATCTTGAGGCATCAGATTTTGGGGACAAGAGCTAGGAATGTTAAGTGCTCGAACAACATTATTGTCCATAGACTACCATGATGTGCTTTGTCCTAAGTTTGTAATCTTACCTACAATCCTTGTTAAGTTGTGTTTCCACTATTTTAATATTAATTGTATCTTTTTTAGTACTAGTACTGACTGTTGAGAGGCAGATAGCAACTCATTCAGCCCCAATAGAACCTTGGGGATGGTGGGGTGCAACACATGTGGTATCAGAGCTTAAGTTATGATCTTAGCATGACTTGTGGGTATTGTTGTTTAATTTGTAGAGCCTAGTTTTAAGTTCATAGATTTGAGSATGGGTAGAAATGATTGCATTGATCTATTTGACTAGGATTATATGTTTCATATTAATTGTAAGGAAAGGAATATTGGAAAATTCCCATTAGTTTAATGCTAGCTAGCTAGGGACTATCTGCAGGAAACTATAACGATAACTCGTATCTATTAATTAATGTGTTTAATAGCGTTATTATTGAGTTTGAATAGTTAGTGTGTACAGCTATAGCCCCTCAAACACGAACAAGCGGTCAATAGAATATCCCTGAACCAAGGAGAATGGGAAGGAASCCTATGAATAGGGCAACCATGGGTATGATTAAGACTGAGTAAAGGGATAAAACAAATCCTTCTAGGCAAATTATGACTGAGAAGCACAGAACTCCACAGTTTATCAAAGGCCTATGACTTGTATTGTAGTGAGCCTTGGCACTAATTTGACAAACTGCATATAGTGTTTTCATAGAAGTCACAACTCGCACGAAAAATAGTGGTAAGATGCTGAGGTCAAGAAGGCGAAGTAGAGGGCAAAGGAATTCCTTTCAAAAATGCCCTAACGACAAAAGGTAGGAAGGGCATTTGGACAATCTTAAGAAAGGAAAGAATATTCCCAAACAACCTGTGCACCCTGATATCAAGTGCAAATACTATGGCAGGTAGGGACATCAAGAAATGCAATGTARGAGGTGGAATCACCAGTGTATCGACTATGGGAGTCCAGGATATTTTGTCCACACATGTCCACAGCGGACCAACCTTCCTTAGGGAATTTCAGGAGCTAAATTAGCAGGACCTCAAGCTCCACTAGCAAATAAGACCGAAATGCTTCTAGTTATGGAGAAGAAAGCTGTGAGTGAAGCCTCTAATATGGTAGAAGTGTAAAAACATAGCGAGTACTCTGATAGTAGGAATTAATTGTTGACATAGGATACCATAAGCGTGAAATATGTGGAAGAAACTTTAATTGCTAAAAAGATATATCGAGGCATTTGTAGTTCTGGAAAATATCAGAGTAGCTGCATATATAATTGCATTTGCCAATTGAGCTAACTGGAATTCATGATGTACTTCATGTATCGCAACTCAAGAAATACAACAACATCACTGGAGCATGTGGTAAACAAGGCAGAAATCCAGTTGCATCCCAATTCGTCATATGAGGAAAGGCAAGTACGGYTATTGGAATGCAACATTAAGAAACTAAGGAATAAAGAGATTCAACTAGTCAAGATTCAACGAAAACATCATGGGTTTATAGAAGCAACATGGGAGCCAGAAGAATTCATGAGACATAAATGCCCCTATCCATTCCATGTAAGTATAAATTTTGAGAATGAAATTTTCTTAAGTGGGGGAGAATGTGACGACCCAGATATTTCTAGGACTAGAAACCGACGTAGGTTATGATATTGTGAATAGATTTAGTATAAGACTTAGAATATTTAGAAATAGGAAACTATTAGGCTTAGAATTTGCGTAGGATTATACGGTTAGAACAAACCCAAATATATTTTCGAATTAATAGAACTTAAGCTTTGATTTTTGTCTTAAACTGTACACTATGTACAAAATTCGATTTCCTTAAGCTTTAGTTTTGAAAACACTACTTTCTATACTGGTTTTCTTATATTCATTTTTGAAAACTTTATTTTCCTTAACTTTATTTTGAAAACTCTATATTATTAAAATTATATCAACCTTAAAAAAATTTATTACTTTATATCCAAAACATCCATCGTGTTTTCCTACCTTCAGCCAGTCAATTTTCTCCCTCAAAATCCAGCCGAGTTTGCCTTCTTCAATCGCAGCCATTAATCAGCATTTCCTAGTCCATCCTAGCCCTTATTCATCCACCAATGAATATAAGTATTTGGCATGAAGATTGCATGAATTTGCATGTGCATGTGCTGGCTTTCGTAAGATTTTTAGCAAGAATTTTCCAGCTGGTTGAGGATGTGTGCTATCCGATAGAGAGGGGTTTCAGATGGGAATTTGACACCTAAACCAAGTGAAATTTCAAGCTTAGAGGGAGAAGAAAGCTGCCCATTGATGTTCCACCTGCTTGTGAATTGGCGTGGTAAAAATAGAATTTTTCTTCTAAAAACCACCGGCCATCTCCAATCCTATTCAGCTTGTTTCCTCTACTCCTAGCCCTGTAAACTCCGCCCATGATCTCTATTTATTGGACAAGAGTTCACCTCCATTTCACTCACAAACTTGACCAAGAGTCTCTCCCATTCTTAACTCAAAAATCAGCTTTTCTTTATACTTCCAAAACAGCCGACTCCTACATCCTTCAAGCCAAACCTTCAGCTGTTTTTCTACACAAAACAAAGCCTAGTATTCCATTCTCTTTGCTCATCAATAATCTAACCATTTAACCCTTTTCTTACTGCAATTTCAGGTGAGTAGAAGGTTAAGAGGATTTTATACTAAGCTTGAATTAAGATTACAATTATACAGCATTATTATGTGAGTAGTTTTTTTGATTATAGGAATTGCATATATATTTCCTAGGTTTTGCATGGGTGTTCTACAATTCTGATTCTGGTGTAATCATGACATGAATATAGAGTTTTTCACATAATTTGGGGATGAGTATTTCATATTTTAAGATAGAAAATGTAATAAAGGATCATTGGGGTTTGTTCTGATGAACCAAAACTGTTACCCAATCTCAATGTGTCATATAAACTTGATTATTTGGTGAAATTATGATTATGATACATGGTTAGAAATCCACATATATTAGGAAGATTTCAGTACAAAATTTCATCCAATTTTCTGGAGTAAAGCTCAATATACAAGGTGATCATTGCAGTGTGGTCAATCTGGCTAATTAAACAAGTGTTGTGCATTTTTCATTAGATCTGGGTTTTAATCGAACCAATTTAAATCCTGATTTTTGAATGGTTTTAAATCTTAGTGTATTAGGATCATTTTTCCACAAATATTATTAAAAACACCTAAGTATTTTGGGAGATGTGCTCGAAAACCTCAAGCTATCCATTCATTGATTTTCAAACCTTATCATTTTAAAACCTCAAACTTCCTTAGAAATGCATCTTATATGTTTATTCTATAAGTTATGTCACATTTTAAAGTCATTTGATCTCAGTTGGGGAAATGATTGTTTTAATGAAAATGATTTTTACTCATAAAACGATAAAGCTGAGTTATTGTAAAGGTTATTACTTGGGTGTGATTCATATGATTTTATTACTAAGGATACTGCTTGCAAATTTTTTTTAGGAAATGACACATAGTAGATCTTTTATTGATTAATTGAGCTACATGTGAGTCCCCTTAAATCTTTTTTTTTTGGCATAAATGCTTTTTGCAAATATTTCTCAAAAATTTGACATTTTACAACTGTTTTTTTTTCGAAAAGCTTATTTTACTCGCATTTCTCATGAAAATAGAGCACGCGACTTTTCTAAAACTGAAGCCATTTTGCAAGTCMACGACTTGCTTGAAAACATAATGTTAGATGAATAGACTTAATYGAATGGAAATCACTAATTTGATGAATATAAGAATTGAGTAACAATTGGCAAACTCTAAATAACTAGTTTGACAGGTAAAGTACTGTGCTTGGCTGGTCTCCAGTACGAGAACCTCTTGAGCTAGTATGGCTGACAGTATCAGAGTTCGCCTACCCTTGGCTTGATTGGATAGCCGGTGGCGGATCAGGAATGTATTGGGCACATGATAGCGTCATTCGACACCCAGATGAGATTGTGAACAGTCATACCCTTCGTTAGGAGGTTCAACCTTGCGCAGGTAATCTCTCTTTTTACCCTACCTAGCGGGTATCATTGATTGTATAAAGCAATAAGGTAGTAATTGCATGCATAATTACGAAGTGATAAAGCTGATATTACTAGACTCCGCCAGACATTGTCTGCAATAATAGCATGTGAATTGGATTACTGTTATTAGAAATCAAGAGATTTCAAACGTAGTCTTTTCATTCACACTCGACCTCACATGGCTTTTCTGAAATTACAGCTTTTCACAAAAACATATCTCTTACTCGGATTATTTCAGTCAATTATTTGCAATTGTTTTCACTCATACTTAACATGGAAAAAAAACGTGCTCTTGATTTGAAACTCACCTTACACCCATACAGGACTCATTGAGCTTCACTAGTAAGTTTTCTCATGTTTTAGTGACAGATAAGATCTTGAGGCATCGGTTTTGGGGACGAAAGCTAGGAATGTCAAGTGCTAGAACAGCATTATTGTCCTTAGACTACCATGATGTACTTTGTCCTAAGCTTGTAATCTTACCTACAATCCTTGTTAAGTTGTCTTCCACTATTTTAATACTGATTGTATCTTTTTGAGTACTAGTATCGACTGCTGAGAGGTAGACGGCAACTCGTTAGGCCCCAATAGAACCTTAGGGACAGAGGGGGTGACACAGGTGGTATCAGAGCTTAAATTATGAACCTAGCATTACTTGAAAGTATAGTTGTTTAATTTTTAGAGCCTAATTTCATGTTCATAGACTTGAGCATGGGTAGAAATAATTGCATAGAACTTGTTGACTAGGATTATGTGCTTGATATCGATTGTACGGAAAGGAATATTGGAAAATTCCCATTAGTTGGACGCTAGCTAGCTTGGGACTTCCTGCTCAAAACTGTAACAAGAACTCATTTTGTGAATTAATGTGTTTAATAGCTTTATTATTTAGTTTAAATATTTAATACGTACAGTTATGGCGCCTYAGACACGATCAAGTGGTCAACAAAATATCCTTGAACCAAGGAGTAGAGGACCCTTRTGAATAGGGCAACCACAGGTATGACTAAGACTGAGTAGAGGGATAACAAAATCCTTCTAGGCAGATTATGACCAAGGATCACAAAACTCCATAGTTTATCAAACGCCTCCGACCTGAGTTACAGCKAGCTTTGGTGCCAATTCCACCAACTGCATTTAGTATTGTTGTAGAAGTTGCAACTCGCATAGAAAATAATGGCAAGATGCTAGGGACAAGAAGGTAAAGTATAGGACGAAGGAATTCCTTTCAGAAACACCCTAACGACAAAATGTGGCAATGGTCTCTAGGCATTCTTAAGAAAGGAAGGAATATTCGCAAACCACCTCGGCACCTTGATATCAAGTGCAAATACTATGGCAGGTGGGAACATCGAGAAACACAATGTAGGAGGAAGAATCACCAGTGTATTCACGATGGGAGTCCATGACATTTCGTCCATGCATGTCCACGGCGAACCGACCCTCCTCAGGGAATTTTAGGAGCTAAACTAGCAGGATCTCAAGCCCCACTACAAAACAACCTTGAAAGGCCTCCAGTTAAGGCATATTCACAATGGAGAAGAGAGATGTGAGTGAAGCCTCCAATATAGTAGAAAAGTAAAAACTTAGCGAGTACTCTGATAGAAAAAACTTTAATTGCTGACGTAGGATACCTTAAGCATGAAATCTATATGGAAAAAACTCCACTCCTAAGACAATTGATAATATGACCCTTTTAAGGATTATGATACTAGGTATGGATTGCATGTCTAGACATTATGCACACCTTGATTATAGAAATAAGACTGTTAAGGTGTAATACAAATACAGGGAGTTAGGGGTAAGTTGGAAATTCAATTATTGTTGGAGCTAAGGCTAGAAAATTATTGAAGAAAGGTTTTCAGAGATATTTGGCCTACCTGATGAACCAATCGATGGATATTGGGAAATAGTGGCGGTACAAGTAGTGAAAGAATACACAATAGAGATAGAGTTCATGATAGAAGATAAAATTTGAAAAGTATGTTGATAACCGATGCGGAATTTGAAAAGAGTGATCAAGTCTTTCTAAAATCGCGGCCCCACTGAGAATTGGTCAAACACCAAAAAGGCAAAATGTTGAGTTCAAGATATATCGGACCATTTGTTGTTCTAGAAAAGATCAGAGCAGTTGCATACAGAATCGCATTTGGCAACTGAGCTAGCTGGAATTCATGGTGTTTTTCATGTATCATACTCAATAAATACAACCCATCACCAAAGCATATTGCAACCCAATTTGTCATACGAGGAAAGACCAGTATGGATATTGGAATCCAGTATTAAGAAACTAAGGAATAAAGAGATTCAAGTGGTCAAGGTTCAATAGAAACCATGGGATTACAAAAGTAACATGAGGGCTAGAAGAATTCATGAGAAATAAATATCCCTACCTATTCCAGATAAGTATAAATTTTCAGGATGAAATTTTCTTAACAGGGGTAGAATGTGACGACCCAGATATTTCTAGGATTAGAAACCGACGTTGGTTATGATATCACGAATAGATTTAGTATAAGACTTAAAATATTTAGAAATAGGATATTGTTAGGCTTAGATTTTAGGTAGGATTATACGGTTAGAATAAACCCGAACATATTCTCGAATTAATCAAATTTCCAAAACTCTTTTTCTAAAAATTTTGCCTTTGATTTTTGTCTTAAATCTTACTCTATTTACAAAAATCGATTTCCTTAAACTTTATTTTTGAAAATGCTACTTTCTATAATGGTTTTCTTAAACTCATTTTTGAAACTTCTATTTTCCAAAAATGATTTTTCCTTAACTTTATTTCTTAAGACTCTATATTATTAAAATTATATTATTCTTAAAAATAATTTATTACTTTATAAGCATTCATTTTCAGTTCAAAATCTAGCTTAAAACCTTTTCTAAAATCCCAAAACATCCATTGTGTTTTCATACCTTCATCCAACCAATTTTCTCTCCTCATAATCCAGCAGACTTTTCCTTCTTCAATCACAGCCATTTATAAGTATTTCCTAATCAATCCTAGCTCTTATTCATCGACCAATGATTGATGAGTATTTGGCATGAATTTGCATTTGCGTGTGCATGTGCCAACTTTAGTAAGATCTTTAGCAAGAATTTCTAGCTATCTCAGAGGACGTGTGCTATTCGGTGGAGAGGGGTTTCAGCTGGGAATCGACACCTAATTAAGGTGAGATTTCAAGCTTAGAGAGTAGAAGATAGCTTCCCTTTGATGTGTCACCTGCTTGTGACAAACTAAAATTTTTCTTCTAAAAACCACCGGCCATCTCCACTCCAATTCAGCTGGTTTTCTCTACTCCTGGCCCTGTAATCGCCGCCCATAGTCTCTATATATTGGACCAGACTTCACCTCCATTTCACTCATAAACTTGACCGAAAGTCTCACCCATTCTTAACTAAAAAATCAGCTTTGCTCTATACTTCCAAAACAGTCAATTATTACATCCTTAAAGCCAAACCTCCAGCCATTTTTCTACATGAAACAAAGCCTTTCATTCCATTCTCTTTTCATGTCCATAAGCTTGGAATTTATCCCCTTTCTTACTGCAATTTCAAGTGAGTAGAAGGTTAAGAGGAATTCATACTAATCTTGAATTAAGATTACAATTATACAGCATTGTTGTGTGAGTAGTTTTTAAAAAGAATTGCACATATATTCCATGGGTTTTGCATGGGTGTTCTAAAATTATGATTATGGTTTGTCATGATATGAGTATAGAGTTTTTCACATGATTCGTGGATAAGTATTTTATATTTTAATATAGAAAATGTAATAAAGTATCGTTAGGTTTGTTCTAACCAAACTAGAACTTTTACCCACTTTCAACATGTCGTAGAAGCTTGATTATATGGTGAAATTCTGATTATGATATATGGTTAGAAAACAATAGATCTTAGGAAGATTTTTGTACAAATTTTATCCGATTTTCTTGAGTAGAACTCAAGATATGAATTGATGGTTGTAGTGTGGTTAATTCGAACACTTGAACAACTATTAAGCATTTCCCATTTTCCACCAATTTTATTTAGAAACCACGAGTATTTTGGGAGATATGCTCGAAATACCTCAAGCTATCCATTCACCAATTTAAAAACTTACCATTTTAAAACCTCGAACATCCTTAAGAATGCATCTTAATATTTGTTCTGTAAGTTATATATTTCACATTTTAAAGTCATTTGATCTCATCTCAGGAAATGACTATTTTCATGAAAAATGATTTTTACTCATAAAACGATAAAGCCTAGTTATTGCAAAGGTTATGAGTTGGGTGTGATTTATATGATTTTATTACTAAGGATACTGCTTGTGGATTGTTTTTAGGAAATGATGACAGTTGATCTTTTATTAATTAATCGAGTTGCAGGTGAGTCCCCTTAAAATCATTTTCTGCAAAAACGCATTTTTTAAAATATTTCTCAAATATTTAATGTTTTATAAATGCTTTCCTGAAAAGTTTATTTTACTAGCATTTCTTTTACACAAATAAGCATGAAAATAGAGTACGCGACTTTTCACGAACTAAAACTATTTTGCAAGTCCACAACTTGCTTGAAAACATTTTGTGCAACGAATAGAATTGACAAACTGGAAATCACTAATTTTGATGAATATTGAAATTGAGTACTCAATTGGCAAGCTCTGAATAACTAGTCCGATGAGCAAAGTACTATGCTTGGCTGGTCCCAATATGATTACCTCTTGAGCTCTTCTGATCTATAGCATCARAGTAAGCCTGCCCCTTGCCCGATTGGGTGGCCAGTGGCAGATCTAGAATGCGTCATGCAGACGGTCGCATCATTCGGTACCTAGATCATATTGTGGATAGTTGTACCCATAGTTAGGAAGTTTAACCTAGGGCCGATGCCTCCCTTTTTATCCTAGCTAGCGAGTACATTGATTGCATGAAGCGATAAGGGAGTAAATCACATGCATAATTATGAAGTGATAAGACTGGTATAACTAGACCCTCACGACGTTGCTGCTGTGGAAACAGCATGTGAATTGGATTACTATTATTAGAAACCGAAAGGTTTCAAATGTAGTCTTCTCGTTCACATTTAACTTGACTTGGTTTTTCTAAAATTATAGCTTTTCACAAAAACATACGTTTTACCAAAAACATATCTCTTACTCGAATTCTTTTAGTCGATTATTTACAATTGTGCCTACTCATACTTACATGGAAAAAATCGTGCTCTTGATTTGAAGCTCACCTTACACCAACACAAGACTCATTGAGTTTCGTTCATAAGTTTTCTCATTTTTAATGATAGATACAAATCTTGAGGCATTAGGTTTTGCCGATGAGATCCAGGAATGTCAAATGCTAGAGCAGCATTGTCCTTAGACTACCATGATGTACTTTGTCCTAAGCTTGTAATGATACATACAATCCTTGTTGAGTTGTACTTCTGCTATTTTAATATTGATTGTATCTCTTCGAGTACTAATACTGACTGCCGAGAGGCATGTGGTGACTCATTCTGCCCTAATGGACCCTAGGGAACGGCGGGGTGCCATAACATGTCCTTGTTATGAGAAATTCTCAAAAGATCAAGTCAAAGGCAACAGGAGCTCGTTTTAGTTTTATTATCCCAACCGGCACTGTTTGGTGTCA
>MEJB01000044.1:3373761-3398264 GCA_001752375.1 Rhazya stricta
AATCTTGATTAAAATCTCCTAGTAGAGCTCAAGTTATGCTCGGTTTACTCCACTCTATCTAGACTCATATTCATGAATCTTTGAGCCCTAAGTAACCTCTATCTGCTATAGAAATGTATTCTGTTGAATTTTAGAAACTATTTAATGCCTACTACTTTGTTGAAATCTCTTAGAAACCAGATTTGGCATTCATAACTTACACATCAAGTATAAGCCCAAGAAAATATCCCCATCATTTAGGATGCGCGAACTATAGAATTGCATTGGTGTTCAGTTTTTATTTTAGAATCAGTTGGCACATTGATTTATTGCTTACAGCTCAACTAATGATTCACTTATTCCATATTTAGGTAGCTCGAGCTAGCTGACTATTTTTAGGAATATCTAGCTACAGGTGAGTTCCCTGAAATTGTTTTTTCGCAAATGCATATAGTTTTATCAACTTTCTTAAAGTCTATTCTAAATTTTTTTATTGAAATTTTTTAACTGAAATGATTTTTTTTGCAAAGCCTTTTGGATATGTACATTACTCGCTTTGTGAAAGATTAATGTTTGCAAAGGATCTTGTAAAATAGCATTGATTGAGTATTGTTCATAGAAATTTTGAACTGCGAAAATGTTTTGAGATCACTATTGATTGAATGATTGGAAAATGTATATGTCAAATTGAGTACTCAATTGGCAACTCTGAGTAAGTAGTCCAGCTAGCAAAATACTGCGTTTGGCTGGTCCCTAACGTGAGAACCTCCGGAGCTAGTCCGGACGTCAGTATTAGCGTTTTGCTAGAATTGGCTAAAGTTGGCGGATAATACTTGTGAAAGACTGAAAACATGTCCGATAGACGATTGCGCCACCGGTACCCATGACTTATTGTGGACGGTCGTACCCCTGATTAGAAGTTTTAGTCTGGGATGAGCGACTCKTGTACCAAGCTAGCAGGTACCACTGATTGGTTAAGAGGTGATACGTTGAAATTAGCATGAGTAAATTGGAACAATAAGGCTGGTATTACTAAACCACGAAGAATTTAACCCTTGCAGTAACGGTTTGTTCATTTTATGTTGTTCTTTTCAAGCTAATGGTTTTATCAACTTCTTTTGATTTACTTATCAATTGATTTGTTTATTGAACGCTTGAAAAAGAAAATGGGGCTAAATATTTTTCATGAATACAGTTTGTTTTATATCCCTAACCAATTGTTTTAATCCATGTTTATTTTCTGGTAATAATCTCATTATGCACACATGTGAAACTCACTGAGCTATTCCTCACAGTTTTTCTTCTATTTCTTAGTGACAGGTACCGGTTCCTATGACTTCGGGTTGATTATGAGAACTTAGAATTACTTCCTTCTTGAAGTGCTAGTTGATTTTAAATTCTGAAGTTTTAGATTGTTTTTATCATGGTTTAATTTGCTAACTATATGTACTTCTATTCGGGATCTATAATCCCTMTCGAATTCTAATTTGGATTGTAAGCTATGTTATTTAGCTTTAGATATATTGTATTTTCTTATATAGTATTGACTATCGAGAGACGGGTGACATCTCATTCAAGCCTAGTCATAATAGGGGTCGGCTGGGGGATCACAAACTTCAACCCTACCTCAAATACTAACAATCTCAATTTGAGAAGTCATCCAAACTTTTCATGTATAAATAGTCAAGAAGAGGAGAAAATCGGTCTTTGAGATATCAAAATGAACCTCACACTCAAGAAAGGCCATCTAAATTGAAAGATCTTGTGACTTAAGTTCATATAAAACACTGAGCAAAGATTTCCAAGTCAAAAGAATTCTATAAAGATTCAAGAGGCTTCTATTAGAAATTTAGGGATGCAAGTTGGCAAATTGCAAATCTGTTATCCAATTTCCCCCAAGGTGCCTTGCCAAGAACAATTGAGAAGAATCTTAGAGAGCAAGTGAAAGCAATCATCTTCAGAAGGGGAAAGGAGCTCTAGTAAGTGTTAGAAAAGGAGAAAATTAAAAAGGAAGTTGATAGCAAAGTTGCTAATGAGGAGAATGAGCACATATCCAAATAGGGGGACCCTAAACTTCATCCTTTTCCGAAACCATATGTCCCTCCCATTCCCTCTGACCAAAGGCTTAAACAATACAATTTAGATAAGAAAATTTTTAAATTTTTAAATGTGTTTTAAAAGTTGCATATTGACATTCCTTTAGCAAATGCACTGGAGCAAATGCCTATCTATGTAAAATTTTCTAAGGACACCTTATCATATAAAATAAAGCTTGAAGAACATGAGACTATTATGCTTATTGAGGAGTGTAMAAAAATTTTGCAAAAAAAAACTTTCACAAAAGTTTAAAAATCCAAGGGGTTTTACTATTCCTTACAATATTGGTCATATACAATTTGGTAAAGTCTTATATGATCTAGGAGCTAGTATAAATTTGCTGCATTGTCTATCTTTAAAGAGTCTACGAATTGGGAAAAGTAAAGCTGGCAACAATTTCATTGCAATTTGTGGATAAGTTCATAATCTATCCTAGAAGAGTAATTGAGGATGTCTTGGTAAAAGTAGATAAATTTATATTTTCTGCTATGTTCTTTTGGGCCTGAAAAAAGATAGAGAAGTGTCTTTGATTATAGACAAATCATTTTTTACCACATGTAGAAACTTAATTGATGTGCAAAAAGGCAAATTGATATTAAGAGTAAACAATGAACAAGTAATTTTTGATGTTTTGGAAACTATGAAATATTTTAATCCAATTGATTCTTATTTTTCTATTGATACTATTGACACATCATTGGAAGTTATTTTGCAACAAGAAATCTAAATATCCACTGGAAGGTCCTCTGAATATTGCAGATTCTACAATTAAGATGAGTGGAGAGATTCAAGATGGCCCACCAAATTGGGAACAAAGCCTCCATGTGAGTCAAACAAGAACAAGCCCCAACAAATATAGAGGAAGAAGCTATCAAAGGCTACATCTCAATTTTAGACATCTCCTCGAGAAATTTTGTGGATATCCAGCCAATGATAATACATAAGCACTTCTTGCGAAGCAACCAAGCCTCAATATGAAAATTAGGGAATCATTATCCTCTTTCACTTTTTATGTTCCATCTATTTTTACATTGACAATAATGTTGAGATTTAGTGTGGGGAGTTTGTGTTTGTTCTTGTTTGCTTTACGAGGTTGTTATTTTAAGTTAATTTTAGGGGAAGATGGCATTTATCTTCTCTGGAAATGATTAGGGAAATATTCTTTCATTTACGGAAGGTACTCTATCTCTTTCTCTCTCTCACTCTCACTCCCTCTCTCTCTCTCTCTCCATGTGCGCGTGCTTATGGATTTTATTTAATAGTCATTTGAAGTTATAAATGCTAAAATTTCTATTAACTTTTGTGTCATAAAAATGTTAAGTGCAGCTGACAACAACAAATTATGCCCCACAACTATCGCTATAAAGGACATGATTCCTGAATATCAATGAAGGTACTAATTATGGCTTTAATGTGATTTCATATTACTTGCATTTAAAGAAATAATTGTGATAACTTCAACATATAAGAGTACAAAAAAATATTGATGTAAATTAATAAAAATGTATATTGTTATAATATTTAAAGGGTGAGCATATGCGAAAATATTAATGAAACTTTGAAAGTACATATTAAAGAATGTTTTTTTTCCTTTCCCTGAAAGAGAAGTGGCAAAATTCTTCTTGCTCTTCTTGATTCCCTCCCTATGTGAGATGCTTTCAAATTTCAGAGGGCTTGTGCACGGAAAGGGAAACAAGAAGGGAATTTTTCGTTGGGTTGAAAATTTATGACCTGGATTTAGTTGCCAATTTATTTCTAAAATAAATTAAAAGTTGAATTACACATTCTTCAAATGGGTCCTTTGTTTTTGAGGAAAAAAAATTGCATTCGCTAATTTATTAAGCCTATTTTTGTCATTCTGAATCACGGCATGAAAATTGTACTCCTTGCTCCAAATTGTCCTCCTTTTGTATAAGTTTACATCAAAATCCATGATTATTTGCATCCAAATATTGACTCATTGTGATACTTTGAGATCTTCAACTTAAATACAGATAAATTTCTCTTTTTATTTAAATGATATTAACTTTGCTTCAGGTAGTTGAATGCAATTCGTTCCCCTTAATTTAACTGCTAATATGAGAATCCAAATATGGCTCATCATATCAAAATTTTAAAATAAAATATATCTTAGTACCAAGGATAGAAAATTAGAATAGGATAATAAATCAGCGAGAAATTATGTGAGACACCAATGGTAACATTGTGATTACTTGGATATTTTTAAGAAATAGAAACCGACGTAGGTTAAGAATCGCGGTATAATTATTATAGGACCTGGAGTATTTAGAATTAGGATATTGGTAGGCTTAGAATTTAAGTAGGATTTTATGGTTAGAATAAATCTGAACGCAAATCTTGACTTAATCAAATTCTAAAAATTCCTTTTTTAAAATTAAATTTAAATAAATATCATCGTTGTTACTTAAAACTTGATTCTATTATCTAGCCGATTTTCAATACTTGGTTCAAAAATTCTACTACACCTAAATTTCATTTCCTAACTTTACTCTTCCTAAGCCAACTTAAGATTTTATTAGCGTCCATTGTAGYTCAATTTTCAGCCAAGCTTTTAGTTTAAGTCTTAACGCAAAACATCACCGCCACATGAAGAGTTAATGGTAAAAATCTGGGTTTGATTATACAATGTTGTATTACTATTTCTTATGCTTAAATCAAGCCAAAAACCAAGTCCATAGCCTTAGTAGGTCATAGTTATGAACATTACAAAACCACTGGACAAGTGTCTATGGATTATATTTGGACCTATTATTTTGGATTGTTTCTGATTTAACCATAAATTGAAAATTGACATGTGATATATCGTTGCAAATTTTATTGTCTTAGGAGTATTTCTAACCAATTTTTCTTGAATTGGGTTTGTATAACCGGAGATATGACATAATAATTAAGACCCTCTCATTAGCCACTGCCAATTTGGCCATTTGACAGAACACTCAACTTTCTTTGTGTTTTTCAAATTGGTTACTGGTTGGAGTTGTGTATATAAGAACATGATGGTTATATATAAGGCTTAGGACTAATTTGGGATGGGTCTTGCATAATTTGATTAAGCAAAACCAAAGATATTACTAAAACCCTAAAGTAGTGCCAGCCGAGCCTTGTTCTTCAAAATTCAGACAAATTTTAATTAAATTCTACTTTTCTTCTTCACTATTCAGCCAATTTTCCTTGAAATCACAGCCATTTTATCTCCAAATTTTATTTTAATCCTAGTCCTCAAAACCCACCAGTACATGGCTTGTATGTGGTAAGAGCTCTATTGGTATACGTCCAGTTTTGGAAGGAAAATCATTCAAAATAAAAAGCATCTAAARACTTGAAAAAATAAAACAAATCATCCATAAATAAATCCCAAAGTACTCAATTAAATAACTTGACAAGCCTTGGGACCCAGCTAACACAATCAAACACATTGAGTCATAATATTCTATCCTGTGCAACATCATCCCTCTCCCTCGCAGCATCATCTCCCCCCGGGGTCTCTGCAGCCAGCCCCTTGTCATTGCACATTCCAAGGCATAACATGTTGAGGCTCCCAAGGCGTTGGGGTTGAATGCCTATTCACAATCATCCCTTATCTTGGAAATAACAGGAATAGACTATGATGAGACTTATTCACCCGTAGAATGACTTAAATTCATCTGTGTGTTATTAGCTTTTACTTGTTACAAAAGGTTCAAATTATTTCAAATGGATGTCAAAAGTTCTTTCTTATATGGTTTCATAAGTGAAAGGTATATGTAGAACAATGATAGACTAATTCGCAATTTTGGCAAGAAAATTGCAGCTGTTTTTCTTAAGGTGTGCTGGAAGGTAGAGAGGAAACTTYAGCTGASAAATTTGACACCTAATCTTTGTGACTTGTCAAGATTAGATGAAAGAAGGGTTAAGTAGTGGACAGTTGTCCATTGAGGTGTCTAGTGCACCTGGTTTGAAGAAGAAAAAGGGAAATTTCCCTCTTCAATTTCTGCATGAAACAGTCGGCTGCTCCTTCCTCATTTAGCCAGTTTTCTCTTCGTCCAACCTTGAAACCTCCACCAATAACTTCTATAAATTGGACCAGTTTCTTCTCTTGTTCATGCACCAGAAACTACAATAATTCCCGAACCCAATAGAAGCCGAAATTACCTCCTCTAAATTAAATTTCAGCCTTGATCTCTATTCCTATAAACAACCGATCAAAGCTTTCTTTCTTCAAGTCAATTTGTAAATATTGACTTCATCGTTTTGCACATTCTTAGCTTGCCATTCCATCCATTACCTTTGCTGCAGCCACAGGTTAGTAGAAGGCTAAGCTTGAATTTATATTGTGTATGGTGATGATTCTTCAGCATTGCCTTGAGTGTGGGTATGCTCATTTTCGATCATAGAAGACAGCATGAAAATGCATGGGTTTTGCATGCATAATCTGAGAGAATTATTATGATGATATAATAATGAAAATATGGGGTTTCTAAAATGTTTTGGAGTTAAGTATTTCATATTCAAGTTTAGAAAACATAAGAAGAAGATCATTAGGGTTTCTTCTGGCTGAATATCTTGACCCACTTTCAACCGGTTATAGAGCCTGATTACTTAATGAAATTTTGATTCTGACAGATGGTTCRAAAGCCATGAATCTCAGAAAGAGTTTGGTGTAAATTGCATCAAATTTGAACGCGTAAAACTCAAAATATGAGTCGATCTTTATAGTGTGGTCAATCTGGCCGATTGAACATAAGTTGTGCAATTCTTCTTTAAATTAGGGTTTATTCAGACCTTTTTAAATTTAAATTTTTGTATGATTTTAACCCTTTAACATGTTAGCATTATTTTGGCACCAATTCCATTCAAAAACCTTGAGTAATTTGGGAGTAATGCTCAAACATACCACGAGCTGTCCATTTATATACAAACTGATTTCAAAACCTATCATTTTTATCTTTCTGACTAAATGCACTCTATTTGTTTATTCTATAAAGTTACATTACAATAGTTCCTTTCATTTTTTGAATGACCTTAGCCCGGAAAATATCTATTTTTGTAAAAACAATATTTCTAGTGAAATCGGCGAAACGATAAAGTCGATATTATTGTGAAATGGGTTTTTAGGTTATAATTGGACGTGATTTATTGATATATTACTAAGGATATTTCTTGTGGATTGTCTCTTAGAAACGACAGTCGGTAGACTTTCGAATTAATCAGAGTCCCAGATGAGGTCCTCTATCTTTTAACACTGTAAAATGTGCTTGTTTTCATTTAAACATATTCTAGATAAGTTTTACAAAATTCATGTATGCTTAATTAAGAGTTCCTCTGATTTTTAAACTCCGCAAAAAATGCTTGTTGTTTAAGCTTACTCTAGATAAATTTTTAAGAATTCTCGTATGCTTAATCCAAATTCCTTATTAACTATTTTATTTTGCAAATATATTTCAAACTTCCTCTAAAATTATTTTTTATTAAAAATTACAAAATTAAATTTTCTTGAAATTATTTTCTTGAACATACTACCAAATCTTGTTTCTTGGAAAATTATTATTCGAACTGAACTCGTGTTTTGCAAAGCTGATTTGTGAAAAACTGTTCGGGGAAAATTCTCAAATCATGCGTGACATACTTGAGATCTCTACTAATTGATTTTATTGAATTATATTGAAAGTGTTTTTGAGATCACAATTGAATTCATTGATTGAATTGATAGATTGGAAATAACTAATTGTGATGTATATTGAAAGTGAGTACTCAATTGGCAAACTCTAAATTACTAGTTCGATGGACAAAGTACTGTGCTTGGCTATTCCCTAGTATGAGTACCTCTTGAGATAGTCCAGGCAWTAGTATCAAGATGAGCCAACCCTTGACCAATGCCTAGGCGGCTAGTGGTGGACCGGGAGTGCTTGGGCAGATTATCGCGTCATTCGGTGCCAGTATTTGATTGTGGGCAGTCGTTCCGTTGGTTAGGAGGTTTAGCCTGGGGGCAGGTGGCTCCCTTGTACTAATTGATTTTATTGAATTATGCAGTGTCATTACTAGATCCCACAGAGTTTTATTCTATGGTAACTGTGCATTATCAAGAAATTTATTTTTCTAGCAGATGTTTCTAGCACAGCTCTGATCAACTATCTTGTTTATCAACTCTTCGAAAACAGCTTTATATAGTGGTTTTTATTATATCCCTGAACATGTACTTTCTAACTCACACTGCACACATGCTAGCATTCATATTTCTTCTTTATTTTTTTAGTAGCAATAGACACACATCTTGAGGCATCGAGTTTTGGGAATGAGAGCCAGGAGTCTCATGTGCTAGAACAAACTACTGTCCTTAGTCTACTATGATGTATTTTTTTCCTAAGCTTGTAATCATACTTACTAGCCTTGTTGAGTTGTACTTATGTTGTTTTCATATGGATTGCAAAATTTCAAGTACTAGTACTGATTTTCAAGAGGCAGGTAGTGACTCGTTCAGCCACAGTCATACCTAGGGGATGACAGGGACTCCACAAATATCATCATGGATCGTGATTTTTTTTTTTTCTGTATGCATGTAAATATTTTCTGGATAGTTAAATAAGAGAAAACCATGCGACTTGTTTTGATTTTCGTTATTCACACAACAAGGGTCAACCTTGGGTTGTCCTTAAATCATGAATTTGAAGGGGTTTAAAAGTTCTTACCCTCAAGATTCAAATTGCAGTAGCTGAGCAAACTTCTCATCTTTCTCTAATGTTGTTTTCCTATGCATGCAACCATCATTTGTGAAGAAAGAGAAAGACGTAGGAGATTAGTTAATTCTTAAATCAAGAAGAAGAGTTTTTGGTTGAGCTTTTGGAAAGTGAAGAGCTCATGTTAATCTTACCTATCAGAAGAGTGTTGTTCCAACTTTGGTGAAAGAATTTGTTTATTCGTTGGTACTGCTCAATGAGGATAAGGTTGTAGTACTGACTGGAAGATGCAAGGGCTATCAAAGTGTATGTGGAAGTAAAGGAGTTGGGTAGAAAAGATCTACAAGTGAATATGTGTGCTATCTGTGAAGAAATGAGTGATATCTTGTTGGATAAGAGAAGAGAGAGGACGGTGATCACCATGGTATAAGGTGATGCGATGCATAGGTGGTATTGGACAAGTATAAGTGGTATATATTAAAAGAAAACAAGTAGTCAAGTAAATGTTTCAGCAAGTGGCAAGAAGCATTGGATTATGGCATATCCATTTTCTCTTTTGCAGATGAATCAAAGAAACAAATACGAGTCTAGCCGGAAGATAAGATGCCAATTTGGTTTTGAATATCTTGTTGGTAAAAATCTCTTTCCATTTGTAGATAAATTGGGAATTGTGTGGCTTTATTGCTTAGTGCCGACAATTTGGTCAAGAAGAGAGGAATTATCTCTTAGATTGAAAAATAATTAATCAAGATGGAGTATTGAAGAAGAGCCAAGAATTGATAATCTATACGTTAAGAAAATAACTTGGTTTGACCTATATTTCATGGCCTTCCAATTGTAAATCATTTTTGGTATAATCAGAAAGAGTATCATGTTCCTAGAAATATATTAAATGATCAAATTACATTTCCTATATCAAATATATTTGAAGTGACCATAAATACAAAAGGGCAAAAAGGTAATTCTTAACTGGTTATCTTGCTATGAATTCAGCTTAATCTATCAGTGCTAGTTTTGGCTCAAGTTTCTATAATGCTACAAGATTAATTGTCAACACGTGCCCTACATGTGTTCATGGAATATGATAGAAAGTCTTAGGATTTTACAAGTCATTCAATAAGAAGCATATTAATCCCAAGAACATCACTAGAATGTGCTATGAACGCAAAAGCTTTGGTCATCTAGAGGTCGATTGCTTAGATCCAAAGAATCCCAAGAAGTAGGAATCAAATAGTGTTTTCATATGCATGTAACCATCACACAAAAGGGCAAAAAGTTAATTCTAAGCGAGTTATCTTGCTATGAATTGAGCTTAATCTATCATTGCTAGTTTTAGCTCAAGTTTCTATAATGCTACAAGACTAATTGTCAACACGTGCCCTACATGTGTTTATGGAATATGATTACAATACTTAGGATTTTACAAGTCATTCAATGAGAAGCCTATTCATCCCAAGGACATCACTAGAAGTCCATGAATGCAAAAGCTTTGATCATCTAGAGGTCGATTGTCCATATCCAAAGAATCCCAAGAAGTAGAATAAGATATTTTCGAGAAAAAGAACTTTGCTACTTGGGATAATGATGAAGAGGATGATTTTGATGAAAGTRCAAGTGAGAAAGCAAATGTGACTATTGAGGATGAGTTAACCACTTCTATCCTTTTTCACTTAGATAATGATGATGATGATGAATGCGAAGTGAGGAAATGAGTGAAAAATGTAGAGATGAAGATGAAAATTGAGAATTTGTTAAATGAAAATGCTAAATTGCTAGTTGATAACAATTATCTTGTTGAATCCATGAAATATCTTGAATGTGATAAATTGAGGTCATCTATGTCTATTGATATGATCACTATAGAAAGACATGAACTAGAACAAAAGATTTTGACTCTTAACGACATTATGCTTGAATGAGATTCCTTGAAGAGAAAAGTTGTGATTTGAATGCTAGCGTGATTAAGTTCTCCAAAGGAAAGGATAATCTTGATAAATTACTTTGTTCGCATAGATCTCCTTATGATTAGATTGTTCCGAAGCAAAGGGTTTTAATTCAGACTCTTACAGAAAATTGTCCTATGTGAGAAATGATCATTGCCTTTTATACTCCTTTGAATATTTGACTTATTCGATGTAAAGAGGTAATGTCCGAGGTGTGCCTTGATGTAGAATATTACAGTTGCTTCAGACGGAGTCATTCAGATGTTCAATATAAATTAAACGTGTGTCCGAACTGGCTAAATTGCTGACATAATACAATCTCATCAAAATACACATATTAATCATGAAATCTAATGATTCCTAGCGCCCTTCTAAACATAAAAACCCTTCCTCAGCCAAAAGCTTAGTAAGTATATTAGCAATTTGATTATTTGTATCAACAAATTTAACATAAGCAGATTAATACATACCAAATAATTTATCAAGATTGTCCTTTTCTTTTGTRAACTTTATCAAACTAGCACTTAGATCGACAAGCTTCCCTTCTCAAGGAATCAAGTTCAATCATGATAGCATCATGAATAGAAACCTTTTGTTCTAGTTCATGCCTTTCCTTAATGACTACATCAATAGAGATAGATAAGCTCAATTTATCAGTGAGTCTCGCATGTGTGAAAATGTGATTTTCAAATTAAGAACGTGATTCAAATAAACATGAGTAAAAACTGTTGTCAAAAATAGTTCGAGTATCGAGTAAGAGATATGTTTCAATAAAAGCTTGTACTTGTAAGAACCTATAACTCAGTAAAAACATGTCAACGGTGAACAAGGGTGCTATAGTAAAAAATCATCAGTTTTTAATAATAGTAACTCAATTCACAACCTTTTTCGTAGAGATAAACCTGCACGAGGTCGATAATACCATTCTCAGCTCATATATACGCATGTGATTTCAACCTTATCACTTCATAAAAAGGCACGAGTATCTGCTAATTGGGCAATATGGAATCAGTCATCCCCGGGTTGAACATCCTAACCAAGGGTATGAGCGTCCACAATCAATCCTTGGCACTGAAGATGCGACTGTCAGCCTGATGCATTCCTTATCCACCATAGGTCACTTTAGGCTTTAGCTAAGATTTGGCTAACTCTGATATTGACGTCTGGGTGGTTCAAGAGGTCTTCATACTAGCGACTAGCTAAACATAGTACTTTGACCGTCGACTAGTTATTCAAAGCCGGCCGATAGAGAACTCCATCCAATCAAGTCTCAATTAAGTGAGTCTCAATCAAGTCATGTCAAGGTTAGTGTATTTCAATAGCAACAATAAAAATCCAGTATTACTGTTCATTCATGTCAATCGTGCTCTTTTTTGTTCTCTTTTTATAAGACAAATCAATGCAATATTTTCAAGTTTCAAGCGAGTGGAAGTAGATGCGTCTAAAAGCAAGATAACACTCTTCACACGCTCAAAAAATCAGTAATTTAAAGAAAGCATTCAAAATTGCTCACAAAAGCATTTATCTAGAAAAATGGTTATAAGGGGAATTACCTTTATGCACGACTTCCTAGATATCTAGCTAAAGCTTAGGACCTAGATCAAGTAGTACACATACCCTTAATAAGTCGCTAACAAGTTCATACACTCCAATATTCTAAAGTAAAGCAACAATCAAACAACTTCTAATTAAGATCTTAATGAATTCATAATTTAGACACACGGTTCGGTTACAATCATTTCAAGACTATAAATAAAAATTGTACCCGAACTAAAATAACCACTAATTTNTCAGATGTTCAATATAAATTAAACGTGTGTCCGAACTGGCTAAATTGCTGACATAATACAATCTCATCAAAATACACATATTAATCATGAAATCTAATGATTCCTAGCGCCCTTCTAAACATAAAAACCCTTCCTCAGCCAAAAGCTTAGTAAGTATATTAGCAATTTGATTATTTGTATCAACAAATTTAACATAAGCAGATTAATACATACCAAATAATTTATCAAGATTGTCCTTTTCTTTTGTRAACTTTATCAAACTAGCACTTAGATCGACAAGCTTCCCTTCTCAAGGAATCAAGTTCAATCATGATAGCATCATGAATAGAAACCTTTTGTTCTAGTTCATGCCTTTCCTTAATGACTACATCAATAGAGATAGATAAGCTCAATTTATCAGTGAGTCTCGCATGTGTGAAAATGTGATTTTCAAATTAAGAACGTGATTCAAATAAACATGAGTAAAAACTGTTGTCAAAAATAGTTCGAGTATCGAGTAAGAGATATGTTTCAATAAAAGCTTGTACTTGTAAGAACCTATAACTCAGTAAAAACATGTCAACGGTGAACAAGGGTGCTATAGTAAAAAATCATCAGTTTTTAATAATAGTAACTCAATTCACAACCTTTTTCGTAGAGATAAACCTGCACGRGGTCGATAATACCATTCTCAGCTCATATATACGCATGTGATTTCAACCTTATCACTTCATAAAAAGGCACGAGTATCTGCTAATTGGGCAATATGGAATCAGTCATCCCCGGGTTGAACATCCTAACCAAGGGTATGAGCGTCCACAATCAATCCTTGGCACTGAAGATGCGACTGTCAGCCTGATGCATTCCTTATCCACCATAGGTCACTTTAGGCTTTAGCTAAGATTTGGCTAACTCTGATATTGACGTCTGGGTGGTTCAAGAGGTCTTCATACTAGCGACTAGCTAAACATAGTACTTTGACCGTCGACTAGTTATTCAAAGCCGGCCGATAGAGAACTCCATCCAATCAAGTCTCAATTAAGTGAGTCTCAATCAAGTCATGTCAAGGTTAGTGTATTTCAATAGCAACAATAAAAATCCAGTATTACTGTTCATTCATGTCAATCGTGCTCTTTTTTGTTCTCTTTTTATAAGACAAATCAATGCAATATTTTCAAGTTTCAAGCGAGTAGAAGTAGATGCGTCTAAAAGCAAGATAACACTCTTCACACGCTCAAAAAATCAGTAATTTAAAGAAAGCATTCAAAATTGGCTTTAAAAACAAGCTCACAAAAGCATTTATCTAGAAAAATGGTTATAAGGGGAATTAGCTTTATGCACGACTTCCTAGATATCTAGCTAAAGCTCAGGACCTAGATCAAGTAGTACACATACCCTTAAATAAGTCGCTAACAAGTTCATACACTCCAATATTCTAAAGTAAAGCAACAATCAAACAACTTCTAATTAAGATCTTAATGAATTCATAATTTAGACACACGGTTGGGTTACAATCATTTCAAGACTATAAATAAAAATTGTACCCGAACTAAAATAACCACTAATTTTGCAAGGTTCATAACTTATGTTTTAGAAAAGCTATAAGCATCACCTATATCTTGATCCAATAATAAGAATCACTGGTACCACTAACTGTAATCTAATCCTGTTTTCTATAGTCCATCCATAAGTAAACTACTGACCAAAACAGGGCGAGGAAACAAGATGATGTCAAATTTCCAGCAAGCATGAATCTTAATTCTATCACAACCATTGTTAATAAGGTCATTCTATCATGTCATTCTCATAAATTTCAACCACAAGATCACTCAAATCAATAACCATGCTGGACGTCCAAAAGCCAAGTTGGTAGACATGCAAAACGCCATTTAAAACTGGAACTTAACAACTATAATAACAATACTTAATCAGCTATCAAAGAATCCTACAACCTTAATCAAATTAGTAGAATCTTTCAACCTCATCATGCTCTCTAAAAGGGGGTTATAGATACTCACTTAAAGTACAAGGAAACGTGCCTTGACCAAATSGATCTAAGGATGAAAACAGCAAGCTGGAGAATGCAATCCGATTTCCAGCAACAACACAGGAAAGCTTGAGAGATCTTCTAAACATCTTGAGTGCTTTCGGCAAGAGTGTAGGTTGAGCAGAAGAAACTTCTATGGTGAAGGAGAGGTTGTTTCCAGGTAAGACAGAGAGAGTGTTTGATGGAGAGAATATCTTAAGGAATGAAATGGATAGTTTGCTAAGGTAATGGAAGGGGTAGCCTGCTACGGAAAAGGTGATATATGGACGTAAGTGTCTTGGACAAGTGGCTTAATTTCTCTTCAAGAAAAAAAAATGAAAAGTCTTGGAAATTAAGAATTAGGTAAGCTTCAAGAAAACCAAAATTTGAGTCATGGATATAAAGACTTAACTAAGGCTTCTGCAAGAAGCTTTTAAATGGACAAAATTAAAGAAAAGAAAAGGGAAAATCGGGTAGGGAAAATAGGATATCTGATTAGGGTTTTTAAAATGGATTATTACAAACCAAACTTTTAATAAGGAATGGACAAAAATATTTGCATGTAGGTTTGGACTATAGTTAAAACAAGAAGACAAAAATGACATTGAAAAATCATAGCGAATGGGGAGAGGGAATTGGCTATCGGAAGAATAGGAAAACCAGATGAAATTTTTGATAAAACATTAGAACAAAATTCAATTAGGATAGGACAAAAGCTATGCAATCAGATTTTGAATTCTAGTTAAAGCTAGAAAACAAATGACATGCAAGGAAGCAGGGTGAGCGGTCAAGGAAGGAAAAATATAAGCATCCACGAAAATTGGAAGAAACAAAATTGCATGCCAAAATCTTTTAAATAGAATTGCAGCCATGCATTTGTGGGTAACAAATGTTGTAGTTTAAATTTCAGTTTGAATGCCATCAATGCATGCATGTCTTTTGTTTGCTACCCAAATTAGTGTGTTGTCCTATTCAATTTTGGAGTCAACACATGAATCCTTATAGCATTTTAGCTTTCTTCTTTTGCCAATTCCTAATTAATGAGAAGTCTCTTAGTTGAATTTTGATTCTTCTCCTTAACTACTCATTGAAGATGCCAATTCTCATTTTTCTTTCTCTTTCTCTTCTCTTTCTTAGGCCGATTCTTCTACTCTTCTTGCAGCCAAGTTTTGTCAGGCACGAAGGCTTAAAAGGAAGCCTTAGTTAGTCTTAGGTTATAAGCTAACCCCCATCCCTTATCCTAGAAGCCTCTAGTAAGATTTCTAGCTTATAAGTAGCCCCTTACTTCAGCCGGCTCACCCCTTTTCATCTCACCTTAAGAACATCCAATAAACTAATTTTTCTTCTCTCKTTTTCTCAGTTAAACCTCTACCTTAATTACGCTTCTTTTCCTTTTACATGACCAAGAAATTCAAGCTGAATAAGGAGATGTTCTTCCAGAGCAGCAAGCTACATAGTGTGTTCAACATCATTCTCCTTCGACTCTCTTGGATTCTGTCGTGAAGGTGCAAGAGTACCGATCCATTTCTTTGCTGCGACTACAAGGTTAGTAAGATTTATCTCTCTTGGAAAGAAGCATAGCAGACATAATTGTTGAACAAAGTAAGGTAATGAAGTTATATAATGTTTAAGTTTGAAATTCCATTAATGACATGATGATAGAATTAATTGTTATTTAGAAAGATTTTTAAATTTTTGAAATTATCTCATGTTTGTTGCTTTCATAACGTTACGATTTGTGAGGATTTGGAATACAATATGTTAATAATCTGGAACAACGCGCTTTACAAATTATCTTATGTACTCAATAAATTAAGTTTTGTGAGTTTTCTAGTACTTAACAAATCTGGAATATATTTTTGTGAGTTTTATAGTACTTAATAAATTAGAACATTTCTAGTGATTTATATAATGTCATAAGTTCAAATTTCCACTAATTTGCTTTAAACTATGCCTCTTTTTAAGTTTTGAAAAAGACTTTTTTATTAAGGATAGCAGTAATCATTGATTGAATTAAATAGGAATTAGGATAAAATTAAAAAAATATAAATACTTTCTTGATTTTATTTCACTAGTATTTATGAACAAAAATAATAAAAACCTTAAAAGACAAATAAAAAAACAGAGGAAATATTTTTGTAATGAACCCATCTAGAAATTGCTGGCCCCAAGTTGTTACATTCTTTTAAATTTTACTACTCCACTAATTACAAAACTTTCAGTTTCATTAATTTCCTCCATTGTCCTGCCATTAATTTGTTAAATAACCTTTACGTACGTAATATTATATGATTAATTATACTTATATGTTTCTAATGATCTAAAACAATTAGCAAATAAGGCATGTATAAATTCCAATCTGAGGGAAGGTAACACTTTTTTCACTAACTCAAAGAGTCGGGAAAGATCAAYAAGTGATATTGCAGCAAATTTTAATTCAATACTAATTTTACTATAAATCTTGTTTGAATAATATATTTTAGATGAGTATATAATACAAGTTSTATGATAAATATACACGTGTAAAAATAATCATTAATGAGATCAAGAGGCAAGAGTAAATAATAAATATATTTGAGATAATAAGATACTTTTAGAACGAAAATGTTATATAAATTTATAAAAATATTAATTAAATATAAAATTTGAAAAAATATTGCTTTTCACCCTGGCTCCGTCTTTCAAGTGACTTGGTCGGGTTCTTCCTTCTTGCTTTAGTTTTCAACTCAATAAGGSGCCACAGTAGCATCAACCTCTATTGCTTTGCAGGTTTAGCCCAGCGAGATACTTCTATGCCAGCAGGGAATAAAATCTTTGTTTTCGAGAGGGATAATCAAGTCTGCAAATGGCTCGTCCGACCCAGCAGCATTCATGAGTCCCTCAGGCGAGTTGCATATCGCACATCTACCGAGCCCTGCCAGTACCAAAAGTGATAATAAAAGTGGGAATGTTGGTAGGCCAAAGAACCGTTGAAGGATTCAACTTGGCCACTGACGGGGGCATGAAAGCGAGATGCCAGCGGAATGATCGATCCCCGACCCGACACTCATTAGTTGAAAACGAATACTGACGTCTTATGAGGACTATAGYCGTAGCGTAATGAAGATGAAGATCATTATAATTTACAAAATGAAAAACTAAATTTTCTAGTATAGAAATATGTATATATATACTTACTATATTAAAATATTACAATGTCATGAGATTTCTTTTGGACAACTTTGTCCTCTTACTCTAAAATATTATCAGTTTTATTTAATTTAATTAATTTAAAATATCAAAGGTCATTAATAGTATTTTTTTTATGTTTGATATTTCAATGAAAATAACATTAACAATGTTCTTTTAAATAGATATAATGTTTTAAATCAAATAATATGCAACTCACAACTATAAAAAGTAAAGGAATCTAATATGATTGTTGGTCCATTATCTCTTTTAAATGGACTTTTGAATTTTCATATAAGTGTTCTAAAAAAATATAAAATCAATAAAAGATGATTTTATAAATAATTATAAAAATTAACGGAGTAACACAAGACATTAGAATTCATAGTAAATATGATTATATTGTATCGGTCCAATGACAGGATATATTTTTTCATTTTCTTTTAATCTCTATTTACATATTCAAAATATTAATTAACATAATGTATAAATTAATATAAGAAAGTGTGACATAAAATAATTTGTAAAGTGCGTGACTTCAGATTATTGCCAAAAAAGCATGATGCTTACAAACTCGATGCATTCCTATCCTAGCAAGTATACTAGTGTCAAAAATTGTATAGCAAGTGGTCAAGGTCGATCCCACAAGGATTTCTATTCAAGTACCAAAATTATCATATTTCCCTAATATAAACATTTTGAGATATGATTGAATTAAACTATTAACTAGAAATGAAAGCGTAATAAAAAATGTTCAATTATGAAATTCAATTACCTAAATCCAAAAAGATCCAATGTGATAGGAGGTAGAATCACTTGTAAACATTGTGGAGGTACTCATGAGAGTAGGAATTGCCCACAAACCACTACCAAAATCCCAATTTCCCTCCAAATTCYCGAGAAGGTGCCCATTACGTAGGCCCTAACGCTAGACCCAACAATGCCTACTCAAATACCTACAACACCACGCAGGGGAATCACCCTAACTTCTCTTGGAACCCAAATACAAACTCTAGTTCCAATGCAAATATTAGGCCACCTCAACTCCTTTCCCTCCCGAGATAGTTTTTCCAATTTAGGCATGAAAACTATGTTTGAAAACTAAGAGGCTTCTGTTAAGAATATTGAGAATCAAGTAGGGCAATTCGCTAATTTTCTTAGGCAAAGAGTTCAAGGCTCCTTATCTAGTAAAACGGAAGAAAATCTCAATGAGTGTAATGCCATATCTTTAAGAAGTGGAAGAGTGATAGAGGATACTAGGGGTGATTTAGGAAGTGCTTCAAAAGAAAAGGAACCCTCCAAGGTCAATGATTTGGGTGAGATGATTAAGGAACCTAGGGTTACATCTAAGCTTGAAAAAAAAAAAAAAAAGAGGAGTAAAGGTAAAATGAATAATGAGGAAGTAGATTACAAATCTTTACCTTTTCCCCTAGTTGTCGAGCCTCCTAAGGAGAACCATCAATTTATGAAGTTTCTCGAATAAATCTTCCTTTTGTTGAGGCTATTGCTCAAATGCCAAAGTATGCAAAATTCTTGAARGTCATTTTTGTCTAGTAAAAGAAAATTGATTAATTTTGAGACTATTTGCTTGAATAAGGAATGTTCCATGGTTGTTCAAAATAAACTCCCACCTAAGCTTAAAGATGCARAAAAATTCATTATCACTTGTCATATTGGTGAGTTATTTTTTGATAATGTGCTTTGTGATCTGGGGCTAGCATAAATTTGATGCCTTCATTTATTCTTCGACATTCGGGGTTAGGAGATATTAAACCTACAAACATGACCCCCTAATTAGCCRATAGGTTTATTAGGTACCCTATGGGGGTAGTGAAGGATGTATTAGTCAAGATTGATAAATTCATCTTCCTGGTAGATTTTATGATAATGGATACGGAGAATGACCATGCAATGACATTATTGTTAGGTAGACCATTCCTAGCCACCGGAGAAACTTTAATTGATGTGGAGAAGGATGAGCTAACCTTTGGGGATGGGTATGCCATTTTCAAAATGTCTAAACACCCTACCAAGTTCTAACCAAAGTTGTGCAATTCCTTGAATCTAAGCATATAGATCACATTAGGGGGTTTGCATTTGTAGAAGTTGAACACAAAAGACATAAACCCAAACCTAGTGTTGAAGGCCCTCTTTTAGATCTTAAGGGTATGAAGAAAAAGATTAGGAAGTCTAGAAGAAATAAGAAATAGTTTGATGAAAAAGTTTCCTTTCCTACTTCTTGTGTGCCCCTCTTGCTTGATAAGATGCAGTCACCTCAATTTAATGAACACTTGCAAATTACTTTAGGGGATTAGAAAATAGAAACCCTGATCCTACTTTAGYATGAGGAACTAAATGATGTTGAGCTAGAGACTATAAACTAGAACTTCATGCTTTCTTTTCACTTTTTTCTATTCTCATCTTTTCATTTTTCTCATTGCTGATGCATTTGTCTTTTATTTTGATTTTTTTGTTATTTGGCTTTTTAGGAGTTTTGACATTCTTGGTCAAATTCCAAAGGAGAAACAACATTTACAACAAGGGGAGTCTCTTTCACCTTACATTTTTTGTTATTTGATTAACATTGAGGACAATGTTAAATTCGAAGTGGGGGCTGGAAGAATGGTTTCTTCTTTGTGTGATTTTATTGCATTTGTATGCCTTTATTGCTTTTTTTCCCATATRTTTTCAAATTTTTTGAGCTTTCCATGTGATTTATTTACATGTATTGATCATATAACACAAATGAGAGACCATTTTATTTCGCTTGAAAATTTTAGTGTTAATTTGATCTATCATACTTTTTTGCTTTCTAGCCCGAGCAACCTTTATTCTGTGAATAGTTTTTGCTTAACATATTAGTGGGTTAATTATGATGATTCATTTAGCACCACTTCTCTAAAATTTGTCTTTGTTACTCCTCGAGGCGAAATAGAAAGAGGACCATTATTGACATAGGAATGAAAGTCTTAGGCCTTCTTTAGATCGTTTGAGCCTTTCACTCTTATCCTGTAACACCTCTAGATTAGGAACTGTCTTAAGTCGAAAATATTATTGAACTTACTTCTATTCATATCAAACACTGTAGGAAACCAAAGAGATCAGAACATTTGACTAAAAAGGTTTATAAAAATTTCGACAGAGTTTCCTCTGTAATTTCATAAACTACCCCCTGTATACATTCAAAAGGTTCTCAAACATTTTCAATACCCATAAACAACATGCATTCTAATCCAATAAATATCCAATATAATAAATAACGTATTCCAACAAATCCTTTACCAACCTAACATTTACCAAAATTGAAATTTGCAAAACTTGAAAGAACTTAAAACATGATTAGTTAAACCAATAAAGAAATATCTTAAACAGTACATGAGACCTCTCTAGTCAACCCTTTATCTTATTTACTAAAATGTATTTAAATAGCACTTCGAGGTATCAAAGCTTGCGCACRAGCAATCTCCATGCACCATCTGGCTAYGCATCACCTGAAATGCAGAATGAARGAAATGAAATGAGGTATATAAAGCTCAATAAGCAAATCCCATGCATGAATTTATGTGAAATGCACTATATTTTATGAATTCATAGTTCACTTCCTCAATAAAAATTTCTAAATACTTTCATAAACTTTTATTTAAAAATGCAAAAACTTTGTAAAACCTTTCCATTTCATTAAAGTCGTGAGCTCACTTAGTGTAATGCCAAGCCATTAAGCTTGCAATGAGCCATTATTCTTTGGAACCCGATCACATTTCCTACCGGTAGAACCGCAATATGGCTAACATCACTTAAATTTTCCTTTCATGTTTTCACCTTCTAAGAGGTGAATGTTACTTATCTYCCTACCCTACAAGAGGGTTGGGTCAGGTGTGCCGATCTCCCACACCCCATTTTCCACTCACATCTTTCATGGCTATGTTTACACTTCTTTCCAAAATCTTATCGCTTTCCTGGTAATAATTCATTTATAAAATTTCATTTCCTTTCAAATTTTATTTCCTAAACCCTTCGTTTTCTAAATGTATGAATAGCTCATACCAGGAATGATGTAGAATACTATAACTATGTGCCCATGACATGAATAACATAAAATCRTATATAAGTACCATTCAATAAAATAATAGTACRAAATACATATTAAATGAAATTATTCAACACAATCATAATACATTTCATAYCACAGTCCAATACAGTCACTACATAACACACCACAAAAACAAGTAGGCGGGTATAGAGATTCACTTACATAGAACTCATATTCAATATACATTCAATTTACTTAAGAGAAATTGAAAAACATCAATACATATGCGTTAATGAGAATGTGAGAATTTACTTACTTGGAGTCCTTTACGTTAAAATTCTTATTTAAATTGCAAAGTGAAATTCCTCGACCGTTCTCAATGTCAATGTGCTCGAAAAATGATCTAATTGTGATTACAAAAGAGWGTCCAARCTTAAATATTCAACTTTTATTCCATAAACGTCATTTGTCAATTTTTTATTCATATCTAATTCCCACATTACCAAATCATCACATTCTTAAAGGTACTACTTAAAATCCTTAAATCAGGCATTAAACCTCCCACAATTTCACTTTGGGACATAATTACATAAGTCATAAATTTTCAATATCAAATAGCAATATTTTCACCTTTAAATTGATAAACTCTAAGTGTCGCAAAAGTGACTTTCACCTCTRGCGTGCGCTCAGGCAACGCTTGCACGCAACAACCTTGGTCGCGCAGGAGGCCTAGTCACCTGGACGTTGGGGTGCTCGGGCGCCTGGGCATCGGGGCACTCGGCGCCTGGGCAACCCTAAATCTGGAGCTGGCGAATAGACAGGAAAAGCCCAGCTTCCGGCTGCTGCTGTTTCGAACACTCTCTCTAGTGGATCAAGGCGGTGAGYAACCGTCAGTGGCACTTGGCTAAAGCACCACAGGGCGATGCGTAGCAGACCGAAAGTCGAGCCGAAGCGATGCAGTGCTAGAGTTCAGACCAGGTCATGAAGGAGGAAGAAAGAGGGAAGAGATGGCAGATCAGCCAGATCTGGTAGTAGAGGTATAGCAATGGAGATGACAACTGAGCAAGCATAGTAAAATGACGAGCAGAGAGCAAAGAGTGACCGGTAGAGGGCAGACGCAGCCATAGCAAACCACACGGTTTGCCAGACCGATTTGCTTTGATTGGACAGAGTCTGGCATAGCGACGGTTTCCAGCGAAAGTGGCAATAGCGCAGGTGAGAAGCCTTCAGCYAGYCGTGGTGAAAATCTAGTACTTCGCAGTAGCAGGAGTTTRAAAGAAAAGCGGAGGAAGACRRTAAGAAAGAAAGAAGAAGAAGGCGGYAARAGTAGCKGAAATGGATGGCAGCGGCAAGGATTTTCTAGGAGTGGGGGCGGTAGCGGCAGTAATGGAGATGGAGGTGGTGTAAGCGGCGGTAGGGTTTGGGGAAAAAGGGTAGATGACTAACTTGGTTCTCTTTTTTTTTTTTTTTTTTTGGGTAATTCAAACTTAGGCCCTAACCCAAACCCTTTAGCCTTCCCATTCCATAACTAATTCAGTCCATTAAATTAAATTCTACGGAATGTTCTTTCGGTAAAAATCTAATTTTCSAATGAGGAACGAATAAACCTAACAAGTCAAGCCTCAAACCAACYAAGGACCCTCATTCGATTAACTCGATAATCCTTTACTTATTAAACGTACAATCAAATAATAACCACACAGAAAATTATCCAACCCTAGTTGGCACACATAATCATACGACYATAGAAAATTTATAAAAGTAAGATCCCAGGTATTACATAGCCTTTCTATATTATAGCGTTATTTCCCTTTTTGAGCCTATAAGTATTTGTTGTTCTTTGATACACCCYTTTATGGCTTATCTTGTTAGATTTGCATACTATATGCCTTTTCCATTGCAAGAGAATTGATGCATCTTTTCTTATTTTGGGATTGAATGGAGTTCACTGGATGCATGTTGAGAAGATGATGTTTGGGGGTTGATGAAAGGAGTTAAGTGTAAGTTTGTTGTAATACTCGACATTTTTTTTTATGGATTTTTGTTTGATCTTGTGAATTTGCATGCCAACTAGGGTTGGATAAGTTTCTATGTGGTTAATATTTTAATTGTATGTTAATAAGTGCGAAATTATCGTGTTTGTCGGATTAGGACCCTTAGTTGGTTAGAGGCTCGACTCGTTGGGATTATTTGTTTTCATTCAGAAAACTAGGAATTTTTATCGAAAGAAAGCCCATTGAATTTAATCTAAGGATTTGGGTTAATTATGGATGGGAACGCTCGAAGGATTTGGGTCACGGCCCACGTTTAAAAAAAATAAATAAATAAATAAAAGAAACCCTAGAATCCTTCTCTTCTTCTTCTTCCTCCTCGTAGTCGATGCCACCCCTTTCCCTCCACCTTCACCGCCGCCCCTCCTCCTCTGTTTTGTCTACGTCGCCGGTGAAYGACCGCTGAAGCCACAGTTCTTTGCTCGTCGATCTCTACACATAACAGTTGGATCTGCAGCGATCGACGATATGCTCTGCTCGTTGAATCTCTGTGTGCTGCTCGCTTCGACCAGAAAGCCTTTGCCACTCGAATCGAAGCTCTACCAAGCAGCCAGCCGATTTATACGCATCACCGCTTTAGCCCAGCCGTTCGCTCGACCATCTGCGCACTCCGCCAGCCGCTTGTTTGCTGCTTGTGGTTTGACCAGAAAAGGGACTTTCCAGATCTGGAACCAGTAAGAGCTAGATTTGTTCAGTTGTTGCTCGCCAACTCTCTCCCATCGTCAACAAGGAGTGGGTCGCCTAAAGCTCGACCAGTCGATTAGCT
>MEJB01000044.1:3408206-3487481 GCA_001752375.1 Rhazya stricta
TAACGCCTAGCCACTAAGCTCTGCAATGGGCCATAGTTATTTGGAACCCGATTCCATTCCTACCGATAGAACCGCAAAGCGGTTAACATTCAAAAAAAAGCTTTCTTTCCATTCTTCCATCTCCAAGGAGGTGAACATTCCATTCTTACCTACCCTCCAAGAGGGTAGGGTTAGGTGCGTCGGTCCCCCATGCCTCATTTCCCATTCACATCTTTTGTGACTAGGTTTACACTCCTTTTCGAAAACTTTTAACATTTTTAAAACTTTAACCTTTTCCTTTAAAATTCCATTTTCTAAACCATTCACCTTCTAAGTGTGTGAATGGCTCATGTCAAATGTGATGTAGAATTCTAACTATATGCTCATTACATGAAATGCGTATAACCTTATTTAACATAACATTTGACAAACTATACGCGACAAGAAATATGATAACATTTCATTTGACAATACAGGATATGAACACATTAACAWTACACACTATTATACACATAGCATCATACAATCCCATGCACAACATGTTYGAGCAACCAAAATAATTCAATTACATTCATTCATAATGTTAATGAGATGGGAGGATTACTTACATAAATCTCAGATTAAATAACAATCACACACATACGTTAATGAGATGAGAGGATTACTTACATGGAGTCCTGTACGTAAACAGCTTCTTACTTAAGTTGCGAAGTGGACTCCTTCAACCGATCTTATCGTAAGCCCTCGAAATGACCTAGTTGATTACAAATATAGGGTTTACTTAGTTCGATTGTCCCAACTTAGATATTATGCAGTTAATCCAAAAATATCCTTTACAAATTTATAAATCCAATTTAGTTCTCATATTATTGAATATTACGTTTTAAGGGTACAATTCGACTCCTTAGCTCGGGTATAAAYCTACCTAACTACGCTTTCCCATAAATTCACTTCAGGGCATAGTTATGTACAAGTCATAAATTCAATGTCAAGTGTTAATGTTTTCACTTTTATGTTCACGATATCCAAATGTCTCGGGAATGACAATAGGTCCTCGGGCATGCGCTCAAGCGGCAGGCGCAACAGCATCTGTGCGCCTGGGTGTTGGGCGTCGGGCATCGGGCGTCGGGCGTCGGGCGCGAGCCCAAGCGCCCGATGCCCAGTGCCCAGCAAGCACAGGTGCTCACTTGCACTTGCGCCGGTACCTGGGCGCTGCGCTGGGCCCCTGCTGGCTCTGGGCACCCCCAGAACTGGCGAACAGCCAGCCAAAAGAAACCAGTAATAGAAAGCCTACAACAGGCCTRTTTCCAGCAAACTCCGGCGAGGCAAGAAGTCCTGCCCTGATCTRGGTCGTGAAGCAGCAGCGTGGGCGGATAGTGGTGTCGCCCAGGTCGTCGAGYAGAGGAGACGATGAARGTAGGTCTAGCTGCAAGATAGAACGTTCGAGGGGCACRAACAGCAAGGAAGACGGTAGARTRATGTCCAGCARCAAGAGATCTGGCTTCGGATCTGGAGGCGGACAGCTTCGCRTTGGTCGGCGCTAGCACGAACCTCAAATCGTCAATCCGAGTAGAGGGAAGTCGGCAAAGAGGCTCGGGGAGGAACGGGTGATCTCCCGTGTGCGCCTCGCACAGCCTCAGCAGCGCTCGAGCAGTGGCATGGTCTCGTGCGATGGTTGATTGCAAGTCATGGCAACCAGTGGCCACTTCAAGCGTCGACAGTGGAGGAAGGGAAGAGAGAAGGAGAAACAAGGGAAAACCACGACGAGCAGCGTCGAGTCAGGTAGAGGGGAAACGGCGGCGGCGGCGGCGGCGGTGGCAGCTGGAGGAAGAAGATGAAGGGTTCTAGGGTTTTTCTTTTTTCTTTTCTCCTCTTTTTCTTTCTTTTTATTTTCTTATATATTTTCTTTTCTTTTCTTTTCTTTTTTATTTATATTTTGGRCCGTAACYCGAATCCTTCGGGCTTTTCTTTTCCAAATCTAACCTAAAATCCATAAATTTAATATAACGGGCTTTTCTTCGATAAAAAGCGTAACTTCCGACTAACGAGCAAGTAGGCCCACGAGTCGAGCCTTGAACTAACGATAATTCTTATTCGACACGGACAATATTTTTGCACCTATTAAATGTACGATTTAAAAAAATATTGATCACATATAAAATGTTTAACCCTAGTTGGCATACAATTTCACGAGATCAAAAAATATTSATAAAAGTAAAATCCGGGGTGTTACAATTTATCACTAAAGGAATTGTTGGAAGATCTAGCACACATCAAGACAAGGAAAATACATAATTCAAATCAAAGTACSCAAACAAATAAGAACATATAAACCAAAAGCACACAAAGAAAATGGTCTAATCTCATGGCAGTTCAACATTTAGATGATATCAATCAAAAATTCCCAGAAAAAACACCAAAAAACTTAATTCAGACAAACTTGATGCATTCTAATCCTGGCAAGTATACAAGTGTCAAAAAGTGTAGCAAGTGAATCAAGGTCGATCCCCCAAGGATTTCTAATCAAGTACCAAAATTGCCGAATTTCTCTAATTTAAACCTCCTGAATGTGATTGAACTAAACTAATAACTAGAAATGAATGAGTAATCTAAAAGGTTCAATTATGAAATTCAATTGCCTAAATCCAAAACAAGATCTAATGTGATAAAAAAGGTTGATTCGTGTTGGGTAACACACACACAAGTATACGTGGCTCAAAAGTAGTAAGAATGAGTAGAGTGTCGATGCCACGAGGATAGTTAAATGAAAGGAAATATTGTGTAAACTTTATTTAAAAGTGATAACATTGTGTAGTGATAGAGGGGATAGCAAATGAGGATGAGTTAAAAGYAAATAACCAAAAGCAAGTAAATGAATGTAAAATGACGAGGTAAATATAAATGAAAGTAAGGCAGAAAGTTGTAAAAAGTCAGCTGCAGTTAGTGATAGATTAGAGTTAGTTTTAGATGCTATAGCACGAATGAGCAGTTTCATGTAATATCTTACATGAGGCTATTCTAAGTGCGAATGTAGGAGATCTAAGGAGAACAAACCATATTTCTACGGTAATCTTCTCAACAATTACCATGAAGTTGTAGGATCATTAACTAGTGGTATAAGTGTCCTTTTCTCGGCTAGATAGTAGAATGTTGTAGCAATAAGGCATTGAAGGCTTAAAGGTTGTTTGACCCTTAGCAACKTTTTTGTAGATTTCACTTAGTAGACGAACCATATGATTTATGGCCACGATACTTAGTTACATTCCCTGTTAAGATCGAGTCCGGAAGCGGTTAGGTTGAGCTTATGGCTTCCTAGACCTCAATCGGATTTCTTAATATTTCAAAGATTTGCACTCAAAATAAACATAACCAATCCTAATCTCGGGTGGTTATCTTTAACAAGCCTTCTATCCTTAAACGAACCAATGAAAGCGSAACAATTTAGAAAAATGTGAAATTCAGAACTCATGAATAACCTTCACTGTTTTGTCATGACTAAGAACTACTTGCATTTAAAATGTACGGAAGTTGTTGAATAGAAATGAGAAATTTTACACTACAAGATAGGTGACTTTTGTCCGTTTTCTTAGCCCTAACTRCAACTGAAATGAAGCTTGGCTAAGATTGTTCGTTCTGTCGAGGAGAACCCTATTCTGTAATGTAAAACCCTAAACTTTTCCAGCTGGTATTYGTTAATATGGAATAAAACCCTAAACTTTTTCAGCTGGTATTCGTTAATATGGAATCTCGTAAAATATAATTACATGATAATTTAAGACAATGACAAGTTAGAGAATTTTGGAATTAAAATATTTCTTGAATAAATATTTAGTTATATATTTACTAATAATTTAAATAAACGAATTGTAGTTTGATTCATTGGTTAAAAAAGGAATCCGAAAGATAAATATTTTTATTGGATGAAAAACAAACCCTAGTGTAGGTTATAATAACAATAATAATAGTAATAAATTTCTTTTTATCTTTCCTTATCCCATTTTCTTACTATTTTCTCATTGTTTTTTTTTTCCTTTAAAACCTTCATATTTAATTTTTAATTCATCACCTAGCCTTTCTTTATTATTTTCTTCTTATTTTTTCATTCATTTTATGTCATTCTATTGGCATCTCCAACCATTTCTTATAGACCATTTCTTATTATTTTATCACTCCTTACTTTATTTTACCACCAATTTATATGTATTTATCTTTTCTTAATTTTCCTTAACCTTATCCATTTGCTTGGTCAGCATACCAATTTTCTTTTACTTCCTTACTTCTTTTTCTTTTCTTTCTGGATCATGTTAAGTTTCCTGGTTTTGCATGCAGCCCCTCACCCTATTCACTACACACTTTCAGCTACTTAATCTCTATCTCTCATCACCGCCATCATCTTTTTAAATGTTGTTCTTCTTCTCCATGTCAGCCTTCAAGTTGCTGGCAYGCAAACTCTCAACTCTCTCTCTCTCTCTCTTTTGCCTTGAAGTTTCTCTGTTCACCGTTTTATCTTGTTTATTTCATTTCTTTTCCTCGGTTCATTTTTGCTCTCTATTTTCACTCAAAAACAGCCGGCAGTCTCTCTGCRATTTTTGCAGAAAATAGAGTTTTGATAAGTCTTTCTTTGCTTAGCTGTGTATRTATATAATTTTTCATTTAAAAGGATAAGCTAAATGTTTGAACACCTYAAGATATTATTCAGCAAGTTTGTGAGGTTGTATAGATTTTCTAAGTTTCTGTTGTTGCTATTAGCCACCTCATTTTCATCTTGTTACATCTCTTAACTCCTTATCAGACTATCGGTGAATTACTGTGGGTGATATGTATGTGTATGTAGGGTAGAGGGAATGATAAACATATCACATGAATTCAAGAATTATTTTGCAATATGAAAGAATTAATGCGTTCTTTGTTGCATAAAGTTAAGACTTCATATTTGAAGCAATAAGACATGCAGAAAATAGAAAAGAGAATATGGATTGAATGAATGTATAGGAATGCTCTTTGTGTATATATGCTGGGGTCAAGAGAAAATAGGAAATGAAGAACATGAACTATGTAATTTGTTGAATTGGTGTTGGTGGTATTGATGATACATGATTAAGGAGATGGAAATTATGGTTTAAGAGTGCTTATAAAGACAAGCAAAAAAATAAACAAAGATTGAAATTGATAGAGTATGTGTGTTCATGATGTGTTTTGTCTTTCACCTGTGTTTGATTGGAAACTGACCTTTTTAGTGTCATCTAAACTAAGAAAGGGGAAGCTAAGTCTCTTAGTTTTAAGAGGATATAGAATGCACCTACTAGAGCCTCTTAGGATTTCAGATATAATCAGAAAACTGCACACTGTTTTTCTGCTCGAACCAAGAAAAGTGTCTGTACTATTTTAGGTATAAGTACTCTGTTGTTAGGTGGAATTTTTCTTGTGATATGTGGCTGAAGAGCCACGGATCTTAGGAAGGTTTTTGCACAAATTTCATTCATTTTGAGTTTATAAAACTCAAGATAGACATGGTCACTTCTGGCAGACTGATCATAAACTTACATTTTCCATTTAAACTGGACTTCTTTAGGCATAGAAATCTATATGATTACAAACCTTATTGTTAAAAAAAAGTATTTTGGCACCAAACTCATTATTATATTCGAAGTATGATGAAAGTAAAACATCAAKCACTTTCTGCTGTCTATTTCTGTAATCCAAAGTTCTACCTCACTGTCTTCAGTTCGGAACAGTGAAATCACGGTCTTTATTTTGACCTATTTTATAAAGTTAGAAAGCTTTATATTTGAGGATCAATCTTCAAGTTATTTTTAGAAAGCTTTATGTTTGAGGATCAATCTTCAAGTTATTTCGACTCAAAACCTTTTTTGTAACTCAAGTTGTATTTATTTTAGTGAACCCCTGTCTAGGCTGGACAAAAATGCTAGTGTTTGGTTCTTCATTTTTGTRATAATCTGTTTCTTTTGAGSTGTTCACTCTTTTAAACCCTATTGGACTTCATTTTAATTTGATTGTTTTCTACCAACTTTGTTKCACTTTAAATTGATCAAKTACCCTTTCCTCTGATTGTGGCATTATACAGGACCAAAATACGGGAGAAACGGTCAGGACAGGAAGCGTACTCCAGGGACCCACTTATGTTAAGCTCTATTTGTGAAACTAAAATTTGATCCAAACTGTTWTTTGGCGGCAACTTCTTTGCCCCATCCATGCCCATCAAATGAAACCTTAGCTAACCATCTCTTATCGTTCTACAATTTATGGTCCTCCGCCATCTCTTGTCGACCATTGTTCAGGTAATCCTAGGTTATAGAAMCTCCATTATGTTCCTCAACTTTCTGGCCAAGCAGCCTCTGATCACCAATCTTAATCAAGTCAACGAACGAACAGCATCTCCTTTTCCCTTGGTTCATACATGTGTTTTGGGTCCAAGTCGTTTCACATCAAAGAGTTCTTCATTATTTTTTTACCTATATATATATATATACTTAGTTATATTTAATGTCTTTTATACATAGTACGCAAGTGAAATATACAAAGTACAAAAGCAATGTGAGTGCAATCTAAAATTCTTAAGACATTTGTGGGTTGTGTGGTTTCTTATATCAATCAAGAGGGGGGTTAGGGAAAATTGGTGAATTTGGTTGGCCATGGGACTACTGAGCAGAATGTTCACACCTTACCGTTAATGGTATCTCTAGTTGCTTTGTTCCTCTGGTCCATTTACTATTTCGTTTATTTATTACTGGGAACTATTTTATAGAATGATAAAGCAAAATCTCAAGATTTACTAATATTTAAGGTAAGAAGGTTCAGCTGAGCAATGGATTCCCAAATAAGTGCAAACTATTGACTTTGAAGAAATATATTGGGGATTTATAAGAGCCCCAAGAGTAATTTTGAGATGATATGTGCAAGTTTTCAAGATAAAATATCGGAACAAATTAACCWCTACATTGTTATGAATTGGAAACCCTAACACACACACCCGAACAATTTCCTAGAAACTCTGAATTCGGTTCAATAAAGCCTTAAAATCTCAGGTAACAATTAAGAAATTATTTACTTTCCTATGATTATCATAACCTTATTACAAGACATAGACTAAGATGATTTATTATAGGTACGACGACATGATACAATTATGAAGRAGATTAAAAGTTTAGTACATGAATTGAGGATATCATGTGAGTTCTCTGTTTTATTAAACTCCAAATACGTGGAATTTTGTATATTATACTCTAGTGAAATGTTTTCAGATATTCTCGAATACCTAGTGAGTTCCTCTATTTTACGAACTTTCAAGATTGAGTAATTTTTACTCTAGAGAAGTGTTTTCAAGTATTCTCGAATGTTTTAACTTGAGTCTCTCCTTATTTTAAACATTCAAATGGGAGTGGTTTTAGTCATCATACTCTCGAAAGATATTTTCAAATCCATTCAAATGGTTTAAACATGAATGCTCTTCAAGCTCTTGTGAAGAAATATTAAACATGCTATTTTTAAATGCTCTTGTTTTCATAGATTTTATATTAGCAAGATTTAACATCTTGTCAAACCACATGTTTACTCAATTGACATGAAAACCTAGATTTGGATTATCAAATGATTATTTTATACTGGGCATTGATTTAATCATGACTTCAAATTWTTCATTGTTTCGATCATGCATTGAGCATGGTTATGATATAGTCTTGGATTGTGCATTGTGATGATTGAGTACCCAGTCAGTGACTCCAAGTACTAGTCCCGTAGAGGAAAGTCCTACACTTGGCTGGTCCCAGTACGATGCTCTGTTATCCTGCTTGGATGATAGTGTTCTAGGAGTTGCCAAATTTCCAAAATCGGTGGATCGTATCTGTGGCWGGTCTAGTCCGTTTGGCGAATGGTTGCACTATTAGCTACCTCTGGTAAATGTTGGATGCTCGTACCCTTGGTTAGCATGTTAACCTGGAGGCAACCGACTTATATAGCCATGGCTAGACAACTAATTGTTATTGTTCACGAAGTGCGGTTGTAAGTCACATGTGCATACRAGGTGATAAGGTAGGTATACTAGACCTCATAGTGAGCACTCCTACAATTCTTGTTTGTGCTCTTGGCACTATCCTATTCATGAAATGATTTACATGGCTTAACATGTTCTCTAGAAATGCATTTCTTAACTAAACTTATTCTAGAGTTGCATTCTATTCTTGATCTGTTTCCAGAATTGCATCCTTTTCCTAATTGAAGTGTTACTCATACTACTTAAAAAAAAATGATTTGAACAACAATTATCTAATGTTTTCTTTACTCGATTTTAGATAAACTATTTTCAAAAAGTTTTCTGTTGCTAAAATACACTTTAACACACGTACGAGACTCACTGAGTCTAGTTTACTCTATTTTCACATGTTTTAGTGGCAAGTGCAAACGTATGGAAAGGTCAGGTAATTTCGGGCTTAGAAAAGTTATATAGGATYGCAATTTTTTGGTGACTGGAGGTTTTTAATAGTTATAGGGCCTATAATGTCAATTGGAAGTTGTATTATTATATTTAAGTGGATTGTTATTGGGAAATTTATTTTCTATATCTTTGGATTTTAACACCGTAAGGATATCTATTTTATCTGACACTCATATCCAATTTGGGTTTTAGTTGCTTTGAAAGTTCAACTGTATTAACTTCTTGAATCTAAGGGGAGGGCGGGTCCTCACATGTAATTTAAAAAACTGATCTAAAAATTTAAAAGCTAACACCTCTATCTTCTTGAAGTTTTGTTCCTTATATAGTGCTGGAAATGTTATTGAGTTGGCAATTGCTATAGCATTCCTCTCTGACACTTCARTCCTGATTCAGTAGACATTCGTCTTGCAGTGTACAATTTTTGTAATATGATCCTAGATACTTTTTCCTTGTCTCGCTATTTCGAGTAAAGCTCGGAAGTCAACACAAACAACCTTCTTTACATAGTTTTTGCTCAAATTCTTCATTAAAAACAAGGGATTTGTGCTGCTTTCTTGGGAGAAACTTTCTAGACTGGTTTCTAAAGATTATGAATATTGCAGCATTTTCATTATGCTGCAAAACTTCCTACTTTGTTTCTTATTCAAACTTAATTGTTACCTATCAAATTAGCCCTGATGGTTCAATCTCCAAGAATTTCTTTATTTTTGCTAATCCCATCATAGCTTTTGAGTTCCAAGGATTACAACRGYTGGATTGATTGATATCTTAGGMTTCCGTTGCGATGATGAATGAGGTGCTACGACCTATTCATCTTTCTGCTGAATCAAATTTTTCAGTGACATAGCAATTCCTTGGCCTTTTATTTCCTTTTTTTATCTTTTGGTGTGTCTCCTTTTCCTACAAAAGATAATTATATTGGTGTAGTGGCATAGAAATTAGTGATTTCAAGAGTGAGTTAAAACAAAAATAAAGAGAAATAAAATAAACTAAATAAATATAAAATGTAAATCATGGGTTGCCTCCTATCAGCGGTTAGTTTACAGTCCTTAGCCAGACTTTGCTATAGCATCATAGTGTATTGCAAAGTGCTAAGGAAATCCTTTCTCCCTTTTGCTCCCCGGTTTGATAATTCTTTATCCTCTGTCCATTGAAATGAAATGTACCTCAATTCCTTTCATCATTCAATTCTACGATTCCGTAAGGGCATACTTTGATAACCTCAAAAGGTCCTGACCATCGTGATTTCAAGTTTTCAAGGAATAATTTTAACCTTGAGCTGAATTGAAAAACTTGCTTCCCTTCTTGGAATTCTCTTTTCAAAATCTTCTGATCATGCCATCTTTTGGTCTTCTCACTGTACAATCTTGCATTTTCATATGTAGCATTTCTGAGTTCATCCATCTCCTTAAGCTATAGCATTTTATGTTGACAAGCTTGCTTTAAATCTAGATTCAATGCCTTGATTGCCCACTATGTCTTGTATTCTAGTTCAAATGGTAAATGATAAGCTTTCCTGTAGATCAATCGAAAGGTGACACCTCTAATGGTGTCTTGGAAGCTATCCTATATGCTCATAATGCCTCATCCAATCTTATAGACTAATCCTTTCAGCTTGGACATACAATGTCTTCCAATATTATTTTGTTTTGATGTCCCTRTTTGAACTTTCTCCATCATCTTATTGAAGAAAATGTTCCTTTGTTACTGATCAAAGCTCTTGGTGTACAAAATCTTGTAAAATGTTCTTCTAAAGGAATTTGACCATTGCTTTAGCATCATTAGTGGGTAATGCCATAGCTTCAATCCACTTGGACACATAATCTATAGCAACCAAGATGCAGGTATTCCCAAAGGAGCTAGGAAAGGGTCCTATAAAATCTATTCCCTAAACATCAAAAAGCTCAACTTCTGAAATTTTATTCAATGGCATTTCATGTCTTTGGGAAATATTCCCACTCTGTGGCATCTATGACATGACTTGGAAAAATCATAAGCATCTTTAAACAATAAGGGCCAACAATAACCAGTTTCAAGCACCTTAGTAGCAGTTTGAGTTCCTCCAAAATGTCCYCTGTATAGTGCAGTTTGACAATGTTATAGCATACTTTGRACTTTCGCATTGGCAACACATCTTCTCAAAATTTGATCCACACAAAGCTTGTACAAAACTAGCTCATTCCAATAGTAAAACTTCAATCGTGCATGAAGTTCTTTATTTGCTGCTTGCTCTGTCCAGGAGGTCTTATCCCCCTAACTAAATGGTCAACTATGTTAGCATACCATGGTGCTCTGGATTTGAGATGACCAAAATTTGTTCATYAGGGATTGATCCAACAACTTGCGCTTGTGGGTCTTTCTCTTCCTTTTCTAGTATGGATAAGTGATTAGCTACTTAATTCTCAATTCCTTTCTTATCCTTAATCTCCAAATCGAACTCTTGTAGCAATAATATCCACCTTATCAATCTCGATTTAGCATCCTTCTTTTAGAACATGTATTTTATTGTTGAGTGGTTAGTGAATACAATCAATTTTGTTCCTATCAGATAAGATCGAAACTTCTCAAAGGCCAATATGACTGCAATCAATTGCTTCGAGTGGTTGTGTAGTTTTGTTGGGCCTCATTTAAGGTTTTGCTTGCATAGTAAATAGGATGAAACAACTTCTTCTTTCTTTGCCCGAGTGTTGCTCCTACTGCCATTKTATATTAGATCAAATGGTAATGTCCAATCTGGTGCTATTATGATARGGGCTGGACCAATGCTTGTTTGAAATGTTCAAAAGCTTTGCTACAACAGTTACCAAATTGACTGAAATATGATGTTGTAGCAGTGACATAAAGACTTTGAAATCTTTGAGAGGTCTTTGATGAATCTTCTGTAAAAATCGGCATATCCAAGAAAATTCCTACCTCCTTTAACATTAGATGATGGGGGTAACTTTATGACTTCAATCTTTTCCTTGTCAACTTCCATTTATTCCTTTGAAATCTGATGTCCCAATACAATTCCTTCTTGAACCATGAAATGACATTTTTCCCAGTGCAATACTAAGTTGTTTCTTCACACCTTATCAGCATTTTTTTTCCCCAAATTATCYAGTCATTCATCAAATGTTTCTTCAAAAATAGAGAAATCATCTTTGAATGCAAAGCAAGGTGAAACAATTTTAAAGCCAACATTAGTAACTTCATTGATCATTAGGAATCATGATATTGGTTGACATTGTTGTTGGGCATAATTTTCTTTTGCTAGTTGCAATTAATAGTWTTTGTGTCGCAAAGGTTAATAGCTATTTTTTAGTAATTGAAACTTCTAGTGGATACTAATTAAATTCCACGAGAGTGAACACACACAGAGAGAAGAGAGAACCTTCCCATAAATGAGAGATTCTTCTCCTAACCATTTCTTKAGAAGATTAATACCATCTTCACCTAAAGCCAAAATGCCATTGCTTGAGTAAGTATATGCTGACCTGGAATTTTGGAACCATGTTAAGGAAGTCAATAAGTGACCCTTTTCTATGAGTTGACATCTTTTTGTATTATTAGTTATTTTTTGCAACTTTTTCATCCATTTAAGAGATTGTTGTTTTAACATTACTTTACTGTACTTGAAATTTAGAAAACCATGCGATACACCAACAAGTAGTTGTGTGCCCTCAGGGCTATGTGAGCCATTTTTCTAAAATTTGATGAATGTTGGTGAAGTTGAAACAATTATGTTTTGCTGAATTGTTATTTTTCCTTTTTGTTTCTCTGTATAACTTTTTTATTTTATGGTTTTAGTATGTTCGATGGATTTGGATGTTTAATATTTATCATTCTTGATAGCTTGTTTTGGTTAAATTGATCATTTTGTAACATGCTATGTTTCTGCTTTGTTATAGTGTGAATTGATTTGCTAATTATTTAATTGGGTGAGTCATGCTGATTTATTTATAGTAGTGTTGTGGTTTGGAAAACCTCCAAGAACAAGTGGAGGTGCTGTTTTTGCTCTCAAATAAAAATTTCTTTTGAGGCGATGATTTTTGTAATTAATTTAAAGAAGGGTTTGAGCATAGAATTTAGACTTCAGAATTTTCTTAAGGGCTTCTTTTGGCATGAGTTGTTTATGATAAAGGAGAAAGTTTCAAATAGATATGGGGAAAGGAAAAGTAAAAGGCATAGAAAAGAAAAATTACTCGAAATATTTTTAGTACCTAAGTAACTAGAAGCACTCATGTTACCCATGTATGTTTTTGCATCAAAAGGGGAACRAAATATGAGTATGCTATAGCAATTTGTAAGCTGTGACAAGTGCTGAGTAACCAGGAGCACTCATGAAACCCATGTATGCTGTTGCATCAAAAAGCACGAATGACATGAGAGAATAATATATAAAAAGCCTATGATTGTCAAATTCTATTGCTATATCAAAACCACATTGTTTTCAAATCTAAATTCTCTTGGTKAAATCCTTATGCATTAAATTCCTTACCCTACAATTTCGTGGGATAAATTCTTTGCTCTTGCAAGAAACCTAATGATTTTAAAAATTGCAAAAATTTTCTTTAAACTCTGTTTTGGGAGTCACTTAGCAAAAAGCACCTTTTATTTGATTCTCTTGATTACCAATTTTGCTACTACCTGATCTCTATTGATGTATGATGAACGCAGGGAAATTGATTAAGCATAAATGAATTGCTATAGTATTGCTTGAGGACTAGCAATTTTTTAAGTTTTGGAGGGTGATAAACATAGAAAATATCCATCCTTTCCGATTTTTGCTTACATTTACAAACTTCCTTATTCTTTTGTGCTCTTAATTGTAGTATGTGATCTCATTTTAACTTATTAAGGATCAGGATATTCAAGAATGCAACTTAACTAGAATTGCACTTAGATGAGTCTAAAAAGTTTGATCATTGAGAAAGATTGTAGAATAGCGAAGGTTACTACATCATTCAGGCCTAAGAGGCACGGAAGGAAAAGCAAAGGACGAAGAAGGAATCAAAATCTCTGGCATTTAATGAAGAATCAGCGTGATAGATAATAAAACAAAAGGTTGGAGTTGACTCTATTCTGTTTCCAAAAATGTTAAAGCAAGAGAAAAGTAGGACCACATTTCCAAAAATGTGCACTAAAGGCAAAATGTTGAMTGAGTCTAACTATCAGAAGCTGAGAGATAAAACACCACCAACTCAACAACATTYAGGCTCTATTCAGGCTCTAAACTCAGGGTTCTCTTCTACGGAAAGAACCATTCTAAGTTACGATTATCTTSCTTTGAACATAGATTAGCGAAAAGGATAAAATGAAAGTCTTCTTTGTTTAGTTGTCATCGTACGCATTTTAATTTACACAATTTTCAGGTTATTTCAAGTCATTAAGGGTTTGGGTCACTTTAAGTTCATCTTYATTTCTGTCTTCTTGAAAACTCTTAGCTAAAGGCAAAGCTTGACAAAGTTGAATGTCAATATTGAGGAGTGTGTGTCATTGAGTAAACTCCTTTGAGACATCAAGGGAGTCCATTTTTGTTGAGGAAACCACAAGTTTAACTCACCATTTTTGTAACTAAACAGCAACCTCAAAGTAGCTTAGAGATATTTCCATAGACATGTGGTTAATATTGTAAGTGAAATCAGCAAAAGTTTGATTTAATGGTTTAAGGAACAACATACTTTGAACTCTATAAAGCACTTTGAGATAGCATTCTAGTCCTCAGTAAGGATAAAGAAATTTATTCTACTAAGGAAAGAGCGAACAACAATGAGACTTTGTAATGATAATTCCCATTGACATATGGTGTACTCGTCCTACTTGTCCAACAATCGCATAATAGGATGCTTTGTATGAGACATCACTTGAAGATAGTTTGGGCTTACAGATAGTTGAATAATCTTTCAACCTGTCGATGTTTCAATGGTCACTTCCACAAGAGTGTTCTTTGATCGCCTGGGATTTATTGAGTCCATGGTTSAACKTGTGTCCTAAAGACAGCTTGGAAAATTGTCACGACTCAAATTCTGGAGAGTAGAGAATAGCTTCACTTATTTGGAAGTCGATTGRTAAYGGGYTGGGATCARCCGAGACAACTTCCACTTGATTGCCATCCTACGACATGAGCTGCTGATGCAAGGTGGACAATACACATTGGTTAGCATGTATCCAATATCGTCCTAGTAGCACTGTGTAGGCTAGCTTAGTCACTACCACGAAAAAGGCAATTGTGCGAGTCTTTGAACCAATGGTGATGCCCATAATTAGTACTCATTCTCCTTAGGCAAATCCTCCTGTGAAATTAGTTATCTAAATATCAGTATTCATTATATCGGCTGATATCAGTAAGGGTTACTCCTTTACTCCCTTAGCAAACTTTAAACTTTCGACTCACTTCACTCTCTTCCTCTCGGGACTCTCACCATCAGACCACCGAAGATCCGCCAGCAGCCACCTTTCCTCTACCCTCCTCTAGAAAGTCCTATTTCTCCACCTACATTAATATTTTTCTACTTCTTTTGCTTCATTTTCTTCCTTCTTCTTCATGTCTTGACTGATTTGGCCATCTTCTTCCTCCATCTTTGTTTAATCCTTGGAAAGTTTGCAAGAATATCATCAAGACTCCTTTTTCTTTCCTCTTTCAAGGTCAGCAATCTTTACTCTCTTTGGTAGAATAGCATGTGTTAGGTAATTTATAGATTGCTAGTGTTTGTTCTATAGAGATTGTGAGCATGATTGCATGATGTTTGTGCTAGCCAATTATAAGAGTATTTGTGGTTTTGCATTAGTTGGTTTTTGACCGTRCAAGTATGTCTATTAACATGGCTTTCAAGATGTCTAGTATATCTATTGACTTGAATGACTATAAGAGTTGAAATTGGTGCRATGGACATGATGATATAGCTTTATGATTAGCAAAGATTAAGAGAGATTGTAAATACATGCGGCTGGAATTTTTGGACACCGGATGATTCTGCCCTATTTCTAGTCTAGAATTATAGAAATTAGGATTCAATTATACTAAATGTTAGTATGGTTATAGCCTTCCTAAATCATAAGATATGAACTTTGCAAAACCACTRGACAATATAACCCGAACATAGATTCTACCTATAGTTTTGGATCGATTTTGGAATAACTATATATCCAAATTATGAGAGTGATATATGGTTGGAAAGCTTATTGTCTTTGGAACCTTTAAAGACAAATTTCACTTAATTTGGACTAGTGTAACATTACTTGGACCCTATTAGATTAGCTTTCCCCTATCATGAGCCGGTTATTGTGATATAGTCTAGTATTCAACCACACATCCACAGGTATTTGGAATTATATCGTTGACATCTTCATTGTCTTAGCAACAAAATAAACCAAGTTTGTTAGATTTTCCCTAGTATACACTGAGATATAAACTGAAAACCTAATAGTGGTTAGTTTTGGACAAGATTGCATTTGACACATTGTTTTGACCTTGTTGTTTTGTAACCCTAAGCCCAAATTGGGATTTCTGCATATGTTAAGAAATCCCTTAGTCTTAAGTCCATTTTCCCACCAATTCCATACTCTGATTCCTTTCATAATTCTAGTTTCAATTAAAACATTCAATGCTACCAGTTTTTGGCAGTTTAGGCCCTTAATCATTTTTGTTGAGTTTCTAYACTTTGAATGACTTCATATATTCTAAAGAACTCATAGAGATCTTTTTCTTGTAACATTTTGGACCTCTTGGTTAATGAAATCATCTTGATTCATAAACCAAAACTCATATTTGTAATTAATTTTTGCTTGCATCAACGATTAAGCCAAAGAAATGTGGTAATGGATTTATTACAAACTTGTTTAGTGTTTGATTGAGAGCTAGCTGTATTTTAGAGCATTAGAGTATATGATCTGAGCTTTTACTCTTTGAGGGTAGCTTATTTCTTGAATTAGGTCCTGAGCTGTAATTGAGAATCATGCTTACAAGGTGAGTCCCACTTACCACCATTTTCTGCATAAATGCCTTTGTGAGTTAGTATCAAARCCATTTTTTTATGCTTTTTATGAATTACTATTTTATCAAGCATTTGAAGAATGATATCTTGCTTTCAAGCAAATCTATTTTTACTTTGTTATTGCATTGATTTGTCTYATGAAGAAGGCATGAAAAAGAGAGCATGCTTGATTTCATATGAACAACAACAATTATGACTTTTACATGTGAATTTTATTGCTTCTCATGAAACTTATATTGATACACACTTGACGTGGTTTGAACAGCAACAATTGCATGGCTTTACGAAACTGAAATTTGACCGTTGTCCATGGAACTTATATATATAAAAATACACTGAGTATGAGACTTGATTGAGATTTGTTTGATTTGTGTTTGGAATGAAGTACTCTATTGGCACCGAAATAAATAGTTTARCAGGCAAAATACCGTGCTTGGCTRGTCCCCAGTATGAAAACCTCTTGTCCRTTCGGATGATAGTCAGAGCTTAGCCACACTTGGTCAAATTTGGTGTTGCTGTCTATGGTAGAGTGGTAACATATCAGGTGGATGGTCGCGCCTAAGGCACACATGACTTGTGGATGCTTGTATCTCTGGTTAGGTGSTTTAACCCGAGGGTGGCATACTCCTTATTACCTTGTTAGCTGGTACATTTGTTTGTTGAAGAATAGAGAAAACTGGTCAGGTGTGTGATGAATTGAGGTGAATTCAAGGCTTATTTATAGAGGTATTGGCGGAGCAATCAAGGCTTAAAAGGAAAGACGATAACCGGCTGAATATTGAAGAGAGATGCTGGTGGTTTCAAGAATGAAATTAAGATCACCTCTCTACTCCAAGTGCATAAGACACTTAAATGGATAGCTGTCCATTCCCTAAGCCTTCTACCACCATAGCATGACAACTACCCATGGTTTTTTGTCCATTTCCTAGCTGAAACCTTCTCTCCATCGGACAGCGCACATCTATAAAGATAGCCGTAGTTTCTCTTGCGAAACCTCTTCAAAAATCGGCCAGCTTTGCCTTGCAAACTCATGCAAGTTTTTTTGACAAATATAAGCCATGCATTGGTGATGATAAAGGGCTAGGATTGAATAGGAAATGCTGATCAATGGCTGTAATTGAAGAAGGCAAAGTSAGTTGAAAAAAAGAAGAAACAGCTGTGTGATTTTACTTAGCAAATGAGGAARAAAAATTCTATTTTACCTCTTCAAACCATGGGCATATGACACCTCAATTGACAGCTGTTCTTTCCCTAATAATTCTACCATCAAAGCTTGCCAAGTCACCGAGGTTAGCTGTCCAATTCTTAGCCAGCATTCTCTCCCACTCGGACAGCTCGACAACAACAAGAATAGCTGCAAAATTTCAGCCGAAACTTCACTAGAAGYGGGCAACACACACATGCAATACTCTTACACATACAAACCATGCATTGATCAGTTATGAAGCTACAATTTAGATAAACGATTGTGGAGAAATGGCTGGGTTTTGAAGAAGGAAAATCTCATARGATGAAGAAGGAACACGGTGGAGTTGAAAGAAACTTGAAAGTTTTAAGGCTGAATTTTAAATGAAACTAATAAAATAATAAATTATTTAATATAGTTTTAAGATTATTACATAGAGCTTTCAAAATAAAGTTAAGGAAAATCGGTTTTGAAAAATAGAGTTTTCAAAATAATGAATTTAGGAAAAAGTAATTTAGAAAATAGTATTTTCAAAAATAAAGTTTAAGAAAATTGATTTTGATAAATAGAGTAAGGTTTAAAATTAAATCACAGCCATAAATTTTTAGAAAAATAATTTACGAAATTTGATTAAACCAAGGTTATGTTTCGGGTTATTCTAACTGTAACAATCTATCCAAGTTCTAAGTCTATAATATTCTATTTCTAAATATTATAAGTCTTAAACTAAATCTATTCGTGATATCATAACTTATGCCAATGTTGATTTCTTTGAAAAATCTGGATCATCACATGAATTCCTTCTAAACTTCATTATGTATGAATTCGTGTCACTTTAGGAATATATTTTAAATATTWTCTAATTTATAAATATTTTGTTCTCTTTAAATGTCTCAAAAAATTAGCATGCTTTTATCTAGACCTATTTCCAATAATTTTCGCCGACTRAAACACAAAATCCTTCTATCAKACAAATTTCTTTGAAATTTATAATTTCTCTATCACATGTCTTTATTTTTTACAAATCTGAACAGAGGACATAACTTTGGAAATTTTTTAAATAACACAAAACCTGATTTATCGTTACTTCTGAGAACGAAAAGAAAATAATATTGAGCATAATCTTGCATGGTGTGGTTATGTGATGAGTACTCTGTTGGAAGTCTCGTGTGACTAGCCCAGCATGCAAAGTATTGTGCTTGACTGGTCACYAGTGAGAGTACCTTTTGAGCCATCAGGCGTCAATTCTCTAAGTAACTAAATGGCCAAAATTAGTAGATCRTATCTATGGAGAGCCGAAACCTGTCGAGTAGATGCAGTGATTTGATGCAGTGGATTCAGAATAAATTAATAATGTCCTATAATTAAACACAAAACACAAAACACAAAAAATTAATAATGTCCTATAATTTGATGCAGTGATTCAGAATAAAAAAAAAAAGCAGCAATAAATTGCGGAATGTATTTTTCAGAAAAATGACGTATTTGAAGATCTCATCATTTAATTTTTAATTTATTATGCAAAATAAATTGACAACTCAATCCAGATTTCGTCATAAAGTTTTAACCCAATAACAAAATTCTCTTCTTCCTTCAAATTCTCCACACAAGCCATCTGGAATTCCAAAGCATCTCACGTAGATAGGGAATCAAGAAGAACRAGAAGAATTTTGCAGCTTCTCTTTTAAGGAAAGGAAAACAACATTCTCTAGAATATACTTTCAACGTTTCATTAATCTTGTTGTGTATGCACACCCTTYAAATATTATAAAATTTTTACATTTTTATTAATTTACATCAATATTATTTTGTATTCTTATATGTTCAAATTCACAATTATTTCTTTAAATGCAAGGCAAGGTGAAACCATATTATCGCCAACATCAACTTCATTGATCAYTAGGAATCTTGTGCTTGGTTTGCCATAGTTTAGGGCATAATTTGTTGTTGCTTGCTGCAATTAACATTTTTGTGTCAAAAAGGTTAATAGTTAATTTTTAACATTTGTAACTTCAAATGGATATTAAGGAAAATTCATGAGCGCGAACACAAAAAGAGAGAGAGAGAGAGAGAGAGAGAGAGAGAGAGCTCATTTCCGTAAACGAGAGACTCTTATCCGAACCATTTCCAGAGAAAATTAATATCATCTTCCCCTAAATCCTAAATGCCATTGGCTGAGTAAGTATATGTCAAACTAGAATTCTAGGAGCATGATAAGGATGTCAAGGAGTGACCATTTTCTATGAGTTGATGTCATTTTGTATTATTAGTAATTTGTTCGTAACTTTTTCATCGTTCTTAAAGATTATTGTTTTAGCATTATGTTGTAATATTTTAAATTTATTTATAATGAAATTTCATAAAAGATAAAAAAATCATGCAATCCTYCAGCAACAACTAATAATTACATACGAAAATGACATTTGCAACATTGTTATTTGTTGTAGAAGCTACTGATTATCTTGTTTTAATTTTAATTTTTTAGAAGGGACATGTAAAAATGTTGCACAATTTTTCTGTCTGTATCACTATTTGGAAAATGTCTACATCTGTAAACAAATAGGAAAAATGATGATCCAAAAAATGCAACCGTTTGTATCTCTTTAGACATAATTTGACGTTGATTTATTGTCCTATACTAATTTGTTATCGTCGGTACTAAGACATTTTCTTTTAAGATTTTGCAATGCTGTGCSATCTTTGGATTCTCATATTTCCACTTAAGGTGAACGAACTGCTTTCAACTAACTGAAGCAAAGTTAATATTATTTAAAAAAAAAGGAATTCATTGGAGTTGAAGCTCTCAGAGCATCAAAATGTGTCAGTATTTTGATGCAAATAATCATGGCTCTTAGGGTAAACTTATAGTAAAGGATAATTTGGAGCAAAGAAATTAATAATATTATACGATTTGCATGCGATGATTCAGATTGAAAAAGATAGCCATAATATATTGCGGAATATACTTTTCAAAAAAATGACGTATTTGAAGATCGTGTAATTTGATTTTTAATTTGTTATGAGAAATAAATTGACAACTCAATATAAATTACATCATAAACTTTCAACACAACAAAAATTCTCTTCTTCCTTCAATTTCTCCTTACAAGCCATCTAGATTTCCGAAGCATCTTATGTAGAAAGGGGATTAAGAAGAACAAGAAGAATTTCGCTGTTTCTCTAATAAGGAAAGGAAAACAACATTCTCTAGCATATACTTTCAACGTTTCATTAACCTTTGCATATATGCAAAATCTTTAAATATTATAAAAGTTATATATTTTTATTCATCTACATCAATATGCTTTTATAATCATATATGTTCAAGTTATCGCAATACTTCAAATACAAGGCAAGGTGAAACCACATTAAAGCCAACATTAGCAACTTCGTTGATCATTAGGAATCTTGTGTGACACACCCTCCCGACCACCCTAGGTTCCACTGGGGTAAAACGATTCACCGTCTATCAGTACTATCATTAGAAAAGGTATAATTCATTAATTAAACATCTAGAAATGCAATCCAACAAGGATCATATACTTAGAACGTAATACATTCATAATAAATGAAGACTAAAACAATAATGCTGCTCTAACACTTTTCAGTAATGGACTAATATTTCTAGCTCTCGCTCCAAAAACCTAAGGTCTCCAAATGTGTGTCTGTGGCTACATAAACAAAGGAAAGACTATGAGTGCTAGCTTAGGAAGATCCTCACGTGTGCAATGCGAGTTTGAAAATATTGTTATAAAAACATGTTTAGGGGTTCAATAAATGTAAAGTTATTTTCAAACAAAATAGTTTATCAGAGTCATGATAAAATACTTGCGGTGAGAATGAGTCACATGATCATGCACAATTGCCTTAGAGTGAAGCTCTGCAAGATTTAGTRATACAAGCCTTATCACCTCGTATTTACACATGAAATGTTTTACCTTATCACCTTGTACAATCATTGGCACCCACTAGCTAGAATACGATGGATCACCTGACCTCGGGTTAAAACTCCTAACCAAGGGTACAGTTGTCCTCAATCAGACCTGGGTGCCTAATGATGTGAATATCTACCCGATGCATTCCTAGTYTGCCACCAACAGTTTAGTCTTTGGCCAATGGTGGCTCACGCTCATACTGTCGCCTGAACTAGCTCAAGAGGTGCTCATAATGGAAACTAACCAAGCACAGTACTTTACCTGTCGAACTAGTTATTCAGAGCTCACCAATTGAGTACTCAATTCCATTTGTTAATTCATTTCAATTAATTCAATAATGATCTCAAAAATATTTTCAGTATCATTTAGTAACAATCATTCGATAGAGATCACAAGTATATCATTCATGATTCAATAAATTTCCCTAAACAGCTTTCTATAAACTTTGCACTAATAATTTCCAAGAAACAAGATTTGATAAATGTAATAAGATAGTATGCATAGAAAATGATTTCAAGGAAATCCAATTTTGTAATTTTCACAGTTAATAATAGAGGAATTYTGAAATATATTTGTAGAAAAGCAGTTGATAAGAAATTCAAAATTAAGCGTATGAGAATTCTGAAAATCATATCTAGAGTACAYGCTCACAAGAACAAGAACATTTGTGGAATTTTAAAAGTAGGAGGAGCTCACCTGTGACTCGATTAATCAAGAAAAAGKTCTACTGTCTGGCATTTCYTGAAAATCATCCGTAAGAATCTCTTTAGTAATATATCATTGTCAATTGCATAAATCGTTTCCTAAAATAAAATCACTAAACACATTAACTCAGCCTTAATAACAATCAACCTTGTTTTAGGAACTTAGTAGAGTTTATTGGTGTGAAAGTTTTGCATGCAATAGATCATTCTAAGATTTTATGTGCATGGATATAACTTGAGCTGAGCTAATATGATAGTAATAACTTTAGGAAATGTTTTAGATTATAAAGTTAATTAATTGTACATTATCGAACATAGAAAGTGCATTGATAAGAAAATTCTAAGGTGAAAATGATAAATTAGGAATTGGTTTTACATATATGGATAGCCTGGAGTGTTTAGAGTATTACTCCCAAAATACTTTGAATTTTTAACAAAATTGTTGCTGAAATAATCCTTACACATGAAGGTTTATAACCAGGTAAATACCTGAGTTAAGGAGGTTCGAATACATRYTAGCTCTAAAGAGAAATACACAACTCAAGTTCAATTAGCCAAATTGACAATAGTTCGATGATTTAACTCATATATTAAGTTTTACACGTTAAAGTTGGATGACATTTATACTAAATTCTTCCTAAGATCCATGACTTTTCATCCATATATCATAATCAAAGTTATACCAAGTAATAAGGTTTTTATAACGAATTTAAAGTGAGCGAAATTTTGGTTTGACGAGAATTRGAGTAAACACTAGTGGTCATTTCTTAAGTTTAAATGAATTCCAATTAAATCTTTTATCCTAAAACCTCATATATGCAGTGTTATGTCACCATTATCATCCTATTAGAAGATCAATTCATAACACATGCATTATTCTAGTTTTCCTTTTAAACTGAAAAGAACTACCCACACAACCATATATTCAAGCTTAACATAAATCCAAACTTAACATTCTACTAACCTATGAGTGTAGCAAGGTAATGGATGAAATGGCAGGCTATGAATGTGCAGCAAGGATGAAGTAAATGGCTGGAGGTTGACTTGAAGAAAGGATACTTTGATAGGCTGTTGGAGGGGTAGATAACATAGCTAAAATTTGACTCAAAGGAAGCAATTTTCGGCTGCTATAGACATAGGGGTATGCTGGTGACTTTGACGCATGAAGGGAGAGAAGAAGTAYGGTCAAATATAGTATGAGTTGAGGTGAATTTCAGGGCCAATTTATAGAGGTGTTGACGGAGAATTCAAGGCTGGAAAAACAAACATACTGAAGAAACKTTTTGCTAGTGGTTTCTTTTTGCAAATGTAGAAGAAAATTTCAATTTTCATTCTTCAATTCATGGGCAGTTGACATCTAATTGGACAGCTACTAAATCCCTAGCCATTCTATCATCAAAAGTGGACAAGACACTAGTTGATTCACTTCCTAATTCAGACAGCACAACATCTGAATGTTCAACATAAGGGTTGTTGACTGAAAATGGCTAAGTTTTTGAAGAGCACGCCTTGGCTGACACCATTCTAGCGTTTTAGTCATATCTTTGGTTCTGCTATTCAAATTAAGCACGATCAATCAAATTATTCATAAGGTCCATATCTAACCAGTCATATCTAATGTGCACAACTCCAACAAATAACCAATTCATAAGCAATAAARATTGTCAGGTGTTCCGTCTGTCAGCCAAACTAGCATTTACTCCTCGGACAATAATCTTTCCAACCATATCATACGCCAAATTCCAATATATGTTTACAATAGGAACATCCTATGACGGTAAGTCCAAGGATAATCCGTATACAGTTGTCCAGTGTCTTTGAAAGATTCATAACTTATGATCTACTAAGGCTCTGACTTGATTTTTGGCTTCATTTAAGACTCAAAGTAGTACTACAACATAGCATAATCATACCCAGATTTCACAAGTCAAAACTTCACCATTAGCTCTTGACACGTGTATTGGGCAGCTGTCATTATCCTAGATAAGACACCTAAAATCTGACAGCACATAATAAAATGGAATAGTGGCAATTCTTGGCATCATATCCTCAAAAACTGACAGCGCACCCAGCTGAAATATCACACATTCCTACCATGCTTTAGGGGAAAAATTTAGCGAAAAATTAAACTGGAAGTTGGGGTAGACTCGGCTGCACGGTTGACTTCGAGGTAGAGGATTAAATGAGAAGTTGAAACTAAACAAGTTGAAAATTGGTTACCAAAAATGGAATTTTAAGAGGCAAAGCTAAAGTAAAATAGAAGAGTTAGGGCASTTATATGCATGTAAGGTRATAGTAAATTATTTAGTATTTATGTGAATAAATTTTAAAAAGAGTTTTAAAAACTAGATTAGRTCGAGAAAATATTCAGATTTATACAAACRATAAAATTRTAYCACAATTCTAGGCCTAATAAAGATCCTATACCTAGRTACTAAGTCCTAAAATTATATATCTATTCTACCTCTTGAACAAATTTTCGGGGCCTCAGATATTGTCCTTTGTTGCCATAGTTATGAAGCATAATTTGTTCTTGCCTGCTGCAATTAACATTTTTGTGTCATAAAGGTTAATAGCTAACTTTTAACAATTGCAACTCCAAATAGATATTAAGGAAAATCCACGAGTGCGAATAGAAAAAGATAGAGAGGGAGCTCATTTCTGTAAATGAGATTTTCTTTTCCTAACCATTTCGAGAGAAGATTAGTACCATCTTTCGCTAAAGCCAAAAATGCCATTGGCTGAGTAAGTATATGTTGAACTGGAATTTTGGAAGCATGATAAAGATGTGAAGGAATGACCTTTTCTATGAGCTGACGTCATTTTGAATTACTAGTAATTTGTTTGCAACATTTTCATACTTTTTCAAGATTATTGGTTTACCATTACATTGTTGTGTTTTAAATTTATTTACAATGAAAATTCATAAAAGAAAAAAAAAAATTCGAGGGACACACGAGCAACAACTAGTTAATATATATGGAAACTGCACTTGCAATATTGATTATTTGTTATAGAAGCTACTGATTACCTTGTTTTATTTCWAAAATGTTTAGAAGGGACATGTAAAAGTGTTGCACAATTTTTCGAACTTCATCACTATGTGGAAAATGTTTACACCTATAAACATATAGGAAAAATGATGACCCACTATGATGCAACCCCCCCCCCCCCCCTCTTGGTGTCTCTTCCACATAATTTCTTGCAGATTTATTATCCTATACTAATTCACTATCATCGGTACTTAGAAATATTTTCTTTTAAGACTTTGCAATGCTGCACCTTCTTTGAATTCTCATATTTCCACTTAAATAAGGAGAAGGAACTGCATTCAACTAACGGAACAAACTTAATATTATTTATAAGATAAGTAATTCATCGGCATTTAAGTCGAAGATCTCAAAGCATTAAAATGAGTCACATTTCAGTGCAAAACATCATGGCTTTTGTGGTAAACTTATAGAAAAGAACAACTTGGAGCAAGGAAATTAATGATGTGCTACAATTTGAGTGCGATGATTCAGAATGAAAAAAAAAATAGCCATAATAAATTGGGGAATGTATTTTTCAAAAAGAAGAAATAACGTATTTGTAGAACGTGTCATTTAATTTTGAATTTTTTATGTGAAATTGGCAACTCAATCCAAATTAGGTCATAAACTTTAAATTAGGAAATTAATGATGTGCTACAATTTGAGTGCGATGATTCAGAATGAAAAAAAAAATAGCCATAATAAATTGGGGAATGTATTTTTCAAAAAGAAGAAATAACGTATTTGTAGAATGTGTCATTTAATTTGAATTTTTTATGCGAAATAAATTGGCAACTCAATCCAAATTAGGTAATAAACTTTGAACCCTTCAAAAAATTCCCTTCTTCCTTCTATATCTCCATGCTAGCCGTCTGGAATTCCAAAGCATTCAACATAGAAAGGGAATCAGCAAGAGCAAGAAGACTTTCGCTGCTTTTTCTCTTTCAGGGAAACAAAAACAACAATCTCTAATATATATTTTCAAAGTTTAATTAATCGTTTTATATATGCACACCTTTAAATATTATAACAATATGAATTTTTATTATTTACATCAATATTTTTTTATATTCTTGTATGTTCAAGTTATCCCGATTATTTCTTTAAACGCAAGGTAAGGTGACACCGCTTTAAAAGTCAACATCATTAGGATTCTTATCCTTGCTTGCCATAGTTGTGGGACATAATTTGTTGTTGCTAGCTGCAATTAATGCTTTTGTCTCACAAAGTTAATAACTAATTTTTAAGAATTCTAAATTCAAAAGGATGCTTAGAAAAATCCATAATCACGAACACAGAGAGAGAGAGAGAGAGAGAGAGAGCACCTTTCAGTAAATGAGTAGAGTATTTTCCTTACCATTTCCAGAAAAAAATTAATAGCACCTTCCCCTAAAAAAAAAAAATGTCATTGCCTGAGTAATTCTCGAACCATGATTAGGACGTCAATCCWCAAAGGATACGCTGGCATACCCATATTAGATAAGGGTGTTAATATACAATAGAAGAAAACTAACAATAGCAACAACCAAGCTTCAATTACATTTCTCTTCAAAAAGGACAAATTAAGACTATTAGACTGTTCCTTTGCGTCTCTACACAATTTGCATTGTATTCAACAAGCTTCCTCTAGGTGGAATATGTCACAGAAAGCTGAATTTTCATCAGCACTCCTAGAAATCCGTGAACATAGTAAGGCAAGGAACATGAACCTTGTGATATGGTTAAATATGCAAATGTGAAATCCAAAAGCCACTAAAATTCATCTCAGACAATCATTTTTTAAGGCTGAAAAGATTATTAATCAGAAGCAATGAGATGGTTAAAGGATAGTTAATAAGACATAACATAAGTTTTCCTATGGCAAGTAAAAAGAAAATGCATAAACAAAAGGATAGATAAAATGTTAATGCAAATTCTATGTAAAATTAATGCATGCAGTAGATAAAATAATTCTATGTAAAATTCTTGTCCTTTTTCCCTGTYTTTTTAACCATGGAAATACATGAAGAATTAAGAAATGCAAGTCTCAGGCAGAATACCGTAAAACATAAATAGCTCAATCTGGCAACCAAAAAAAAGTAACGAATAAAATAGATCATCAACTTAAAACTCTAACGGGCATAGACATCACAATTGTCATGTCAGCTTATCAGGTAAGAGGAAAAACTAATAATAGCAATACTAGTTTTAGATTAATTGATGTGTACAGATAATTTCTCTTGACCTCTCTGTCACTAGCAAACAATGAAGAAATAAAGACATGGATACCATGACCGAATCATTTTGTATTATTAGTAATTTGTTTGCAACTTTTCATGCTTTTTAAAGATTATTGTTTTAGCATTACATTGTTTTATCTGAAATTTATTTATAATAAAATATCATAAAAAATAAAAACCACATGAGCAACAACTAGTTGTATGAAAATGCCACTGCACATAATTTATTATTTGTTGTAGATGCTACCCATTACCTGATTTTATTTCTAACCTTTTATAAGGGACATGTAAAAATGTTGCAAAGTATTTCTGTCTATTTAACTATTCGAAAAATATTTACACCTTTACACAAATTAAAACAAATGGCGATCCACGRTGATGCAATCCTTGGTATCTCTTACACATAGTTTCATGCTGATTTATTTCCCTATACTGATTTGTTATCCTTGGTACTATAATATATTTTCTCTTATGATATATCTGGATTCTTATATTTCCACTTAAATAAGGGGAACGAACTGCATTCAACTAAGTGAAGCAAAGTTAATGAAATTAAAAAAATGGAAATTCATCTGCATTTAAGTTGAAGATCTCAAAGCATCAAAATAAGTTGGTATTTCAATGTAAAAAATCATGGTTTTTAGAAAATGACAATTTGCGGCAAGGGAAATAATAATGTCGTACAATTTGCACTGGTGATTCATAATGAAAAAAATAGTCATAATAAATTGTGGAATGTATTTTTTTAAAAAAGGACATATTTAAGGATAGCGTCATTTAATTTTTAACTTTGCGATACGCGACTAACAACTAGTTAATATATATGAAAATGACATTGGCAATATTGCTTATTTGTTGTAGAAGCTACTGATTATCTTATTTTATTTCTAATTTTTYGGATGGACATGTAAAAATGTTACACAATTTTTCTGTCTATATCCTATGTAAAAAATGTTCACACMTGTACACAACTAGGGAAAATGACGAGCCACTATGATGCAACCTATGGTGTCTCTTATGTGACGACCCCCCTCCCCTAACTTCTGCTGGCGCTTTACGAGCATCGTCTGCCTCTCGATAGTCAATACAGTTGAACATTCAAAGCAACTAAAACTCCGCAAATAGAATATGAACTTCTCAATAAGTACGCGATCTTACAATATTAAACTCCAATATATGCAAAATTCAACACCACATAAGCGATCCCAAAATATGAGTACAACTTCTARATAACATTACAGACACTTTACCTTACAAATCTCCAAGCCTCAAAAAATTTCAATTATGTAAACTTCTTCTATGCCCCGAATCACTTGACCTTTCTATACGTTTGCACCTATCACTGAAACATGTGAAATAGAGTGAGTTAGGCTCAGTGAGTCCCATGCGTGTGTGATAGTGTACATTAGCAGCAAAAAACAATTTGAAAGATGTTTTACATAAAATCAAGTAAGGGAAACATTAGATAACTTTTGTTCAAATCATTTTCTTTGATGTAGTATGAGTAATCCTTCGTTTAGATAAAAGTTATGTATTTTTRGAAAACAAATCAAGYAAAGAATGCAGTAATAGAATAAATCGAGTCAATAAGTATATTTCTGGAAAATAGGATAAATCATGTAAATCATTTCATGAACAGTGTAGTGCCAGAAAGCACAAACAAGAACTGAATGAATGTTCACTAGAGGATCAAATATGCCAACCTTATCACCTTGTAAGCACAAGTGACTTACAATTGCATTTCGAGAAAAATAACAAATAAGCTGGCTAGTCGTAGCTATAGGAGTCAGTTGCCTTGAGTTAAACTCCAATCAAGGTTACGAGCATCTAACAATTACCGTGGAATACCATATGGCACAACCATCTGCTTGACATGGTCTCGACCCACCATAGAACAAGAGGGCCTTATASTGGGGACTAGCCAAGTGCAGGACTTTGCTCTGCTAGACTAATACTTGGAGTCATCTACTGAGTACTCAACCATCACATTACACAGTCCAAGGCTATATCAATAATAATGCTTGAGGTATGATAAAATCCATGAAATCTTGAAAATCCATAATCAATATAGTGCCAATTATAAAAACAGTCATTTGATATCCAAATCTAAGTTTTCATGTCGGTCAAGTAAATGTGTGGTTTGAACAGAATAATCCACGTGACAAATCTTGCCAATATAAAACCTTTCGTACATCCAAGCATTTAGAAATAACATGTACAGTAGTTCTCCAAAAGCATTTGAAGGGTATTCTTGTATAACACATTTGAAAGAACTTGAAAACATTGTTTTGAAGTACGATGTACAAAATTACATACTTAAGAAGGCCTATGAAATAGAAAGGTTCACTTTAAAACATTCAAAAGTAYTTGAAAACACTTTTCTAGAGTACGAAATCACCTATTCTTGAAAGTTCGTAATCACCTGATATCTTTCATTCATATGCTRAACTTTTAATCTCCTTCTTGAGCGTGTCTTGTAGTTATATTATAAGAAATTGTCTTAGTTTATATCTTGTAATAAACATACAATAATCAAAGAAAAGTAAACGACCCTTGATTGCTAGTCGAGCCCTCAAGATCCATGTCAAATCAGATTTAGGTTTTCAGAGAAATTATTCGGATTGTAGAATGTGTGAATGTTTTACGATTTTCATTTTTATTTAGAAGGAGTGAGAGTCAATTGGATCAAGTCGATTGATCCTACTTTCTTGAGGTTCAAGAGTTACAATGAAGTCGTAATTAAGGTAAAACAATAACTATAATGAATAAGTCATATATATTAGAACAGGATAGATCTAATAGATCTTTCACAAATTGAACATAGATGAATTATAATCAAGAAGAATGATTAAGAAAAGATGACAAGAAGATATGTCACAAGACCTTAGTCACTACCATTCTTGAAATATCAATAGTGAGAATTAGCTAGATAGATGTATTTCACACTTCAAAAGAAAGCCATGGACCTTCCATGTTAGTGTACATTGCCAACCATCCAAAGTTCAACATCTTTAGGTCATTATTCTTCAATTAAACTCATGAAACTAATAAAAGACCAAAAACAGAAAAGATATTGAAACCTACTCCAAAATCAAGTCAAATTTTCTTTTATTCTAACAAAGTTTGTTCTTTATGTAATTTTCTACCTAGTATGGTAAATCTTCGACAACATGTCAATATAGGACTTCCATGGATTTGATAATCGTTACACATAATAACTAGGCTTCTAAAAAGTTGCTGCTGAGCAATCTACACATATATGCATATTATTTGCTAATTGAAAGAGTAAACATATATGTATTATAAATTCATATAACCTAAATATCATTTTATTATACACAAAGCAAGACCATAAAACATTTTCAGTGAACTCATAAGGACAATGAAGACTAGAAGGTGAAATGAAATATTGAATCCTATTGAAATATCAAGCATGATGTTCTTTCATACTACAAATAGTTTTGTTCCTTAAAACACTAACAACCCATTAGAAAACTCCAAAGGACATCTCAATATTGACTTCTATTAGTCTGTCAATCATCACACTGAACAACTAAGCTTCCCCAATGTCCTCCGAATGATAATTATTCTAAAGGATCGTTCAACATCAACAGTATCCTTTTGCTTCTACTACTCTGATTGCATGCTAGGGGAAGTTTCATGGTTCTGTTAATAGATTTTCAGAGCCCTCTTCTGTTGCAAAACTATATCTTTGGAATTTCTATATACTTTAGATCATATATTCTTGTTTAATAGAACCACATGCATTCTTCGAAGCATACTCAACTTTGGCATTGAAAATCGTTTTCTCCAACTTATTCCATCCTTGCCATGTGTATGCAATAGCTATCTAAATGCAACAAAATGTACGCGATACTACCTCCCAAGAAATAGGATCTCTCCACTTTCTTGACTTGTTCCTACGTCTAAAGCTCTACTATTCATATCATAGACCATCTTTCTCCTCAGTCGTAATCAAGATTAGTCAAAGAAATAAAAATTGTTACACTCAAAACACAGTCCAGTGAGTTGAGAAATGAAGAAAAATTGCATACAAGATCAAGCCAATTAGCAAAATGTAAACTATAAATGTAGTGTTTAGCGAAACTTACAACAATCTTAAATCTGGCACCTTCCTCATGATGAAGTTAGAGACAATAGCGACTAAAGAGAAAGAAAATGATGGTGGAAATAAAGATACGTGAGGCGGTGAGTTTTTAGAAAAATAGGTGGAATTGTAAAAAGAAAGAATGAGGCGGTGGTGACCACGCAGGTGGAGAAAACGGGTAAGATGAAATGGTGAGAACATGAGTAAGAAAGAGAGAGGCAGTGATGTTGATTGACAAAGAATCAAGAAAGTTGTATTTCAAATAACAGGTGAAGGTGATGTCATGATGTGGTAAGAATACAATAAGAAGAAGAAAAAAATGGCAGTAATGTTGGTCGACAAGGGCAAGAGAAAAGCATTAAAAAAATAAGAAAAATATTAATCTTAGATCATGAAGTCAAGAGTTGAATCCTCCTCTTTTAGCTATTGTATATAAGAAAATGTCACGCTTAGGATCTCTTATCTCTATTTTAGTCATCTTCTTAATTTTGAAGGTCTTAAGATTAGGGTGGTTTTCTTCTAATGAAACAATAATGTCCGGATTCATTCTAGCACAAAGGAACCAAATCAGAACTTGATTTTTTAAAGTAACTTTTAAATAGTAACTAGATATACAATCTAGAAAATATTCGATGCTGAAATTCTCTAATTTCTTAGTGTTTCAACTTATTTTGTCATTACGAGATTCTATATTGTTGAATACTAACTTGAAAAGTTTAGCATTTTACATCTTACGCATAGTTTCATGCTGATTTACTTTCCTATACGAATTTGTTATCGTAAAACCCTAAAATCGGCCTTCGTATAAATATGTTTATAGACTTCCAGGAAGCATATTTTGATGCTTKCCCAAGAATAGAAATTTAATTTAGGAAAGTAAATGACTAACCAAAACGAATTTGGAGAATAGGATAACTCACGACCTATAATCAAACTAAAATTACCATTTTTCCCTTAATCACTGTAAAGGGAATCTCGGCCACCCTTTCATGCACAATCTATAAGAAATCATCATTGACCAATGCATCGAATCTGAATAAGAATTCCCTTTCCATTTGACACTATCCTACAAAACAACCTATTTGTATCTACAATCTAGCACACTTAAGAAAGTCAATTTCGCTCTTCCTTATAATATCTTAAAAGTCATATCCATTATTTATACTCTACATCATAGGAAGTCAATTTAACTTCTTTCCTTCTATTATATCACATGAAAGAAGGAATTCTTTAATGACTCCCTATTTCCTTTTACTTGTTATTAATATTTACACAAAATTGGTACTGGATGAAATCTTAGGATTAGAGGATTAATTTGGTATAAAATTTACACAATTTCATCAAGTAAAACATGAGATATGACAGATTTAACCTGACCCTTTCAATCTTGACAGAAGGACTATAAGGCAGACCCAATGCTATCTCTCAAATTCAATTTGAGGGCAATTTAGGAAATCCAAAAAACCATAGAACACATAGCTGCACGACTTAAGATCTTGAAAGTAWTTTTAGGACAAACCTTACTCAGTTGACCCGCAAGACCTGAGTTAATACAAAAGTCTAGAGACYTTAAGCATGAACTTAGTCCTCAAAATTAGTGCTCAAATAATTTAAACCTTGTGATCTTTTAACTAAGTTCAAACCCATTATTGATGTAGGGAACGAACATAGATCGACCAAAGCCTTTGCATGTGAGTTCCTTCCAAACTTCTAAACTTATCAAATTATGTAATTTTTACTTCGTGTCCTATATCACTGTTTTCAATCATTGTGAGTTCCTCCATTCTCGAAAAACTTCAAATGCACACTTTTCTTACCGTACTCTATTCTTGAAAAAAATGTGCATTTATTTCACATTACACATGCTTCCTGAAAAGTGTAGAATTACTTCAGGATACTTACTTGCTTTGGAAAAACATGCATGAAAACCATATTGACCTCATATCTTGGAATGAACACTTGATTTTTGAGTTTTGTAAAATAAGGTGCATGACTCATCTATGCATGTCGCATGGATATGAAATCTTCCATAACAGTGGTTGAGGAAAGATGATGTGACTTGACATGAGAACTGGGCACGTATTGGCCGACTAGAGTGCTAGCCGGGCTGAGCAAAGCACTGCACACAGTTGGTCGCCTGTACGAGGGCCTCTTGAATCCTCCGAGAGGCAGTACTCTGAGTCCGCCCCTTGGCCTCGTAGAGAGTAACTATTGGTGGTCTGAGAATGCATAGGGCAGACGGTCCCATCACTACCACCTCTATTTACATGTTGGAATGTTTTATCCCTGGTCAGGAGGTTGACCCAGGTGATGACGGTCTGAAGCACCTAGCTAGCGGTGCTGCTGCTTACCTGTTGGTGGATAAGTTAGTAAGTTGCATGCACGGAGTGATAAGGCTAGTGACTTGACCCCACCTTTAAGAAATTGTCTTTCCTTCTTCAGTTACATTTACTCAAATGCCTAGTTTCACTGAATTATTTTCGTAGACTCATGCTTACATAGTTATGATATCTTCTAAACTCATATGATCACAAAATTCAGCATATGAACCATTTGAACACTAGGCACCCATGCACCAAACCTGGAACTCGCTGAGCCTGGCTCATATATTTTTCTCATGTAGTTTTTGTGGTAGTTGGAGATTAGACGGGTTGGTCTGTATAAGGATGCTGAAATAATAGATTAACAGATAACTGGCGAACATGTATTTTGCTCAAAGACTGTTATATTATAATAACTATTTATATGAAATAACCGACTATGGAGAGACAGGCGGCGACTCCTCTTGGCCCTAGTGACACCTAGGGGTTGGCGCGCCACTGTAGTTGGTATCAGAGCCAAGTTCCTAGGTAATACCATTGACCATGACATTACTATTTTCTATTTTGGCATTTCAATTTTTTTTATTCAATGCATGCATTTGTGTTTCTTTTTTAGTTGAGAAACAGGGAACCTAATAGTGCAACTGGTAAAGGATGTTGTGATAACATATTATATTTGTTATATATATATAAAGAACCAAGAACAGTGATAGACCATCAATGTCCGGACCCGCCTAACACCAAGAGGGGATTCGTAAACCGTGAGGAGTCACATGGGAACCCCAGGCTCGAGTCTTGGAGTGACTGGCAACAGTCATCGAATGGACTATAGCAGGTGGACCCTCACAAACTAATCACCATGGGGTGACGAGGCCATGAAAGATTCCTAAATTTCAGACTACCTGAATACTACGGCGAAGCCGAACWAGAGRACAAGGCCGAGAGATAGCTATAAAACATGAAGGATATGTATAAGAGCCTCTAGTATGCAAATGAGTAGAAACTGGCTTTTGCAGCTCGTCGACTCAAAGGGCCAGCCCGCGAGTAGTGAAGAATTCAAGGAAGATTTTACCCCTCGATGGCCATGTAAACAATGAAAGGACCAATCTCAAACTCTAAGGCAAGGCCCAATGTTGGTGGCGCAATACGTTGCAAAATTTCGACGACTTTCCAAATACTGTTTGCCGCTTATTGATACAAAAGAGAATAAGACCCGACAATTCATTAAACGCCTATGCATTGGGTTACAAAGAGCACTTGCGCCGTACCCTCTTACGACATATGCACTAGCCGTCGAAGCAGCCACCTGCATTGAAAACAGTGACAAAGGCCTTCCAGGTAGACCTACCATCCAGGGGCAGGGCAGTACCGTCCAGAGACCCAACCTGGGAAGAAATGGTCGAAACAGGACCAGAATCTAGAGAGACAAGGAAACGTCCAAAACTCAAATCCGAGAACTAGCGTACTCTACAATTATTGTCAAAGGTCGGGACACGAGGAGAGATAAAAAATCTATGCTTGGTATGCAGGAACCAAGAGCACAAGGTAGCGGAATGCCCCAAGCGGGCAAGGATGAGATCGGGAAAATTCAACTCTCACGTCAAGACACGAGTCTTCGCGATAGATAGGACAGATATGAACTAGGACTCTCATGTAATCGAAGGTGAGCTTTCTATATTCACATACGAGACTTATGTGTTAATAAATCCGGGATCATTGTATTCATTTACCGCACCACATTTTTTTCCTCGTTTAGGGGTAACAATAGTTGAACTACCATATAAATTGATGGTTAGCATACTCTTAGGTGAAAACTTGAACACTGACGTGATGTGGCTTGAATATGAGATTTGAGTGGAGGATGTGYCTCTCATAGGGGATCTGATTGTCTTGCCTTTCAAATGATAGGCATGGATTGGTTATCCTGGCATTATGCCCAATTAGATTGCTGAAAAAAAATGGCTGGTCAAGTCTATAAAACTGGGAGGTCCCATTGTGGAATTTAGAGGCAATCGGGAGAATAAGAAAAATATCATCATATTAGGAGCGAAAGCTCGGAGAATGCTGTGGAAAACGTGCCTAGTAGGCTACTTGGCTTATCTTATAAACGAGGGTGTAGATATGAATAAGATTGAGGAAGTGTCGGTAGTTAATGAATTCCTGGACATATTTCCATCAAAGTTGACATCCCTAMCCCCTAACTGAGAGATAGAGTTTGCGATCGACCTAATTCAAGGAGTGGGGCTAATATCCCGAACCCCTTATGGGATGGCTCTAGTAGAACTGAAGAAACTGAAAGAACAACTCCAGGAGTGGATAAATCATGGATTCATTATGCCTAATACCTCACTTGGTGTGCATCCATGCTATTAATAAGGAATAAGTATGGAACCTTACGGATGTGTATCGGTTATCAAGGCCTAAATAGTGTGACGATTAAGAACAAGTACCTGTTGCCTCCCATTGATCAATTGTTTGACCAGCTTCAAGGAGTGGGATGTTTCCCGAAACAGGACCTAAAACAAGGACATTACCAGGTTAAGTTTCGACTTCATAAAACTACCTTTAACTCTAGATACGGGCACTATGAATTTGTGGTCATGCACTGTTTCAACACCAGGCAACCCTCCATTAAACCTGGAACTCAGTGAGCTTGGCTCATGTATTTTTCTCATGTGGTTTTTGTGGCAGGTAGAGATAAGGCTGGTAGGTTTTTATAAGGGATGCTGGAATAATAGATTAACAGAGGTCTAGCTAAATTGTATTTTACTTTTTTGTTATTCAGAGACTGTTGTGTTGTAATAACTATTTATTTGAAGTCTTGAAATTTTGGGCATGTGTTTGTATTTAGTTCTTTTGACTCGTATGCGACTGTCGAGAAAGAGGCGGTGACTTGTCTTAGCCCCAGTGACACCTAGGAGTTGGAGGGCCACCAGATAAAGTATTCACTTGTCTAGTGAAACTTGGGACAAATGGAGGACTAGACATTTCCATATAGATGGAAGATGATTTTTTGGTAAGGTTAATGGCTGAAGCTCATGGGTTTTAGGCTGGCAAATAGAGTTCACAATGCCTGCATGAGGAAAAACTGAAATGGCATGAAAATCTTTCCCAAATGTAGAGAAGATGATCATCGGTGGCAGCAGCTTTGCGAAGAAGGCAAATAGAATTGAGTTTTGAGATGGCAACGTTTATTGGCCATCTGTAGTGTTTCGGWAGAGAGAGAGAGAGTGAGAGTGAGAGAGAGGCTTTTAGTTTCGTAGAATTTCAGAAGTGATCAAACTGAATTTGACTTCTTGGTTTTACAGAAATAATGCATGGTTGAAGTTCATGGCCGAATGGAATGTGAATAGAAATCAATTGCTTTCCTTTAGTTGATTTTATACATAGGTTTGTTATTTAAATGGACTAAGATAAATAAAGTAAGTATATATATATATATATTTATAAACTAAGAGTGTGTACAATAGAGCAAATGTGTGTAACATGATCAAGTGTAGGAAGGCCCAATTCAAGTACTAGAAATCAGGTATAAATTCACCATAAATAGATCGTAAAGGGTCTGAAGCTGGATATACCAAACTTGTTAACATGAAAAATCTTGTAGCCTGATTATTGCACCCCCACCACTACTAATTGATTGTATCACTGTCATTTCTTGAATATCTCCCAAAAAACAAATTCAAAATTTCCTAAAGAAATAGTAGTAAACTCAAAAATGAACATTGGGTCACTCGCTTGATTATGTTTCTTTCCTTGAAAACAGAAGCGATGGAATTCTTAAAATCCATATCCAATGAATTTAAACATTGAAAATAAAAAAAATAAAAACACAAAACTATACCAGCTTACCTTTGATAACCATACAATTGATAAGGAGATAAAAGTCTAGAGGCCATCGGTCAAAAGTTAATCAATGAAAAGAGTCAACATAGGGAGAAAGAAAAATAAGTTTTGAACAGTCGAAGGAAAGCCCTTTAGTGGATCTTAACTGATATGCTTTATTTTCGAACGATAAGGGGTAGAGTATGAAAATGTAATGTAAACGGTCATTATTTATAAGGTTACTTATATTCACACCATGATGGATCACCATCTACAAAATTATAAGGATTTCTTGGGGTAAATAATAATGATAAAAATATTAAATTACAAGTAATTTTTTACCTGTTCTTCATTATCAAATATACTTACTAACATGTACACGTATACTTACTTCCCACTCACCCAATTCATGCATGATGCATGTGTTATATATTATTATTTAATATTTCTATTTAATACCCCTTATTATTTCCAATATCAGACACCATGCAGATTTATTTAGCTTTTTAACCATTATTCATTAATTTACCTTTTTTTTCCTAACTTCCAAATTGTGAATAACTATTTTACCAAACCCAATTTAAGAGTATTTTAGAGACATTCCAAATATGAATTACAATGCAAGGTAAAATTTAAGTATTTATGAAAATGGTAACATTTTCTCATCTAGAGAGTGGTAGATCACAATGCATGGCCTGCTCTCCCATTTCTTTGGCACTTAATATTTGCTTCAAAAGTCATTCTAAATTGATTAGCACTTATATTGCTAATTATTATTCCTTTATGCTTTGGTTTAGAGTTTTTAGTAAGATGTATATATTTTCATTGACTACTAAGTTGAGAAGACATATCTAGTGGTGTGGACGATAATAAAACTTCTATGCTTTCGTTGCTTTGAGACCTASTCTTGGGAGATATACATGTAGGATATGTCATTCACCGAGAAAAGGTCACTTGATTTTGCGGGAACATATTTGCAGAACTAGTAAAGCCAGGATATACTTTTGCAAACTATATCATAAGCACGCCAACCAGCCCCTTAAAAAACCTTCCAATACTTTTATTGACGTGCAAAACTGATAGCGCTTGTACTTTAGCAAAGCCCCTCTCATGCTGGTTCCTTGCCATCAATCCAACGATATCTATGGGTATATTATTTGAAGATTTTTGAGTGATTATGTTACTAGATGTTTGATCAATTTTCCTATTGATTCAGACATGGTCCACGTAGTGTATGTTGTCGGTTAAAATTTTAATCTAATATAGTTGAATTATTTCTAGTTCTTTTCTAGAGTTTTGACCTTTTTCTAGTATGGAATTTTTATCTAAGTATAGTTATCAGTTAAATACTACATGAGTTTTATATATCTAGTGTTTCATTGTTTGATGATGGTTAGATTAATGGAATATAATTATTCACATTAGAATATAATGAAATAAAATTTCACCTTAGATGATTGTGGACTCAAAATGAGTTAGAATATTCTTTTTGTTGATAGAAAGCTTTATTGAATGAAATCTAACTTAACATAATTAAAGTGTTCATTTTACAAATAAAATATCGATGAAATCTCATAGAAAGAGTATCTGCTAAGTCATTTATGCATTATTTTTTGCATTGTATACGTAACCCTACATCAAGTTTAGCATACTTAAAGCATAATTTATAGTAATAACTATAAAAATAACAAATGAGAGCAGATAAAGTGACAAATTTGAAATTCGAAACTTAATATTTATCACGACAATGGGCTTTGAATGAGTCCCAATTCATGTACTAGAAATCAGGTTTAAATCCATCATAAACATATTGTATCGGGTCTAAAGTCAGATATGCCTAACTTGTTAACATGGAAAATATTGTAGCCAAATTGCTGCCCCTCCCCCCACCACTACTAATTGGTTCTGTCACTGTGATTTCTTGAATATTTCCCAACAAAAATTTCAAAATTTCCTAAAGAAACAATAGTAAACTCGAAAATTAACACTCGATCACTTGCTTGTGTTTCTTTCCTTGAAAAAAGAAGCGGTGGAATTTTGAGAATCCATATCCAATGAACTTAAACATTGAAAATAGGAAAAATAAAAGCACAAAATTATATCGAGATACCTTGATAATCATACAATTAATAAGGCAATAAAAGTCTAGAGGCCAATTGGTCAAAAGATAATGAATGAAAGGAGTCAACATCCGAAGAAAGAACAATAAGTTTTGGTATGAGGCCCCGAAAATTTCTAGAGAGAGTAACCGATGTATTTCACAACTTATGAGAGTAGATTGATACCTAGGTGTAGGATATTTATTACGCCTAGAATTATGATAGATTATTACCATTATAATAAACCCGAACATTTTTCTTAGATTAAGTACAATTTCAAAGCCCCGATTCCTAAAAATTCAAGGTTTATTATAATGGACCATAACTCTTCTATTTTTATTATCATAGTTTAAATTTCATCTTTTCTTCTTAAAATTCAACAACTCTTCTAAATTCAAAATTCCATTTTTTTCTCTTTTCTTCCCCAATTTTCAAGTTGGGTAGCTTCAGTTTTTAGTTTAATCTTTTACCTAAAAATCCCTTCTTAAAACTCCATTACCTATCGTGATTTCCTATCATCATGTAGCCAAGCCTACTTCTCCAAAACTCAGCCGATTACCTTTTCAATTTTTTTGACTTAATTCTTACCTTCAAATTCTACCAATGCATGAGAGAATCCTAGCAAGACGGTACATATGTGTGGTCCTTTTTTTGTAAGGGTTCAGCTAAGTATTTTAATTGACCATGGTTTTCTGTCCGGTTTATAGAAGAAATTAGCTAGGATTTTGACAGCTGTCCTACATGTGAGTCAAGTGTTCACCCTTCAATGGTTCAAATTGGAATCGAACTCTCCATGTGCAAAGACAACAACATGTGATGTTCTTCCTTATTGCTTCCTTAATCTAGCGGTTTCTTCTTCTTATTTCAGCCTCAAATCCTTCGTCAAAACACTTATAAAAGTATGGCTTAGCTCATTCCATTCTACTTAAGCAATTGGCCGAGGTTTCCTTTCTTTCTTACAAATACTTTCAATCAACCATTCACTCTACAAAACATCCAAAATACATGTCTCTCTTTCTCTTTAACCTTATCAAAATATCACTGATTTCCAGTCACTTTAATCTTCTTAAACCAAAAGAAATACCAGCTAAAAAAAAATTGTAGAACATCAGTCGGCTACACTCCTTTGTACGATCATAGCTTGTCGTAGATACTAGGCTTTCAAGTCATTCGCTTGCTGGAAAATTACAGGTTCATAAGTCTCTAAAACCTTAGAGGATGGGTGATTTTAAGCTTAAATTTATGCTTAGAGTAAAGAAACTAGGTTAATGATGTTAAACCAGGAAAGAAATACATGTGAATTGATATGAGAAAACCTAGGTGTAAGTAGATGTGCTGCTTTCAATTTCTGTTCTTATGTTAATTTTGGGGTTAGAATGTCACCTTTCATTGTAACCTAAACCAATGATTAGGAACCTGAATCTTTTGAGATTATAATGCTACAAAGTAAACTTAAGAAATGACTATTAGAGTAAATACTATCTTTCTGGCTTAACCAGAAGTTTTTTCCATACTAAATTAATTACAAAAACTCTAGTACTAAGTGAAAGTTTGATTATAATATATGGCTAAAACGTCACAGATCTTAGAAAGAATTTAGTACAAATTTCATATGAGTTGTACTTCCTCTGTTATCATATGGATTGTATCTTTTCGAGTAATAGTAATGACTACCGAGACGCAGGCGATGACTTGTTCCGCCCTAGTCATACCTAGGGGACAGTGGAGTGCCATAATAACTTTAAAAATAATTAAATGACAACAGATAAAGAGATTAATCTTGAATTCAAACCCTGATATTTAATACTATATGGGCTCCAAACAAGTGTAAATTCAAGTACTAGTAATTAGGTCTAGATATATCATAAAGAGATTGTAAAGGGTCTGACACCGGATATACCTAACTTATTAACATGAAAAATCTTGTAGCCTTATTGTCATCCCTTGCCGTTACTAATTGGTTCTATCATTGTGATTTCTTGAATATTTCCCAACAAAAAATTTCAAAATGTCCTAAAGAAACAATATTAAACTCAAAAGTCAACACTCAATCACTTACTTGCTTGTGTTTCCTTCCTTGAAAAAGTAAATGGTGGAATTATTACAATCCATATCCGATGAATTTAAACATTGAAAATAGAAAAAATAAAAACATAAAACTATATCGGTTTACTTTTTGATAACCATACAATTGATAAGGAGATAAAAGTCTGGACACCATCAATCAAAAGTTAATCAATGAAAAGAGTCAACATAGGGAGAAAGAAAAATAAGATTTAGACGGTCAAAAGAAAGCCCTTTAGTGGATCTTAAGTGATGCACTTGATTTCTAAACAACAAGGAGTAAAATATGAAAATGCAATGTAAATGGTCATTGTTTATAAGGTTACTTATATTCATCTAGAACATGATGAATCACCACTTACAAAATTCTAAGGTTTTCTTGGTTAAATAATAATGATAAAAATATTAAATTACAAGTAATTTTTTACCTGTTCTTCATTATAAGTTTTACTTACTNATAACATTACAGACACTTTACCTTACAAATCTCCAAGCCTCAAAAAATTTCAATTATGTAAACTTCTTCTATGCCCCGAATCACTTGACCTTTCTATACGTTTGCACCTATCACTGAAACATGTGAAATAGAGTGAGTTAGGCTCAGTGAGTCCCATGCGTGTGTGATAGTGTACATTAGCAGCAAAAAACAATTTGAAAGATGTTTTACATAAAATCAAGTAAGGGAAACATTAGATAACTTTTGTTCAAATCATTTTCTTTGATGTAGTATGAGTAATCCTTCGTTTAGATAAAAGTTATGTATTTTTAGAAAACAAATCAAGCAAAGAATGCAGTAATAGAATAAATCGAGTCAATAAGTATATTTCTGGAAAATAGGATAAATCATGTAAATCATTTCATGAACAGTGTAGTGCCAGAAAGCACAAACAAGAACTGAATGAATGTTCACTAAAGGATCAAATATGCCAACCTTATCACCTTGTAAGCACAAGTGACTTACAATTGCATTTCGAGAAAAATAACAAATAAGCTGGCTAGTCGTAGCTATAGGAGTCAGTTGCCTTGAGTTAAACTCCAATCAAGGTTACGAGCATCTAACAATTACCGTGGAATACCATATGGCACAACCATCTGCTTGACATGGTCTCGACCCACCATAGAACAAGAGGGCCTTATAGTGGGGACTAGCCAAGTGCAGGACTTTGCTCTGCTAGACTAATACTTGGAGTCATCTACTGAGTACTCAACCATCACATTACACAGTCCAAGGCTATATCAATAATAATGCTTGAGGTATGATAAAATCCATGAAATCTTGAAAATCCATAATCAATATAGTGCCAATTATAAAAACAGTCATTTGATATCCAAATCTAAGTTTTCATGTCGGTCAAGTAAATGTGTGGTTTGAACAGAATAATCCACGTGACAAATCTTGCCAATATAAAACCTTTCGTACATGCAAGCATTTAGAAATAACATGTACAGTAGTTCTCCAAAAGCATTTGAAGGTTATTCTTGTATAACACATTTGAAAGAACTTGAAAACAATGTTTTGAAGTACGATGTACAAAATTACATACTTAAGAAGGCCTATGAAATAGAAAGGTTCACTTTAAAACATTCAAAAGTATTTGAAAACACTTTTCTAGAGTACGAAATCACCTATTCTTGAAAGTTCGTAATCACCTGATATCTTTCATTCATATGCTAAACTTTTAATCTCCTTCTTGAGCGTGTCTTGTAGTTATATTATAAGAAATTGTCTTAGTTTATATCTTGTAATAAACATACAATAATCAAAGAAAAGTAAACGACCCTTGATTGCTAGTCGAGCCCTCAAGATCCATGTCAAATCAGATTTAGGTTTTCAGAGAAATTATTCGGATTGTAGAATGTGTGAATGTTTTACGATTTTCATTTTTGACATGGTCTTTGCAGGTAATAATTTTTAGGAAAACTCAACTATGGCTATTTGCAGAAAAACGTTTAAAAGGGAACTCACCTCAGCTTGACTAATAAGTAAAACGAATTGCTAAGTGGTGCTGTCAAGAACAATACTTAAGAATTTCCTTAGTGGTTTATAGATAGCAAATCATACCCATAGCACAATTTAAAGCTAACCTATCTAAAGTGAATCTGTTCCAATATTAGCTCAGATTTTTATAATAACCAAATTTGTTTAGAAATAGGGTTTACACAAAACTGTTTAAGAGGAAAACTAAATACAAGCACTAATGTCCAGCCTGTACAAGGGTTCAATAATATGAATGTAACTTGAGCTTTGCAATACTAGAGGACATGGTAAGCTTGATTTCTCTTTTTCTTTTTTATTTATTTTGATTGTGTCATGGTCTTTTTTTTTTTTTTTCATTTTTCCAACTTGATTGTCTTTTCCTTCTATCTACAGCAATCATTTCAAAGTTTTTTGAAATTTTTTTATGCTTGTTGAACATTTAAAATACTCCCAGAAAGCATCAAATCTAATCTGTACCTTGCAGCGAACCTTGGAAAAACAATTAGCTTCAGAAGGCTGTCAATTGGATGGACCTGAACGTCAAGCTGTAAGGGCATATGTCTTTCATAGATCATGAGAACTATTTTATTGTTTACACAATTTCGTTTACTAAATGTTACATTCTTATTTTGATCTTATAGCTTATTTTGGAAAAGCATTTTGCTTCRCGAGGTTTTCTGCAACAAGCACAGAGTAAGAGTTTATGAATATTCATTTGACTCATCATTATTTATACATTGAAAAGTACATGTTTCCATAACCAAATCTTAATTTCTCAAATATTGTATATTGTAGCAAACTGGAGAAACACAATTTACTCCAAGTTATYGATGCAATGGGGTAAGAGAATTTAATTTTGTAATAATCATTGTGATTTCACAACTGGACGTCCTTTTTGTTAATTTTRGAACTTGCAAAATTATCCTAGAATGTAAAGATTTCCAATAGTATCGGATAGGTCACAAGAGGGCTATGGTTACATTGTTCTAGTGTGAGGACAGTGAGTTTAAACCCAGGATTACGAAATGAATAGTAAGGAGTGTTTAATGAATTACTCTCATAATACWTCGAGTTTTTTAATAAATTCAATGCCAAAATATTCCTATAAAATATGATTTGCAATAAAGTAAGTTTCTAGGCCTAAAGGAGTCTGTATGGTTATCAGTTTGAATGGAAATATGAGTTTYATGCTTAATCGGCCAAAATTGTTTAGACCTCAAAGATTAGCACATATCTTGAGTTTTATAAACTACTATTGAGTGAAATTTGTACTAAATCTTTCTAAAATCCATGGCTTTCCAACCATATATCACAAGCTAAAATCCGTTAAGCATTAAAGTTTCTATACCAAATTTAGCATAGACATTAATTATGGTTCGGTTAGAAAAACAATATACATYCTACTGGTTACTTCTTGAATCTCAGGAGGTTCTAGATGGTGTACTTTATATCATTGTAATTCTAAAATATTTAGTTTCCTAACTCTCAGTTTATGTGATAATCAAAAGGTCATATTTTAATCCAAAGCTGAAACACAAATAAAAATGAGAACGGAATATATCATACTCCCATATGTTCTTCCCATTTCAATTCTTGTATCATCTTTGATGTTTGTAAAATACCAATAAGTATAATTTCTAACTCCTCAATCATATTATATCAACACCATTTAGCATTGACTCAGTAGATTATGCATTACTATTCACCATTCTCAATTTCCCTTTGACCCGAATTATGTACACACACAACATATTTATTCTACAAACACCACTTCAATCTTATCAACCTTAACATGTCACACTCGAACTAAACCTTTCCAAAGGTTGATAGGCTTTCTTTTGTAGGAAGAAAATGTATAAAAATCCTAGTATTCCCACGACAGAATATGAGAATGCAAAAAGAATGGAGTAGGATTTTAATTGCTGGCTGAAGCTCTAAAACTTCTCCTCAACTTTCTGCTTGAATTCTTTTGGTCTTCAGAGGATTGGAGTTTCTAAATTTCAGTGATACTTTGATGAGGTAAAGAGTAAAAGAGAGGTGAGTTTTCTGGAYGTGTTTTGGTGGTATGATAGACTGCATAAATCGGTTGAGTGTTGTTGTGAGGAAGAGAGAAGAATTTGACCGGTTGCTAAGCTCTATTTGTAGAAAAAGAATGAGTTGTGAGTTTTAAGCTTCCTCATAGCTTTTTATATACGAGTTTTAGGCGGAGAGAACAATGTCGTAAATGGGAGTAAAAGTAGGCCAGAAGAAGAAAGAAAGAAGAAGAAAAAATACAAGTTGTTTTCTTGCTAATTTGGAGTTCAAATTCCAATTGACTACCTAAGGAAGGACTCTTGAAATTTGGGATAGACAACTGCCAAGAACTCAATGACTCATCCTCAAATTCGGACAACTAAAACTTCRCCATTAGCACTTCATGCATGAGATTCATTAGCACTAATAGTGCGAATTGGTGCTAATTGTTACTAATAGTGCTAATTGTTATTCCTTTGTTCTATGATTTAGATTTTTTAGTAAGATATATATATTTTTTGTTGACTGCCAAGTTCAGAAGAAAGAAGCGGTGGCATGGACGATGATAAAACTTCTTCCCTTTCATTTCTTTGAGACCCAATATCAACAGATATAGATGCAARATACATTGTTTAYTGAGAAAAGATCACATGATTTTGCGAAAATATAYCTCCGATCTAGTAAAGCCAGGATGTACTTTTGCAAACTATGTCATAGGTACCCCAGCTAGCTCCTTAAGAAACCTTCCCATACTTTTATTGTTCCCATGCCAAAATGACAGCTCTTGTGCATCTTCAAGCCCCCTTTCATACTGATTCCTTGCAATAAATCCAACTCTCTGTATAGGTATATCATCTAAAGATTATGGAGTGATTATGTTACTAGATATTCGACTAATTTGCCCATTGGTTCACACATTGTTCATATGTTGTATATTGTCAATTAAACTTTTTTATTTAATACAATGGAATTATTTCTTGTTCTTTRTGAAGTTACCACCTTTATAAACAATTAAATACTARATGAGTGTTACATATCACCACTCGATTTAACATAATTAAAATGGGTTAGAATATTCATTCGGTTGATAGGAAGTCTTATTGAATGAAATCTAACTTAACACAWTTAAAATAYTTTCTTTACATATAAGTAATCAATGAAATCCCATAAAAGAGCATCTAGGTAAGTCATTTTACACATTATTTTTGCATTGCATACGTAACCCTACATCAAATATGAATTACAATTTAAGGGTAACTAGCCCTTAAGAAACCTTCCCATACATTTATTCATCCCATGTCAAAATGACAGCTCTCGTGCGTCAGCAACCACCTTTCATAGGGGTACCTTGCCCTAAAATCCAATGATCTCTATAGGTATATCATCTGAAGTGTAATACCTAAGATTTATTTCTTATTTTTTTACGAATTTTATACACTTCTATAATTTATATTTTCACTAATTAAATTATTCTCATGATTATTAGTGTTCTGGTTATTTTGCAGCGAAAGGGCTTAGAAGCTGTAACGTTYGATATGCCAATTAGAAATAAATAATTTATTTCTCTTATTATTATTTATTTATGCATTAATGTATGAGTATGTTTATTTAAATGTGATATTTTATTATTTTAATTTAATTAGAGTTTTCAGTTAATTAATTTAGGCTTGACCTATTAGAGACATTCTCTTCTTATCCAAAATCTAAAGCTTGATTTAGTGTTTGGTCTTGGCCCAAAGGAAACCCATGGACCTTAATTTAGTTGGACTTAGTTGGTTAAGGGATCAAAAATTGCCCGAAAGGGTTTTCTTAAGGCCAAAGTCAAGTATACCTTAAAAAAAAAAAATTCCATATGGAGATCTGGGAGCCGACCATCCCATCTTCTCCAAACTGCACATAGCCACTACCTCTTTACTTTGCTGATGCCATGACTATCTGCCGCCCTTCGTCGCCCCTCGACTGGACTGCCAGAGCTCGCTCGCTTGACCAGATCACTGCTCGCCTTCCATACCAGATCTGCATGCATTCATCTACTGCACACCATTTGCTCGGCCAAATTCGCACGTGTCACCGCTCGACTAGATCGCTCGCAGTGCATAGCTGCCCGTCATCTGCTCGCTATTCATCTGCTGCTTGTCGACATGACCAGATCGTTTGCCRCCATCCGACCAGAAGGAAAACGGCTGGCTCGAATAGATTTGGAGCTCATCGCCGACCGACCAAATCATCAAAGTTTGACTGTACGCCTCCTTTTCCTRAGCTCTGTTGACACCTTGCACCTTATACTCGATACTGCACCTAGGCTTTGTGGGATTCAAGGTAAACCCTCTATTTTCTACCTTGTTACCTGGGTATTCCTCGTTTAGCTTAATCAAATGGCTTTTTGAGTTRCGTTCTGTATTGATATATATGGAAATATGTGATAATATGATTGCTTAATCGAATGGTTTCTGTGTTTGTGTTCTGTATATATGTGGAAATATATGGAAATATGTTTGCACATAATCTAGTATTGAATTTAGGGTTGTATGGTATAGTAAGAGGGAATGTTTTTGTTTYTGAGGCATTGCTGATTATGGTTATTGATGTTTGAGTGGCGTATGATGAGTTTGAAATGTATAGTGTATTTATTATTTTTGTTTTGGGAAGGTGATATTTCTTAGTTAGACTCTTTTAACTTGAATTATCGACTAAGAATAGAGGACTTTCAAACTATTTAAAACCCTAATTGGGGGGGGGGGGGAAGATTCTCTCTAGGGACATTAAGAGAATTGTTTTTTTCTTTTTGGGATAGACACTATACTGCTTAATAAATTGTTTAGAAGTCATGCCCTGTCCAAACTATTATTGATTTAAGAAAGGTCAGGAGACATGTAAATTAATTATATTTTTAGTAATTCCGTTATTCGTTAAATTTAAATTTCAAATTTATTATAGGTGAGTGTTCACTCATAGGATAAATCATGAATGTTACTTTTCGATGAACACTCATGTTAAATAAATGCATATCACTAGTAAATTTGATTAAGAAGATTTTAGATGAATTCTTCTTTTTGTAATAAAAGATTAGGATACTTCTTAACACATTGACATTGTAGGCAGCCAGGCACTCTGCTTACGAATAAAGTAAACTAAATCTACAAAGAATTTTCCGTAAGTAAACTGCCTCCCTTTTTCTCGAATGAAGAACTTCTATTGCGAATGTAATATGGTAGGATGGTATTATTTCAAGTATGTTAGTAACTACGGTTACATGTTGGATCAAGTATGTGGATACCATCTGTCACATGTTGGAAATCTGACTCTTTTTTGTTTTAAATGAACATGCATTCTCATTATCGATGTTGTTCTTCATTTTGGGAAAATTCGCATGTTCCATTGTATCGATATGGAAAATGGCTTAAAGAATTATGCGTTTTGAATAAATTTTAACTGGCTAATGATCTTAAATGTTCAGCGAATGAAAATGGGTGTAAGCCTAAGCCATGAAACATGTAAGTGGGAAATGGGGCATGGGGGACCAATGCGCCCGACCTTATCCTCTTTGTAGGGTGGAAATGAAAGTAAAGTTCACYTCGTGTGAGGTGAAAGAAAAAGTAAAAAGTTAAGGTAATGATAACTGCTTGGCGGTGCTACTAGTAGAAAATTTATCTAGTTTCGAATAATAATTGCCCAATGTAGAGCTTAATGGTTAGACTATACACCAAGTGAACTCACCTTAGAAATGAAAAACTTAAGTAAATTAGACTTGACTTCTATAAATGTCTGCATCTRTTACTAAAATATATGAAAATTGTTGAGTTAGGCTTAGTGAGTCCCYTGCATGTGTGAGAGTGTACATTAGCAGCAAAAAACTTTTTGAAAAATAATTTACGTAAATCCGAGTAGAGAAAAAATTAGATAACTCTTGTTCAAATCATTTTCTTTGAAATAGTGTGAGTAATATCTSTTTTAGGTGAAAGGATGCATTTCTTGAAAAAAWTCAAGTATAGAATGCAGTTATAAGTCGAGTCAACAAATGCATTTCTAGAAAAATATAAATCATTTCATGAAAAGGATAGTGCTAAGGGCACAAAGAGGAATTGCAGGAATATTCACGATGGGGTCAACTATATGAGCCTTATCACCTTGTATGCACATGTGACTTACAACTGCACTCCGTAAGCAATAACAATTTCCCGGCTAGCCGCGGCTATAAGACTTGTTTGTCCCCCAGTTAAATCTCCTAACCAAGGGTAGGAGMATCTAATATTTACCGTAGATAGCTAATAGCACAATTGTCTGCCCGAAATAATCAATAATCAATGTAARAACATGTGATTTGAACAAAATAATCAATGTGATAAATTAGTCATTCGATAATTCAAATCCAAATTTTYATGTCAATCGAGTAAATATGTGACTTGAATAAAATAATCAATGTGATGAATCATGCCAATATAGAATCTATTAAACGTATAAGCATTTAGAAATAACATGTACAACATTTCTTCAAAAGAGTTTGAAGAGTATTCATGTTTAAAATATTCAAAAGAGACTTAAAATATATTTATAGAGTACAATGAATAAAACTACTCACTTTTGGGAGTTTAAAAGACCACTTTTAATCTCCATGATGATCTTGCCCTATGATTTTATTATAAAAAATCGTCTTAATTTATGTCTTGTAATAATGTTACGATGAATAAAGGAAAGTGAATGATTCCTTAATTGCTACTCAAGACCCCAAGTTCCTAGTGAAACGGCATTTAGAGTTTCTGAAGAAATTATTTTATATTAAACTCTAGCTACTACACCAAATGGAGCACGTGCTTGGGATCCATTTTAAAGGAAACACAAGATATTAACTCGGAGAGACCTTAATCTAGGATCCAAGAATTCCAGCCAAACTCACTTGTTGTTTAGGGTCAAACTCAAAATGGTTGCAACTCTTACTAAGATTGGGATGTCAAATAGATGAACGACCAAATTCCTATAAACTATCCCTAAAAGGTGAAAAAGGKTTGAGATATAGAAGTTAATATTAACAAGAGTTTCATTGGTAAATATCAAATCAAATAAAGCCAAAGATATAAAACGAGGTGAAAATCAAAGCCCTATGGATGAATGTCAGCTCCCATAACCTGTACCAAAGAATACAGGACAAAGGGTCATATTGTCTAAGTCCTCCAGAACTTCCAAAATTCCCAACCTAAAAGGCATTCAAGTTTACAGAAAAATTAGTTTAAGTGATAGAAACTTAAATAGTTCATCTTTCGAGAGAAATCCACTCCAATTAACTTGAGTAACAATTCAACTTTATTGTATAAGCTAGGAAAATTGTAACTTCCCTTAGATAGGAACAATTTATCCAAATTATGGTAAAGGCATCATAATTTTGCAAGGAAGAGATTGTAGTGCCCCCTAAAACAAAAATGGGCACCTCATTTCGATTCTCATTTATACGTATTCATTTTAAAAGAAAATGTRAATAGAAGCAATGAAGACTGTCACGCATTTAAATCCAACACACTAAGGGAGCATATGATTGTAAATAAACCGGAAGAACTCCTAAACACTTCAAAATTCATATTGATTGCCAAGCCCTAAAACTACCCACTCTGTTAAACCAAATAAAAAAAATACTAGTACCRTGATTTGCTAATTAAAGGCTCTCTATTTTTGGGCTTAAAATGATTCATGGGGATACAATTTCAACTCTTTTCACCATATACCTACACCATAAGAACATTTCTAGTCTCTTTTCTGTCATTAGAGATATTTATTGATCTAAGAGATGAAACGAGAGACACCATAACATCCTCCAATGCAAAGGCCTATTGCATGTTCAACTCTCATCTTACTCACAACCTATCACCATAAACTACCTGGCCTCCATATATCTACTAAGAAGATCTTTTCAGAATAGCTAGCATAACAAGTTCTCAAAAGCTTCACAAAGTTATGATAGCTAAAATTTGAAGCAGCAAGATAGGACCACACAACCAATCTAAAACCGAGCTCATGATCCAACAAATGCAACCGATTCATTTAACCAAGAGTTTTTCTTCTAGCACCGCTTCCTTTCTTCTTACTAAAACTATATTTTGAACCATTTATTAACATTATGCTACAAGGTTTCATCTGTAAAGTCCACTTTTGACACTGCAAAATCAGTTTTATCAAAACCCCCCCCCCCCCCCCGGTCTCCCAGAGAAAAAGAGAACTAGCATGGAAAAGAGGAAAATCCTCTAACTAGCTTAAGAAAATGATATTATAAATTATGTCTAGAATTTGATATCAACATTTCCAAATTATCCATTTGAAAATGAAMATGGCAAGCATGTGCCAGGGCTTTTGCCTAACATCAAGCAAAATTCTAGTCAAACAAAAAAAAAAAAAATAGAATTAGGACCCTGGAAAATCCACAAGCCAAAGATAAATCCTTGCCAACGAAATCCAGATCAATAATAAGCTTATCACATGTCATGTCCACCATCCATGATTTAGATTTTCACCTTTACTTATGCACAGAAAAGTAAGCCATATAACAGAAATAGGTCAAAGTAAATTAACTTAGTGACCAATAAGTAAAGGAGTTAAAGGCATSAGCAAATATGAGAGAGTTAACCGAGAGAAATGAGAAGAGAGAAAAGGAAAAAGTGAGGCAGTGAAGAGATKATCCAGTAGGTGAAGTGAGTAAAGAAAAATAGGTGGCGGCAGGGAGTAAAGAAACAGTGAAAAATTAGAAARACTGGAGGATGTGATGGTGAGGCCGTGAACAAAACTAGCAAAGTGAAGTCACATTAAGAGAAAAGAAGGAATTCCTTGGCGAGGCCTTAATCTTTATGAATACTTTATCTCCCACATTAAACTCTAAATCTCATCTTCGGGTGTTAGAATGTCATCTTTGAGCTGTTTTCAAGCACTCTCAAATCACTTAACCATTCCCCAATGTTTCTAAAACTCAATGAAATCCCAAAGGTTTTCTGAAACTTAGGTGAATTATAGAAAGCAAACTTCTTACTACATTTCTAGGACTCTGGAAAGGAATCTGTGTTACTACAAATGTAAGATAATATCAAATATAAAAGGCTCCATTTAAATTCCATATATTAGCCAATATGCGTTTTCTTATAGATTAGGTGGTCAAATTTAACTAGGACTAATTGGTAATTTTGTTTTGATGCTAGGGGTGAAATGGGAGTTTTAGTGTGATACTAGGGTTAGAATGGTAATTTCGGTTTGATGCTAAGTTATAAATTATTCTATTATCTATATTTGTCTTGTCTAATCATCTTCTAGCTACGACTAAAATTTCTATAATGCCATTAGGTCAAGCATCAAAATAGACTCTATAAYCGTTAATCATATGAGAATGGGTTTTAGGGTTTTACATATACTTACCAGCCACTAGTCTAATTTACGAACGATGTAGGTGCTATATATTATAAACTCAAATTTTCATTTAATACACATAATTATATCCAAACAATCAAATATTAGATGAATTTTATATATCTAGAATTTTATGATTTTTTAACAATTGGATTTGGAATGTATTTATTCACATTTGACTATAATGGAATAAATTTTTACCTKGTATCATTTTTGATTCAAAATGAGTTAGAATATTCACTTGGTTGATARAAAGTTTTATTGAATGAAATCTAACTTAACATAATAAAATCTCATAAAAAATATCCAGGTAAGTCATTTACAAACATTTTTGCATTGTATACGTAACCCTACTTAAGAAATAGAGTACATAAAGCATAATTATAGTTATAACTTTAAAAATAATTAAATTACAACAAATAAAGTGGTTAATTTTTACCTCAAATCTTAACCATAATATTTAATACTATATGGGCTACAAAATAGTTCGGATTCAAGTACTAGAAATCAGGTCTAAATCCATCATCAACAGGGATGTACCTAACTTGTTAACATTAAAAATCTTGTAGCCTGATTGCTGGCCYTCCTCGCTACTAATTGGTTCTATCATCGATTTGTTGAATATTTACCAATATATATTGAAAATGTCTTAAAGAATCAACAATAAACTCGAAAATTAACACTTGATCACTTACTTGCTTGTGTTTTCCTTCCTTTAGAAAAAAGAAGCGGTGAAATTCTTAAAATCCATAACCAATGAATTTAAATATTGAAAATAGAAAAAAAGAAAACACAAAACTTTGCTGGTTACCCTTGATAACAATAAAATTAATAAGGAGATAAAACTCCAGATGGGTCAAAAGTTAATCAATAAAAAGTCAACTTAGGGAGAAAGAAAACTAAGTTTTGGACAATCAAAAGAAAGCCATTTAGTGGATCTTAATTGATGCGATTTATTTTCAAATGACAAGGGGTAGAGTATGAAAATACAATGTCAATGTTCATTATTTATAAGGTTATTTATACTCACGTAGACCATGATGAATCGCCACTTACAAAATTATAAAGTTTTCTTGGATAAGTAATAATGATAACAATATTAAATTATGAGTAAATTTTTACCCATTATTCGTTATAAGATTTACTTACTAATATGTACACGTATATTTACTGGCCATTCACTCGATTCACGTAAGATGCACGTGCTATATATTATTATTTAAACTTTTTCTTTAATTACACCTTATTATTTTCAATATCAGGCATGATACACATAAGATTTAGTTTTTAACCATTATACATTAGTTTATTTTTTTCCGTAACTTTCCAATTGTAAACAACTATTTTACATTATCCAATCTAAGGGTATTTTTGAGATATTTCAAAATATGAATTACAATGAAAAGTAAGTATTTATAGGGATTGAAAACRGTAACGTTTTCTTGTCTATAGAGTGGTAGATCATGACGCAAGGCCTGCTTTGYCATTTCATTCGCACTTACTATTTGTTTTCAATATCATTCTAGATTGATTAGCCCTTATATTACTAATTACTATTCCTTTGTGCAGTGGCTTAGAGTTTTCAGTAAGATATATATTTTTTCTTGACTGCCAAGTTTAGAAGTCATAATTTGGTGGCTTGTATGATAACAAAACTTCTATCCTTTCATTGCTTTGAGAACCAATCTTGCCATATACAGATGCAGGATATATTGTTCRCGGGGAAAAGGTCACTTGATTTGGGGAAAACATATATCCAAAACTAGTAAAGCCAGGATAAACTTTTGCAAACTATGTCAAAGGCACCTCAGCTAGCTCTTTAAGAAACTTTCCAGTAATTTTATTGATCCCATGCCAAAATGAAAGCATTTGTGCTTCAGCAAGCACCCTTCCATACTGGTTCCTTGCCATAAATCGAACGATCTCTATAGGTATATCATTTGAAGATTTTTGAGTGGTTATGTTACTAAATGTTTGATTAATTTGCCTGGTAATTCACATACGCTGCAAGTGTTGTTTGTTGTCGGTTAAACTTTTTTATTTAGTATAATTGAATTATTTCTAGTTCTTTTATGAAGTTACCACCTCTGCAAATAATTAAATACTGTATGAGTTTTATTTAACTAGTATTTCATTGTTGAATGATGGTTGGACTAGTGGAATAATGGAATAAAATTTCGCCTCAGATTATTTTGGACTCAAAATGAGTTGGAATATTCTCCCGGTTAATAGGAAATTTTATTGAATGAAATCTAATTTAATATAATTAAAATGTTTATTTTACAAATAAGATATCAATGAAATCGTATAAAAAGAGTATTCAGGTAAGTCATTTGCTCATCATTTTTGTATTGCATATGTAAGCCTACGTCAACTATTAGTTGAAAGCATAATTTATAGTAACAACTATAAAAATAACACATGAGACTAGATAAAGTGATAAATTTCGAATCTGAACCATAATATTTAATACTAAATGGGCTCCGAACGAGTCCGAATTCAAGTACTAGATATCAGGTCTAAATCCGTCATAAACAAATCGTATCGGTTCTGAAGCTAGATATACCTAAATTGTTAATGTGACAAATCTTGTAGCCTGGTTGTGCCTCTCACCACTACTAATTGGTTCTATCATTGCAATTTCTTGAATATTTCCCAACAAAAATTTCAAAATTTCCTAAAGAATCAATAGTAAACTTGAAAATTAACACTCGATGACTTACTTGCTTGTGTTTCTTTCCTTGAAAAAAGAAGCAGTGTAATTCTATAAACTGAAAATAGAAAAATAAAAATGCAAAACTATACTGGCTTACCTTTAATAACCATATAATTGATAAGGAGATAAAATTCTAGAGGACATCGATCAAAAGTTAATCAATGAAAAGAGTCAACATAGGGAGAAAGAAAACTAAGTTTGGCTGTGAAGCCCCAAAAATTTCTACAAGAGAGTAACTGACGTATTTTATGACTTCAAGAGTAGATTGATAATTATATGATTTAGTATACCTAGGTCTAGGATATTTATAAGCCTAGAATTGTGATAGAATATTACTGTTGGAGTAAACCAAAACATTTTTCTCAGCTTAAGTTCAACTTGAAAACCCTGATTTCTAAAAATTCAGGTTTATGATTAGATAAAGTCCTATCASCATACATGAATGCATATAACTGACAATTCTTCTATTTGTTTTCCTCATAGATTAAATTTCAGCTTTGCTTCTTGAGATTCAAGAACTATTCTAAATTCAAAAATTCCATTTTTCTTCCCAACTGATGTTCAGCTTGTTTAGCTTCAATTTTTGGTTAATCTTTTATCTAAGAATCCCTTCCTAAAACTCCATTACCTATCATGATTTCCTATCATCATGCAGCCAAGCCTACTTCTCCAAAACTCAGCCGATTACTCTTTCCATTTTTTTTTTTTGATTTATTTCTTACACTTCAAATCTCACAAATGCATGAGAGCATTGTGGTAAGATTGTAGCATGTATGTTGTCCGTATTTGGTACGGATTCAGCTAAGTACTGCAGCTGCCCATGGTGTCCTGTCTGGTTTATAGAAGTAATTAGCTAGGACTTTGATAGGTGTCCTATACATTTGTCAAGTGTTCAGCCTTCAAGAGTTCAAATTGGTTGAACTCTCCATGTGCAAAAACAACATGTGATTTTCTTCCTTATTGCTTGCTTAATCTACCAGTTTCTTCTTCTTATTTCAGCCTCGAATCCTCCATTAAAACTCCTATAAAAATCTGACTTAGTTCATTCCATTGTACTTAAGCAACCGGTTAAGATTTCCTTTCATTCTTATAAATACTTTCAGCCGACCATTCCCTCTAAAAAACATCCAAAATACACGTCTCTCTTACTCTTTAACCCTATCAAAATATCATTGAATTGCAGTCACTTTAATCTTCTCAAACCGAAATAAATACCAGCTGGAAAAAAATTGTATCACATCAGCTAACTATGCTCCTTTGTAAGTTCATAGCTTGCAATAGATACTAGCCTTCAATCCAGTCTCTTGCTGCAGAAATTACAGGTTGGTAAGTCTCCAAAACCCTAGAAAATGGGTGATGTTAAGCTTAAAAGTTATGCTATGTTTAGAGCAAATAAAGTAGGTTAATGATGTTAAACCAGCAAAGAAAGACATAAGAATTGATATGAGAAAACCTAGGAGTATATAGCATGTGCTACTTTGACTTTCTGTTCATATGTTAATTTTTTGGGTTAGAATATGACCKTTTATTGTCACCTAAATTAAGGATTAGGAGCCTGAATCTTTTGAGATTATAATGCTACAAAGTAAACTTAAGACATGACCATTAGAGTAAATACTATATTTCTGGCTAAACCAGAAATTCTATCCACAATAAATCCCTAACAAGATAGATAGGATAGGAGGTATCCTGATCCTCCGCCAGCCACCCTCAATGTCACGTGCCGCACTTCAGTCATGGGATCTCAACTATATTTTCTTTTCTTTTTCTTTTAATGCAGAAGTTTATATAATTTTAAAATAAAAGGAGGAGAAGGAAAAACAACCATCTCGAGATTATGGGAACTTCCTTAACGGTTCATTCAATCACTTTCATTTAAGATTTTAGTGTTTTATTTTTTTTCCTATTTTAGTGTATTAAGTGGAATTTTGATTATGATATATGAATGAAAATCCACATATCTTAGACAAAATGTAATACCAATTTCACTCTATTTGAGCTTATAAAATGCAAGATATGGGTTAATCTTTGAAGTAGAGTTAGTTTTGGCCGATTGGACATGAAACTAATATTCCCATTCAAACGGGCATTCATACTGATCCCTTTAGGCCTCAAAACTTAATGACTAAAAGCCTAGTGTATTAGGATCATGAGAGTAATGCATTAAACATTCTCTATTGTCCATTTTTGTATATCTAATTTCAAACCCACTATCTTCACTTTAGAACAGTGTGATCATAGCCTTTTCTAGAACTAATTTATAATATTAGAAATATTCACACTTTAGGATAATTTTTTCAAGTTATTTCAACTTAATACTATCATCCTAGCTTTAGTTATATCTATTCTCATAAAATCCTASAGTACCTRTAATMTGTTCTCTCATAATCCATTTCGTGTAAGACTTTCACACCTATTACTCGTACTGGACTTCTATTTGATTATTATAAAGTCCGAGATAATGTAGAACGGGTTTATTTAGGATAGATTTTGTGCAAATGGTATGGTTTATTMCTAAGAAAATTCTTACGACTTATTTTAGGTAGTGCTAGACAGTAGATATTTTTCCTAATTAATTGAGTCACATGTGAGTTCCTCCATCTTTTAAATTCTATAGATGTGCTTTATTCATGTAAGCATACTCTCTAGATATGATTTTAAGAATTTTCATACACTTAATTTGAATTCCCTATCAACCATTTCATTCTGCAAATAATCTTGAGTTACCTCTAAATTATTTCCTGCAAATTACAAAAATTGAGTTTCTTGAAATTATTTTCTGCAAAGAGTGTGTCATATTATAAGTTTGCTCAAGTCTTAATTCTTGGAAAAATTACTATTGAAGCTAATGAAAATCGTGTTTGCAAAGYTTATTTATGAAAATTTGTTTAGGGAAATTTCCAAATCATGATTGATGTACTTGTGATCTCTACTGATTGATTTGGCAAAATTATGCTAAAAACATTTTGAGATCACTATCGAATTGACGGATGAATTGCATATTCGATTGGTGAACTAGGAATAACTAGTCCAGCGGGCAAAGTACCATGCTTAGCTGATCCCTAGTACGAGTACATCTTGAGCTAGTGCAGGCAGTAGTATTAGAGTAAGCCTACCCTTGCCAATGACTGGGTGGTCGGTGGAAGATCRAGAATGCATCGCACAAACRGTCGCATCMTTCGGTACCCAGATCTAATTGTGAATAGTCATACCTTTGGTTAGGAGGTTTAAGTTGGAGACATGTGACTCCCTTTTACTCTAGCTAGTGGGTACCATAGATTGTATGAGGTGATAAGATATAAAATTGCATGCGTAAATACGAGGTGATACGGATGATATTACTAGACCCARCTGAGTTTTACTTTGCAATAATGGTTTCTTTATCATGTGATTTATTCTTATAACAAATGTTTTTATCACTACTCTGATCAAATAAAAATGCTTGAAAACCACGACATAGTTTATATAATGGCTTTTGCCATGTCCCTAGAAATGTATTAAAACTTGATTTTCTAACTCACATTGCACACATGCGAAATTCACTAAGCTAGCGATGACAAACTTTCCTTTGTTTTTGTAGTGGTAGATTCAAATTTTGAGACTTTGGGATCTGGAAACGAGAGCTAGCAGGGTCAACCCGTTATAAAAAAGTGCTAGAGCAACAACACTATGTTTTAGTCTACTACCACTAGGATGCATTTTCTTCTAAGTTTTTAATCATATCTACAATCCCTGTTGGCATGTACTTCAAGATGTTTCTATGCACTTTACCTTTCTAGATGATAATACTAACTACCAAGAGACAGGTGGTGACTCATTTGGCCCCGGTCATACCTACGAGACGTTGAACTATCAAAAGAAAGCCCTTTAGTGGATCTTAACTGATGCATTTTATTTCTAAACGACAAGGGTCGAGTATGAAAATGCAATGTAAATTGTCATTATTTATAGGTTTTTTTATACTCACCTAGACCATGATTAATCACCCCTTACAAAATTCTAAGCTTTTCTTGGGTAAATAATAATGATAAAAATATTCAATTATACATAATTTTTTACCTGTTCTTCATTATAAGATTTACTTACTGWCATGTACACGTATAMTAATTTGCCACTTACCCGATTCATGCACGATGCACGTGCTATTTATTATTATTTAAACTTTTCATTTAGCTACGCCTTATTATTTCCAATATYAGACACGATAAACATATTATTTAGTTTTTTAAGCATTATTCATTAGTTGACTTCTTTTTTCATAACTTCCTAATTTGTAAACAACTACTGTATAGTACCCGATTTAAGGGTATTTTAGAGACATTTTAAAATATGACTTACAATGGATAGGTAAAATTTAAGTATTTACAGGGATTGAAAACGATAACATTTTCTCGTCTATAGAGTGCTAGATCACAATGTAGTCCCTCATCTCGTGTTTCTTTTGCACTTACTATTTGCTTCCAGTATCATTCTAGATTCATTAGCACTTATATTGCTAATTATTATTCCTTTGTGCTATGGTTTAGAGTTTTTAGTAACATATATATATTTTTTTGTTGACTATCAAGTTATGAGTAGACGACAATAAAACTTCTACCTTTTCATTGCTTTGAGATCCAATCTTGACAGAGATGGATGCAGGATATGTTATTTACCGAGAATAAGTCACTTGATTTTGACGAAACATATCTTCAGAACTAGTAAAGCTAGGATATACTTTTGCAAACTATGTCATAGGCACCCTAGCTAGCTCCATAAGAAACCTTCCCATACTTTTATTGATCGCATGCCAAAATGACGCTCTTGTGTTTTAGCAAGCCCCTTTTCAGACTAGTTCTTTGCCATAAATCCAAAGATCTCTATAGGTATACATCTAAAGATTCTCAAGTGATTATGTTACTAAATGTTTGATTAATTTACATATTGAGTCACACACATGGCACGTGTTGTATGCTATCAGTTAAACTTTTTTATTCAGTATAATTGAATTATTTCTACTTCTTTTGTGAAGTTACCACCTTTACAAATAATTCAATGTTGGATGAGTTTTATATATCTAGTATTTCATTGTTTAATGAGGGTTGGATTAGTGAAATGTATTTATTTACATTAGAATATAATGGAATAAATTTTCACCTGGAATCATTTTCGACTCAAATAGAGTTAGAAAATMCATTCGATTGATAGGAAGTTTTATTGAGTGAAATATAACATAATTAAAATATTCACTTTACATAAAATCAATCAATGAGAACTCATAAAAAGAGTATCYAGGGAAGACATTTAGGCTTGCATCGTATGTGGCAACCTTGCTGACCCCTTAGTATGACAGGGACTGAATAAGTTACCGCCAATCTTTTAGTAGTCAACACTCTCTCAAAGAAGATAATATCCAAAAGGTAATGACAATCAATAGTGATTCCAGATTCCAAAGTACTATTGCAAACTTAGAAGAAAATATACCATAGTAATAAAGTGAAATTAATATTGCTGCTTTAACACTTTCTTGTAACGAACACACACTTTTAGCTCARATCCCTTCCTMGAATCGAAGTCTCAAGGCTCCTACTTATCACTAAAAAACTGAAGAAAAACTGTGAGCGGGAGCTCARTGAGTTTCGCATGAGAACAATAGGGGTAAGAAAATAAACAGTGTTGCAATAAACCTTCCGGGATATAGTAAAATTTCCAATGTATAAAACTATATCACTATTTTCAAACAATTGATAAATAAGATACTGGATCAAAATGGTAATAAATTTTGTGCATGTAAGAATAAATCATAAGACAATGAACAGTTACCACAAAATTTAAAAAACTGCGGGTAGATGGAGTTGAATGCTCCCTCCAAATTCACGCATGCGATTTTCTACCTTATCACCTCATAAACAATTAATGGTACCTGCCAGCTAGAGTACAAGAGTAGAAAGCCCCCAGGTTAAATCTCCTAACCAAAGCTACGAACATCCACATTAGGCATTAGCCAAAGTTAGGCTTACTCTGATACTCTCAACCGGATTAGCTCAAAAGGTCCTTGCGCTAGGGACCAGCCAAATGCAGTACTTTGTTTGCCGGGCTAGTTATTCAGAGTTCATCAATTTATTACTCAATTCCATTTTTCAATTCATTCAATGGGCATCACAAGTACATCATTCATCATTCAAAAATCTCCCTGAACAATATTTAAAACTCAAGTATGCTTTTGAAAGTTGTACAAGCAAACAGTCTTTGGCAAACACAAATGTTATTCTCCTTTCAATWGTAATTCTCCAAGAAGAAGCATTTGATTAAACTCATAAAATGACATTGTCTTTGCAGGAAATAATTTTTAGGGAAACTTAAATTATTGCTATTTGCAGAAAAGGGTTCAAAAGGGAACCACCTCAACTTGACTGATCAGGTAAAATGAACTGCTGGCTAGCGCTGCCTAGAGGAATATGTAAGAATTTCCTTAGTGACTTATAGGTAGAAAATCATACCCATAGCACAATTTAAATCTAACCTATCTAAAAATGAATCTGTTCCAATATTAGCTCAGATTTTATAATATCCAAATCTATTTAGAAGCAGGGTTTACACAAAACTAATTATGAGGAAAACTAAATACAAGCATTCCTGTCCAGCCTGAATAGGGGTTCCCTTATATAGATGYAACTTGAGTTAGCATGATAATTTTAAGTTGAAATAATATGRAATGCTATCCTATAATGTAAGGCTTTCTAATAGTATAGGATAAGTCACAAGAAGAGCTATGTTTACGCTATTTTAGAGTGAAGACAGTGAGTTTGGAACCTTGTTTGCTGAAATGAACAACAAAGAGTGTTTAATGCATTACTCTCATAATACTTTGAGTTTCTTAATAAATTTTATGCCAMAATATTTCTAAAATAATACGGTTTACAATTAAATAAATTTCCAAGACTAAARGAGTCTCTATGATTACCAGTTTGAATGGAAATATGAGTTCCGTGCTCAATCAGCCAGAATTGACCGCACCTCAAGGATTAGCACGTATCTTGAGTTTTATAAACTCCAATTGTGAAAATTTTTATTACAATCTTTTCAGGATCCATATATCACAAGCTAAATTCCACATAGCAGTAGAGTTTCTATATCRAATTTAGTTCAGACATTAATTCTGGTTCGATCAGAAAAACAGTGTACATCTCACTGGTTACTTCTTGAAGCTTAGGAGGTTCTAGATGGTGTACTTTRTATCAATGTAATTCTAAAAGATTTAGCTTCCTAATTTTCATTTTATATGAAATAAAAAGGTCATATCCTATCCCAAAATTGAAACACAAATAGAAATGAAAACAAAATATATCATACACCTATATGTTATTCCATTTCAATTCTTGTATCATCCTTTCTATTTCTAGAATACCATGAAGTATAATTTTCTAGCTCCTCAATCACATTATATGAACACCATTAGCATTAACTCAGTAGAATATGCAATACCCATTTATCATTCTTAGTTTTCTTTTGATTGAAATTACATAAACACATAGCATATTTATTCYGTTGAGAATCTATGGATTGAGCATGTTCCTTCTGATTTATTTGGTTTAGCAATGGCAGATTTGCCATGCTAAGTTTGTTTAGACGTAACAAAATTGTCATTTTTCTCAACAAAAAAAAGGTACCTTATGTCAAATTTTATCTTATATAAAGTATAATTTATAGTAATAATTTTAAAAATAATAAATGACAACAAATGAAGTGATAAATTCACAATTCGAACCTCAATATCTAGKACTATATGGGCTTCGAACAAGTCTRAATTCAAGTACTAGAAATCAGGTCTAAATCCACCATAAATAAATCATAAAGGGTGTGAAGCTAGATATACCTAACTTGTTGTAAGAGCATATTGTGACACAACATTTGATTAAATTTTATTTAGGTTCACTGAGTGCTTTTAAGATGAGCTGGCTAGCATCCTATAATTTTTATGAGTTTATTACAAGATAAATATCTTGATATKTCTTGTATCATTGAGATAAGGATTAGTATATTTTTAAAGAGATTAGGCGAGCTCCTGTGATTCCCCGCTGTCCCCTAAGTGTGACTGAGGCCGAACGAGTTATCGCCTATCTCTTGGCAGTCAGTAGTATCACTGGAAAAGATGAAAATCTGCAAAAAAACATATAGAAATAAAATCCAACAAGGATTGTGGTTACAATCACATAATTAGAACGTAATACATTATAGAAAGGAAGATTAAAATAGTAGTGCTGCTCTAGCACTTTCCAGCAATGGACCCACACTCCTAGCTCTCCCTCCCAAAATTGAAGTCTCCAGATCTGTATCRGTCACTACAAAACAAAAAGGAAAGACTATCAGCGCTTGATACCTAATTGGACAGCTGCCAAATCCCTAGCCATTCTATCACCAAAACGGGACAAATCAWTATTTTAATCCAGTTGAAGTTCTCTACCAGATGGACATGACACGTAACGGAGTGAAAGTTGTAAAGTTTCTTCCTAAYCAAGAAACGGACACACACTTATTCTAAGTTCTTACTACATGTAAGCCATGCATTGGGGGTTTATAGCTAAGATTTGAATCAAAATTGAGGAGAAATTCAGCTGAATATTTTGGAGGAAGTAAGCTTGGCTGGATGATAATAGGAAAAAATGGAGTTTTATAAAGGAATTTTAGACTAAACATTGAGGAAAAATTGAAGCTACTAAAGTTGCAAATCGGTCTAGTGAAGAGCAAGGAATGAAATTTGAATAGAATTCTTTGAAATTCAAGAAACAAAGCTGATATTTACTAAACATTTGCACTAAGGTTGGCTAGAATTTTTAGAAAAATGAATATTTGAAATTTGATTGAGCCGAGTAAATATTTGGGATTATTCTAACAGTATAATCCTACCGCGATTTTAAGCCTAATAAATATCATACTAAGTCCTATAGATTCTACCTGTGATTCGTAATTTAGGTTGGTTTCTATCTCCTCGAAACTTTTGGGGCGTCACAATTCTTATCAGATTAAATATCTGATCTTATCTTAAGAGTGAGTCKTATTTGAATTAAAAGGTTGATTAACGTTTCTGTACTTTTTGTGAGGTTGCCAATGTAAGAAAATAAACAAAAGAAAAAAATATAGTTGAGGAGGTAGATTATTTAAGCTTATAGTGATATGGTTTTCTTTGATTAAGGAAGTGTTGTACTTTGATTAATTTGCACTTGAAACAAGATTGAACAACCGTCTTGTGGAGAAATGCAAGCTGGCGCAGCATGAAGTTTTTCTAGCAAAAAGCTTGACTGAAAGCAAGCCATCTCATTGTACCTTAGCTAACGGTACCCTTGCTTATATTTGTTGTCGTGAGCGACTAAAAATTACATGCGTAATTTGGGTGTATGGATGGTAACCAAATCAGAAGGGTGGTAAGTGAGGATTTTCTATCCCACTTCRTGATATGATTTGATTTTTAATCGACAAACCCTTTTGATATGATTTCGATCAGCTTTTAAGCTTCTGCATGACTTAAACAGTTGCTACTCTATTTTTGATAAGCTTTGAGCAATAAATACTTTGATGCTTTTTTTTCGCAATTGTGATTTTTCATTTTTGATAAATTATGCACACTTAAATATTTTGTAAATTTACAAGGCACACACCTTGGGACTCATCCAGCCTAGCTCACTATCTTCTAATGTTTTAGTTACAGGTACAGCTTACTAGAGGTAGCAGGACGTCTAAGCTTAGGAGCATTTTGCAGGAATATATCTTTTGAAGCTCGGGTTGCTGAGATAATTCGAATCCCGCATCGACTTCCTTATGTTGTTGATAAAATCATAATAGAAAAACAAACAAGGCCTCTTTAAAAAAGAGATATTAAAACCTCCTACAGGGCACAAATTACAATGATTCAGAATTTTCAATTTTTATATCACTTCTAAAACCCTTTACGCCGATCAAGTGCAGATGAAGGGAAGAAATAGACAAAAACCACTACAAGAAATCAGGTTTTGCAGTCAGGTAACGAAAATGAAACGTTTGGAGAAGGATTGCAGAAAACAAACACAGAAGTCATAGATTGAGCATTAGGTTGGATCCCATTATAATCGATCACGAAGAGTTTAACAATCAATCAAATAAGATCACTAGAACAGCCAAATATGCTTGCATCATACTCTCTATGAGCAGCAATCGAGAAAACCAATTTTAAATAATAATGACATAACATATCAAAACAATATTCTCTGATAAAAAGTTGCTTTGTAGAACCCCAAATAAACATAACTATAGCAGTCATTAGGCTATCTTAACTATAAAGAATGAGGGAAAACAAATAGATTCAGACAATCTTTCCTTATGTTACTAAGAATCTTACAGAAGGGTGATAAATAACTAACGCAAAGTATTTGGCAAAATACACCGCACTCTATCAAAACGAGCTGGAAACATGTGGAAAGAAATAGACTGCATGGGCTTCTTTAAACAATGATTGGTAGAAGAATGCAAACATAGGAAGAAATCACCAGTAAAAGCCACATCCCAGGAAATTTGAGCATATTTTAACTATGACAGGAAAAAGTGAAGGTCGTGAACTTTAATAGGGAGCACAATTTGCCTTCTTTTTCTGGTACCTTCTTGAGCAGGAGTTAGAGCAGTAGCAAGTAAGAGAGGTAGAGTGAACAAAAGAAAAGAGAAGAAGGAAAAAAGAAAAATTTAACTGAGAGAGAGAGCTATCAGAGAGAAAGAGAGAGTCAGTAGCTTGAAGATAAAATAGAGAAGAAGAAGAAGAATCAATGATGAACCTAGTGAGGAGGTGGAAATTAAGAAGCAAGTAAGGACAAGATAAAAAGAAGAAATGCTGGAAAAGAATGATATGGAGAAAGAAAAAAAAAAAGGATTAAGGAGGATAGAAATAAAGAAAAATTGCCAGCAGAAAGGAGGTAAAAAACATTGAACAACTCTAAGATGCTTAAAATAATGAAGGATTGAGGTGGAGAAGTGCTGGAAACCGAACAAGTTGGAAAAAATAAGAAAWTAATAAAATAATTATTATAATACCTTGTCAAAATTTTAAATTAGAAGATCATCTTTACATGTAAAATACATTATATGACTTACTTCTTAACACCTATATTTGTACTTGCTATTTACAACCACGATTCACGCACGGTGCATGTGTTGTATATCGTCGGTTAAACTTTTTTATTTAGTATCATAGAATATTTCTAGTCCTTTTTATGATGTTGCCTCCATTACAAACAATTAAATACTTGATGGMTTTTATATATCTAGTATTTTATGGTTTTGTGATAGTTGGATTAGTGGAATGTATTTATTCGTGTCAACATATAATGGAATAAATTTTCACATGGAATCATTTGTTATGCAAAATGAGTTAGAACATTCTTTCGGTTGATAGGAAGTTTTATTGAATGAAATCTAACTTAAGATAACTAAAATGTTCACTTTACATATAAGCAATCAATGAAATATCATAGAAAGAGTATCTATGTAAGTCACTTGCGCATTATCTTTTCATTGCATAAATACTCTAACTCAAATTTTAGCGCACGTGAAGTATAATTCATAGTAATAACTTTAGAAATAATAAATGACAACAAATAAAGTGATAATTCCAGAATTCAAACCTTAGTATTTAATACTATATGRGCTTCGAACGAGTTCGAATTCCAATACTAGAAATCCTATCTAAATCCGTCATAAATAGAACATAAAGGACGTGAAGCCAGACATACCTAAATTGTTAACATGAAAAAACTTCTAGCTTGATCGCTGCCCCCCGCTGCTACTAATTGGTTCTATTATTGCCATTTGTTGAATGATTCCCAACAAAAAAATTAAAAATTTTCGGAAGAAACAGTAGTGTTTACACAAATTTCTCATCTGCAAAATATAATAGGAAAACAAGATGAATGCATAACAAAGTATTGATCTTATTAAATTTGATAAGACAAGTGTTATAATCTCTGAAATGTTCTTGTGACAAAAACTCAATCCTTTGATTATTCTCTTTGGAATTTTTCGAGGGTTTTACAGCTTGATCTCGGGATTTAGATAGAAATTTGGTGCCCTTTTTTCTAAACTTCTCTCAATTGTTGGACATTAATATGAATTTCTGGACCATTTCCTCTCATAACTTGGCCTCTACTTATAAGAAAAGCAAATCGATTTGATTGGTCGAAATTACATCTAGGAGCGACGTAGCATTACTTGATTGACCGAGTTGCATCTATGATTCCATTGGTTGAACCTCGTCATTCTTGACATAATGTAATCATCAGTTAAGATATCATATACTCCCCCAATTTAATTGGAGCATTTAAATCTAACTATTGGTTATTTAAATAGATTATGAAAATTTATTTTAATAAAATATTCACATCTACAAATTGCTCCTTAGAACTTGGTCACGAGTATAACTCGAAGATGGGTTTCGAGTAGACAAGTTCCAAATCGATTCATGTTATTTGAGTCAATATTACAAGTCCAATTACTTCCATTATTTTTCCTTCAACCATTTTCAAGATATTTGGGTCCCCTTCATTCTTCAAATGGTGGGCTTTTTCTTTCTTCAATTTCTTGGGCTTGCCCCTATTTTTCTTCAATATGTTGTGCTTCTTTTTCTTTCAATTTGTTGGGCTCATTCTTCTTCCTTCATCTTCTTGGGCTGGTACTAATGCAACTCTTTTTTTACTCAATCTACTTTAGATCATCCAAATCCTAATTTAAACATATCTTGACGCTATCGAAAGTCTCATGATAGATTGTATGTTTTAATTCTAGCACAACTCTCTTTTCTTTGTTGTCCTATTATACATAGTCCATTTACATACTCTCTCTTTTTTGACTTTCGTTAATATTAGCCCAAGGCATTCGAGATACTATTAGTAAACGTCTTTTCTGGGCATTTCTCTCTTCTTGATAAGTCATCTTATTCTTGTATAGCTAAGGCTCAACTAAACATTAGACTGTAACACTTATTCTTGCATTTGAGGAATTCGAAGGAGCACCACAATGCCAAAAAGTGCAACATAATCTTCGAAAGAAGAATATAAAGATGAATGAGTGCGTGGGTCAATATCGTTGGGTTCCTGTCTTTTGTAAGAATTCGCACAAAACTTTTTTGTCTTTTTCTGTCATCTTTTTACTATTTTCCTTCGTGCTTTTTTTTTTTGTTTTTTTTGCTACGTGTATCTGCTCTTTTTCTTCTTTTTTTTTTTTTTTTGGGTTGCCTTTTTGTTTTCCTTTCTTCGTTCTTCCTTTTCCCTACGGGCCGAGCAATGAAGAATGGTGGGCCCCCAAATCGACCGTTTCTACTTGGCATTCTTGGCCCTGTTTTTTTTTTTTTTTTTTTTTTTGGGTTTATACCGGACCATTTTTGTTTTCTTCTCCGCGGGCCCACTGATGCGTTCAGCCCAGTGCCTTTGGTTTCTCGTTTGTGTTKCTTCATTTCTTTTGGCCCATATTTCTCTTTGCGGGCTAGCTGAACCAACCACCCAAACCATTTTTCTTTGTTCGGCCTTTGTTTCCTTCGTGGGCCAGGAGAAGGCAGCCCAAACCCGTACGGCTCAACATTCGTGAGCATTGCTCCCTCCATCCTCCTGTCCTCTTCTCTTCTTCTTCTTCTSTGGTGAGCCACGGCGATGGGCAGCAACGGCGATGATTTTTTTCTGCCTTCTATTTTTGATCTGTGGATATGGCATTTTCTWGTGGCAAGCAGCAACGAGGATGGACCTATCTGCCCTCTGTTTCTTACGAATGTGGCCACAGCGATGAACAGCAAGCAGTGACGACAACCAAAAGAATCCTCTGCCCTCTGCCTTCTGTTGGCAACCAAACGAACCCTTTCTCCTTCTTTTGTTTTTGTTTCGGTGATGACCACGGCGAGCATGATGCATCTTCAGGCTCGATCGGCGGAGAWTTTCCGGAACACCCTAAGAGAAGATTTTCCAGTTCTACATCTTCAAAGCTGCAGGCTGAGAGGTTCTTTACTTGAAAGATGCATCCACCTCAGATTCTGCCTTCTGTACAATTTGAAACACCGCCGTTCAGATTTTCGACACTTTCATCCTTGGAATGGTTTAAGCATATCTTCTCTGCTACCAGGTTTATTTTGTCTTGACTGTAGAAAATGAGAAAGCCCATGGGTGGATGGAGAGGGAATCKAGGTAGAGTAAATTAGTTCTATCATAAGTGCAAACATACACAAATACCAGCAACGCACCTCCCGGCTAGAAGAACTCCGTAACTCGGTCTATAACCCATCAAAATAGAACCAAGAAAGAAGACAATGGAGTCTACTACAATCGTGTATCATCAGCCAATGGTGTCGCAAGATCTTTCAGCACAAAGGCAACCCACCAAAGCGCGCAAGTCTAGAATCCCGAAAACGACTTCCTTTTTCTTTTATTTTATTTTATTATTTTTGTTTTTGGTGACYGTACCCGCTTGGGCTTGGGCCCTTGCATCTTCTTTTTCTGCTGGTTTGAGTGGCAATTTTTTTTCTTCTCTTTTTTCTTTTTATTTTGTTTGTATCTTTAGGTCATTACCTTGCTAGGCCGGACCACTTTTGCATTTTTTTCCTCTTTTTCTTTCTTTGACAACTTCAACATTCCTTTTTTCTTKAAGTCTCAATATACTTACCGTTTTGATTTTTTTTTTTTGAAAGTCGTACAATCGAAATCCCTAACAAATGGAGATCAAAGATTTTGATAAACCAAAGCCACACATCTTCATCTCAGACAATCTAAGGGGGTGTCAATTTAATTTGATGACTTTGGATGCTCTCTCGATGGTATTGCAATACTTAAATGTGGATCGTTCTCCTAGCAAGGCAAATTTTCACATTGATAAATAATCCTCATCATGCTCCAAGAAAGTAATCGACTCATCTTCCATCTTATCAACCTGAAAAGTCTTGCTGTTGTTGTTGTCTCCAACTCATAATGCAAACACAAGCTCCAGAAACTTCTATCTTCCTTTTATTGATTGCAACCTCGAGAAAACTTCTTAGAATGCCCCCATCACAAACTTTGGYGAAACTACTTAYACACGGAACTAGTAGGAGTAGATGGAGACTATTGTTGTAAATCATAAGAAGCTACTTCACGACATGAAAATATATAATGCTAGTTATGCTTCTTTGTTCAAATATGATCCCTATAGTCATGTCATGCATGCCTTTTGTAAACTTTGGCATTCATCGRCGAACACATTACATACTTCAATTAGCGAGTTATCTATTTCAGTTTGGGACTTGAGGAATCTTGGTGGTCCTCCCATTCATGGCTCATTTTATGATGAAGTAATCCCTTCTGTCAAGGAGTTTTACGAGATTGACAATGAAGTTAACTATCTGCTTTCTCAAAGTTGTAAGTTTCTTTTTTTACCTTTGGAAGCTTGCGAATGGCGACCTGTATGGAGTTCTCTTTGATGATTGGGTTCAATTTTGGTCTAAAGGGCCAACAAGATATGCACCACCTCTGGCAAGACTATATAATTGGCGAATTGCAACAACCTGAAAGACGTTGAACAATCTTACAGGTGTCGTGAATAGTACTTGTTTGACAACTGTGGAGGCAGAAAACAAATCCTCGATATACTCCATATTCCAAAGTCTTTGAAAAGGGAAGTATACTTGGCTGCATGTTGGATATGTAAATTTGTTCTTCCAATGCATTCGTCCTGATGTCTTCAAGGTRGCTACCCTTATGGCTTTCGGGTAGAAATTCTCATTAGCTATACCGACTTTGGCGAGTACCTATAATGGCTTGAGCAAGGTTTCCCAGTCCCCATTTCTAAAGGCGCAACATTCTTAATTCATTATGTGTACGCATGGATTGCTCAATACTTTGGCACCTATCATGAGAGTAATAGCTGCATTTTAGTTGTACGAATGGTCAWRTTCCATGGAGAGAAAATGGCAAAATATCTCTCTTTTAGAAGCACAAGCAATTTTCAGACGTGTAGATCCTTCTTCTAAGAAATGTAATTGTATAATTGGCGACTTCAAGCAATCTTTGTCAGATGATGGGTCTTTATCATCGACTTGGTATTATTACTTTATTAGCTTATGCTCTAGCTTCTTGACCCTTCGACGGGATACCATGTATGTGATAAAACCGTATAGTCTGCACAGACTCTGCAGGAAATTTGGATTTTGTCAAGATATCCCGGAGACTTGAGAGAGATATCTTATTCATACACATTAGAGGATATGGCTCAACTTTGAAAATCATCTACTTGCCTTAAGACACACTCTCTTGTTGCGAAGACGTCAAAGCCAATTGCTACCAAAAAGTACGATACTTAGTAGGATTTTTGCTCAAATGGGATTGCTAGAATTTCTTCTAAGGGAAAGAGTATACCGATCTCCAGTCCTCTAAGACCTTCTTCTACTGGCTACATTGGTAATACTTTTAAAGAAGCTGCAACTCCTCCAGCAAACAAGATATTGTTGTGCCTCCTTTAGCAAAATTTTAGTCTGGAGTGATAGGTTCTTCTACAGCTGGCAAGCAAGTTGATACCTTTTCCAATGAAAGTGGAACGGTGATATAGAATTCGCCTTTTGAAGAGAAAGAAAACATTTGGTGGTACTACTACTTCTTTTGGCCTTTTGCAAGAAGTACTAATTGACTATGTCTTCTCAGACTTTAGCACTTCATTTAAGTATATCACTCTCAATATAAATACATTTAATTTTGGACTTCTTCTAACTCTCTGATTTTCACAGTTAGGGGTACTTGAAGGTCCTTTGTATGCGGATAAAGTTCCTCTTCTTATTGATGGAATTGAGARAATCTTGCATCAAATCAATCATATAGAGAGAACATTCGATGATATTTCGTCAATTAGCAGGTCTAATCGAATGGTGCCTAGCGCCCTTTGACCTCCTTGATTAAAACCCTAGATCATGAGGCAACTTTGGGAGAGTTCTTCTGTGGAAATGCCAAGTTCTCTTAACATGGCAGAGGAAGGATGTTGACTATTGAACCTCCAGCCAGATACGAAAAGAGGTCAATTATGAGGTTTTAAGCCCAACAACAAGTCATCATTGTTGAAAGTTACGGTTGTCATACATGCGATTGAATTTGAAGTGCATCCCTTGGTTTGCACAAAAAAATCCTCGTGAATTGAATCTTTTGGAGTGGAAGGGCCAAAATCATTTACCTCCATTTTACCTCTGACGAAACAAGAGATAACTTCAAGATTTTCAGTTAATGCTCTTGGAAAGCAATCTACCAATGTAATCGGTAGTCGGTACTTGGTGATGTATTAAACCTTTGATTTGTCGATGACTTTCTTAGGAATAACCTTATTTGGCTTATGTATATTCCTTATTGCTTTGATTCTTTGAGTGAGTTTCTTATTTACAGATTTCTTTTCATGATTCTTTCGGTGTTTCACAATTATCCAACCTTCAGAATCRGAATGATTAGCTTTGTCATTTTTAACATTTTCAAATRGCTTTGCAACYRTATCTGCCACTAGGTTAGCTAATTTGTAAGAGGATTTCGGTGAGGGCTTTATGTCGAAGTTCATCACGTCAAACAGCCCAAATTTGATCTTGACGAAGCGTTGAGGTGATCTTGAGACATGCGCAYCATTTGCATTGATAGATCTAGAGGARAAAGCATTTAGTATAATGCTTGTCTAATTAGCAGCCATTTTTCTTCCTCTAGCAAAATGCATCCCTTAAGAGCTAATTCCATGAATTTATCCTTCAAGATAAAGCATTTTTTGATCGGATGGCCAAGAAAACGATGATATTTGTAATTATTTGGATCTCCAAGCCATCCTGCTTCTTCTGGCCATTTCATCTCTGGAAATTCGATGATCTTAGCTTTCAACGTGTCATCAAACATTTCTAAAATATCAGCATCGAGAAATGGCTGTTCTTTATTTTGCATATCTTTCAAAGTCATGCGTCTTCTTCCAAGATCTGGAGCAGTATTTACTTTCTTTTTAACCTTTTTGCTTACTTTTGTAGGTATCCTGACAAGCATTGTAGTTGTTGTCATGGATCCTTTCYTGTTAGATTTGGAAGATGGCTTAGTTATTTTCTTGAAATAGCACTTTTCCTTCTTTCATGGCTCAGGTACCAGAACTCCTTAATCTCGATGTACCGTAATGCTCAATTTCATATCATGAGCCCCAATAGCCAATTCTTAGAAGGTTCTTGGTCRGATTCCTTTTAAAATATATTGGAGGCCCTAATGCATMCCGTGAATGCACATCTCGACTGTAGATTGTTCGGAGAGGTGATCTCTGCAATCCAATCTCAAACTTCTCCATCGATTGATGTAATTAATGATGARCTCATCTTTCATTGCTTAGTATGACTCAACTCCAAAATACATACAGTTCGACGGGTGCTGTGATAGTGGTTGAGGAACTCATGCTCAAGTGTTTCCCAACTGTCAATGGATCGTCAATGGATCTAGTTGTGAGGTCAATGTACCAGTTGAATGCRTCTCCCTTGAGAGATAGAACAAATTGCTTGGACAAGGTAGTCATCATATGTGCCAGCATTTTTGCAAGTCCTAACAAAATGTGCAATGTGTTGTTTAGGATTTCCCTTTCCATCAAATTGCTGAAATTTCGGAGGTTGATAACCWACAGGCATCTTCAAGTTATCAATCCTCTTGGTATATGGTTTAAAATATGCGAAATAAGATTTAATACTCCCTTCATACTTATCCTTTATGGCGACCACGATGAAATYCTTTAAKTGGTCAATAGGGACTAGTCTATCTAAGGAGAATTGAATTGTTGTTGATTCTTTTGAGGGTCTCGCTCTCTCATGTCTTCAAATTCAAATTCAACTTGATGTTGCTTCCCTAAAATTTTTGTAGATCTTGACATATTTGAAGGCTCGAGATGTTTTAGAGTAGATTCGCTTGTTCCTCTAGCATTATCAAGCCGATTTAGCAATTAKTGAAATGTGTGTTGTTTAGAGTACTTTGCAAGACTTTTCACCAATTTGGTCAGATTTAAGATCTGTTCTTCAGCAATTGAGATATCTGAGATCATAACAGGCATAACGGATGAACTTGTGGTTGGATCTTCATGAGCCATCATGTTGATCTTTAGATCCTCTCCAGGAGTAGTTAGCGCTAAATCTGAAATATATCCGCCGTCAGCATGTTTGGACTTTTGGATTTTGGTTCCTGCATTCAACAAAGACATAGTTGTTCTTATAGTAGAGYTGGCTCCTATATTTCTTTCTTAAGCARGAACATCTTTGAACATGGGGTTGGAGTATTCGAAGATCTGATCGTCTGGGAAGTATTCCACCATTTCTTTTCTRCATCAAATGGTGCCCTACTCCATGTCATAAGCCCTCCATATGTTGCCGACATAGTTGATTTGGCAGCATCACCAATTGTTGCATATCTGGAGGGGGTAGCCTTCGAGATRTTATTCKTTGGGGGCCATTGATGAATTTGACTTGATTTGATTTGAAGAAAGAGATGAACAATAGAGATTATCCAACAAGTCATGCCAAAATTTGTTTACATGAATATCTCATCTGCAAAATATAATAAGAAAATAAGAGGAATATGTAATAAAGTATTAATCTTGTAAGTTTGAAAAGACTTTACAATCTTTGAAATGTTCTCATGATAAGAACCCAATCTGTTTATTCTTTTCTTTGAAATTTTTCAATGGCTTCGCAACTTGATATTGGGATTTGGAGAGAAATTTGGTGCTCTTTATTCTAAGCTTCTCTAAATTGTTGGGCCTTGATATGAATTTCTGGACATCTTCTTCTCATGCCTTGGCCTCTCCTATAAGCAAAGAGAATTGATTTGATTAGTCAAAGTCACATCTAGGAGCGACATGGCATTAGTTGGTTCACCAAACTACATCCATGATTCCATTGGTTGAATCTTGTCATCTTTGACACGTGTAATCATGTTACTGGTTGACATATCATATACTCCCCCAATTTTAATGGGAGCATTTAAATTTAACTCTTGATTATTTAAATAGATTATGAAAATTTAATTTAATAAAATTTTCATATCTTCAAATAGTGAACTCGAAATTAACACTTGATCACTTATTTACTTGTATTTCCTTCCATGAGAAAAGAAGTGTTGCAATTCTTAAAATCCATATYCAACAAAYTTAAACATTGAAAATAGAAAAAATAGAAATACAAAACCATACCAGCTTACTTTTGATAACCATACAATTGGTAAGGACATAAAAGTCTAGAGGCCATCGGTCAAAAGTTAATCAATGGAAAGGGTCAACAACATAGGCAGAAATAAAMTAATGCGAAACGAGTGTTCGAAAAATACASGGACAATAGTTTTGGACAGTCAAAATTAAGCCCTTTAGTGGATCTTAAGTGATGCGCTTTGTTTCTAATTGACAAGGAGTAGAGTATGAAAATGAAATGTAAATGGTCATTATTTATACTCACCTAGACCGTGATGAATCACGACTTACAAAATTAAAGGTTTTCTTRGGTAAATAATAATGAAAAAAATTAAATACAAGTAATTTTTAATCCCTTCTTCATTATAAGATTTACTTACTGACAAGTACACGTGTACTAACTATCCACTAGCACGATTCACGCACAATGCACATGCTACATATTATTATTAAAACTTTTTATTCAATACACATAATTATTTCGAATATCAGACAAGATGCACATATAATTAAGTTTTTTACCATTATTCATTAGTTTACTTTTTTTTTTTTTCGTAACGTCACAATTGTAAAAAGCTAATCTACATCACCCAATTTAAGGGTATTTTAGAGACATTTCAAAAAATAAATTATAATGAAAGGTAAAATTTCAGTATTTATAAGGATTGAAAACGGTAACATTTTCTAATCTATATGATAGTAGATCATGATGCAGGACCTAGTCTCCTATTTCTTTCGCACTTCCTATTTGGTTCCAATAACATTCTAGATTTATGTGCACTTATATTGCTAATTATCATTCCTTTGTGCTGTGATTTAGACTTTTTAGTAAGATATATGTTTTTTTGTTGACTGCCAAGTTCAGAAGACATATTTGGTGGCATGTATGATCATATAACATCTACCATTTCATTGGCCAAATCTCAAGAGATACCATAACACCCCCAGATTAGGAACTGTCCTAAGCCGAGAGTATTACTGACCTTATTCATAATCATATCAAYTACTGTAGCAAATAAARGAGATCTGATTACTTGTCTAAAACATTTTGTAAAAATTTCGACAGAGTTTTCTTTGTAATTTCAACAATTACCCCCCGTATATAATCAAAAGGTTCTCAAACATTTTTAATATCATAAATAACATGCATTCCAACCCAACAAACATCCAATATAAATAAATAGAGTATTCCAACAATCTTTTACTAACTTAACATTTACCAAAATTGAAATCTGCAAAACTTGAAAGAATTTAAAGCACGAATAGTTAGATTAATAAAGAAAAATCTTAAATAATACATAAAACCTCTCTAATCAACAATTTATCTATTSACAAAAATTTATTTAAATAACATTTCGGGGTATCAAGGCTTGCCCACAAATGATCTTCATGCACCATYTGGCTACACATCACCTGAAATGCAGAATGAAGGAAATTGAACGAGTTATAAAGCTCAATAAGCAAATCCCATGCATGAATATATGTGAAATGCACTATATACTATGAATTTATATTTCACTTCCTCCATAAAACTTTCTAAATACTTCCATAAAACTTCCATTTTAAAATGTAAGAACTTTTTAAAACCTTTTCATTTTATTAAAGTCGTGAACTCCCTTAGTGTAACGCCTAGCCATTAAGCTTGCAGTGGGCCATTATTCTTTGGAACCCGATCACATTTCCTACTGATAGAACCACATAACGGTTAACACCACTTTAACTTTTTCTTTCATCTTTTCACCTCCTAAGAGGTGAACGTTACTTATCTCCCTACCCTACAAAAGGGTTAGGTCGGATGCAGCGGTCCCCCATGCCCCATTTCCACTCAAATCTTTCATGGCTAGGTTTACACTCGTTTCCAAAATCTTAACATTTTCCTGAAAATAATTCATTTATAAAATTTCATTTCCTTTCAAATTTTATTTCTTAAACTATTCGCTTTCTAAATGTACGAATGGTTCACGTCAGGAATGATGTAGAATACTATAACTATATGCCCATGACATGAACTACATAAATTCATATTTAAACACCATTTAACATAATAATAGTAAAAAATATATTACATGAAATAATTCAACAAATCATAACACATTCCATAACACAGTCCAATATAATCACCACATAACACATAATGAAATAAGTAGATGGGTATGGGRATTTACTTAATYGGAGTCCTTAATGTTAAAATTCTATTTACATTGCAAAGCGCAGTCCCTCGACCGCTCTTAATGTCAGTGTGCTCGAAAATGACCTAATTATAATTACAAAAAGAAAATTCATTTAACATGACTTATGCCAAGCTTAAAATTTAATGCTCTATCGCTAATGAACCGTCATTTGCGCAATCTTTTAACCATAACTACTATTCCAGCACTCGCCAAGCTATCAGCATTTTTAAGGGTACCCCAACCAACTTATTTCACGGCTTATTACGCCTGCTTCAGCATTGATTAATGGTCATACCAAAATAATATAATTTCTGAAGTGCAAAGCACATTCTTGCATATAACTTTCAAACTCCATTTTTAGATTGGGTCATTGAACGCGTAATCTATGTCTCACCCTGCTGCCTCAGCATTTCACCCTAATAGAACCTAATTCAACTAGAGTCATCTTAAAAAAACCAAATAATCCAATATTTTGCTTTAACCTCGACAACTTTAAGCTCTGCGGCGGAAGCGGGGCATTGCGGCAAGCATGCATGCGCTGCAGGGCATGCGTAACAAGCAGCACCTAGTCGCCCGCAGGGGGTGCTCGGTCGCCCTGAGCTTCTGGTGGCCGGCATCTTGGGCCATTGGTCGCGCTGGCTCGCCTGGGCGCCCCTCAGCTCAGCCTGGGCATGCGCCTCTATTTTTGGGTCACAAGGCAAGCGCGAGCAGGCGCAGGAAGGAACCCCAAGCTGCTGAGCCTGCTGCTCGGTTCGAACATCCTCTCGCGAGGAACGCAACGAGCGCGGCAGTTAACCAAGCAGCTGGTACGCCAGGCAAGCATGCGCAGCGATGAGCGCGCAGACTCGACAGGTCGTGGCAGAAACGCGATGGGCGGCAAATAGTTACTCATGCGACCGCGCTGGGCTCGAAGGTTCGCCCCTAGAGTCACGAGGGACGGAGAAAGGAAACAGA